>CM053026.1:509804237-510214488 GCA_028564925.1 Lithobates sylvaticus | reverse complement strand
AGAAAAGTTTAGCACTTTCATAGTACTTCCCGCCCTGGCAAACTACTGTATGTGTAATCTCTCTATCGTTCCACATTGGTGCTCAGAAAAAATACACATATCTAGCTCAAAGAGGCACCTGCACACCTTAGGGCAGCTATTTACCCCAGTGGATACCAAACTGTGACTTTGCGTGCGGTTTTAACCCTTTTTTGCCCGCTAGCCGGGGGTTAAAACCGCCCCGCTAGCGGCCGAATAGCACTGTTTTACCGCCGGCGCCCGCATCGCCCCAGTGTGAAAGGGGCCTTACACTCCTAATGTTCCTCCTATTCTACCAAATTTTGCATTTGCACTGTTGTATCCTAAAATGTATGTGCGTGAGTGCGTGTTTGTGAGTGTACATGCACTATATTACCAAAAGTATTGGGCCGCCTGCCTTTACACGCACATGAACTTTAATGGCATTCCAGCCTTAGTCCATAGGGTTCAATATTGAGTTGGCCTACCCTTTGCAGCTATAACAGCTTCAACTCTTCTTGGAAGGCTGTCCACAAGGTTTAGAAGTGTGTCTATGGGAATGTTTGACCATTCTTCCAGAAGCGCATTTGTGAGGTCAGGCACTGATGTGGATGAGAAGGCCTGGCTCGCAATCTCCGCTCTAATTCATCCCAAAGGTGTTCTATCGGGTTGAGCTCACACCCATGTCTTTATGGACCTTGCTTGGTGCACTGTGTGCAGTCATGTTGGAGCAGGAAGGGGCTCTCACAAAGTTGGGAGCATGAAATTGTCCAAAATATCTTGGTATGCTGACGCCCTAAGCAGTGGCGGCTGGTGCTCAAAATTTTTGGGAGGAGCAAACAAACTGAAAAATACTGAACCCCCCCCCCCCCGATCAATTGCAGCCTTACTGTGCCCATCAAATGCAGCCACTGTGCCCATCAAACGCAGCCACTGTGCCCATCATATGCAGCCACTGTGCCCATCATATGCAGCCACTGTTCCCATCATATGCAGCCACTGTGCCCATCATATGCAGCCACTGTGCCCATCATATGCAGCCACTGTGCCCATCGTGAAGCCTATTAGAGCCTCTGGCTCTAATCAGGTGCTTCAAAGAGTACCACACCATAATCTCCCCTCCCCAAATGATTTGGACCAGTGCACAAAGCAAGGTCCATAAAGACATGGATGAATGATTTTGGGGTGGAGGAACTTGACTGACCTGCACAGAGTCCTGACCTCAACCCAATAGAACACCTTTGGAATGAATTAGAGCAGAGACTGCGAGCCAGGCCTTCTCATCCACCTCAGAGCCTGACCTCACAAATGTGCTTCTGGAAGAATGGTCAAAACATTCCCATAGACACAAGTAGGCTCAAGTTTTAAACCCCTCCCACTGTTGGTGCAATTTTGCCACACACAGAATTCATAGTGGAACGTGTCACCGAAAAGTTCTCTGGGTGCCTAAGGCTGATTTCTAGCCCAAATAAAAAGCATTATCAGTGCACACTCACCCAAAAGTGAGCAAGAATGTTCACTTCAAATATCTTCTCAATCTGATGATCTTCTAGTGACAGTACATCAGCACAGAAAATAATTCCAGCGTTATTTATAAGAATGTCAACATCTCCAGCTTCTTCTTTTACCTGAGTCAGAAAGTAAACAACAAGATACCTTTATTTAATTAGCACACATTATACAACAGGATATGTAAATTGCTCATGAGAGAATGATTCATGCTACCGGGACCATGGACAGAGAATCACTGTAGCCCATAGCTCCCAACTGTCCCTGATTTGGAGCAATGTCCCTCTGTCCCTCTTTCCTCCTCATTTGTCCCTTATTTTGGTCTGATCTATATAGATGTATATAAAATGCACATTTTATCTATCAAAAAGTGTTTCCCAGTGCTAAACCTTTCATCTGATTTCTAAATTGCTGCATTTGTAAATTCCAAAAGCCAATATAAAGGATGAGTAGTGGTAAAAAAAAAAAAGCACTTTTAACCAATCTTGTTTTTTTGTACAATTCTCCTTTAACCAATTAAGCCCCGGACCAATTTGCAGCCAAAGGACCAGGCCCCTTTTTGCGATTCAGCACTGCGTCGCTTTAACTGACAATTGCGCGGTCGTGCGACGTGGCTCCCAAGCAAAATTTACATCCTATTTTCCCACAAATAGAGCTTTGTTTTGGTGGTTTTTATTGAGTGACAATTTTGAAAAAAAATGCAATATTTTTAACTTTTTGCTATAATAAATAACCCCAAAAAATATATAAAAAAAAATATTTTTTTTCCTCAGTTTAGGCCGATACGTATTCTTCTACATATTTTTGGTAAAAAAAAAAATTGCAATTAGCGATTATTGATTGGTTTGCGCAAAAGTTATAGCGTTTACAAAATTGGGGATAGTTTTATAGCATATTTATTTATTTTTTTTTTTTTTTTTACTAGTAATGGCAGCGATCAGAAATTTTTATTGTGACTGCGACATTATGGCGGACACATCGGACATTTTTGACACATTTTTGGGACCATTGTCATTTATACAGAAATCAGTGCTATTTAAATGCATTGATTCCTGTGTAAATGACACTGGCAGTGAAGGAGTTAACCACTAGGGGCGGGAGGGGTTAAGTGTGTGTGTGCACGCGTTTTTTTTTTTTACTGTAGGGGGCGTGGCTTTGCGTCTGATGTCACTGATCGGCTTTCCCGATAACAGGGAACAGCTGATCAGTGTCAGTTGCGCTAGGAAGCACAGGGAGAGGTTTGTTTACACAGACCTCTCCCCGTTCATCAGCTCTGTGACCCGATCGTGGGACACCAGCGGCGATCGGGTCCGCTGGTCCCGCGGCCGCGGAGCTCAGGACCGGGTCGCGAGCGTGCCGCCAGTGGCGCGCGCGCGACCCACGGCTGGGCTCTTAAAGGGCCACGTACAGGTACGTGGTTGTGCCCAGCCGTGCCATTCTGCTGACGTATATCGGCGTGAGGCGGGCCTTAAGTGGTTAAGGGGGCGTGGCAAGGGGTGTGTCCTATGCCTGCATACTTTTGCCGATAGGTGTCCCTCATTCCCATCTCAAAAAGTTGAGATATGGTTCCCAGTCTGCACAAAGATCATGACAAAAGCACTGAGCTTGTCTGCAATGCCTGAAAGATAATTCAAAGACATTCATTTGGACCAGGACTGTGATCATAATGGAAGCTTATTGTGCAGATGCATCCAAGTATGCCCAGCTCAGTTATTTAACTGTAGCCTATTAACATAATGGCTGCTGGTCAAGGACAGTCAACATCAGATAGCGTGATAATACGCAATGTGGAAAGTCACTGATCAGGCTGTAACAATGCTTTTACTAATCTGAACTACGTAAGTGTCAGTCATGAGGATTGTTTTTTAAGCCTGATTCACACCTATGCTGGTTGCAGTTTGCATGTTCCAGCTGCATTTTGCGTTTTTCAATACACATTTTTGATCCATTGAAGCCTATGGAACCAAAAACCAGAAAAAAAAACCTGGCCCTTTCCATAAAATGCACAGATGTGAACTACATCCATAGGAAACCATGTTATATGGACTGTAGTGTTTCTGCAATACTAAAAACGCACTAAAAAAAATGCATAGGTGTAAACCAGGCCTTAGGCCTCATGCACACAGGACGTTTTGCAAACTCTACTCAAAGCCTTTCCTCCTGGCAGCAGAGTTTTGGCAAAAAAAAAAAACGCCTGACACTTGTAAAAGTGTGTAACGCATTAAGTCGCATTTACAGGTGCCAAGTGCTTGGGCATTAATTAATTTCATTGGCCAGAATAATAATCTATTTTGGCCACTGAAATTAATTTACCTAGCGTTAGCACGTGTTTAGACACGGTAACTACACTTATGCCGTACACACGATCGGACTTTCCGGCAGACTTGGTCCGGCGGACAATCCGTCGGACTTTGCAGGGGAGTTCTGTCGGACTTTCCAAACGAGCAGACTTGCGCACACACGAGCACACACGAACGGACTTTCCGGCGGACTAAGTCATTTTGAACGTGACTCCAGGTACGACAGGACTAGAGAAGGAAGTCAATCCTTTCATCGGCGAGATTGACACCTTGCGAGCCCCGTCGCCTGGTATGTATTTTGAGGGTAACCCCCTACGCCGAAAAAACGGTGTGGGGGTCCCCCCAAAGTCCATACCAAACCCTTATCCGAGCATGCAGCCCGGCCGGTCAGGAAAGGGGGTGGGGACGAACGAGCACCCCCCCTCCTGAGCCGTACCAGGCCACAGGCCCCCCACCCTATATGAATGAGTATGGGGTACATGGTACCCCTACCCATTCACCTAGGGAAAAAAAGTCAATAAAAAAAACACACTAGACCGTTTTTTAAAGTAGTTTATTAGTCAGCTCAGGGGATCTTCTTCCGACTTCAGGGATCTTCTTCCGACTTCGTGGGTCTCTCCGCGCTTTCCGGCCTCTTCTCCCGCTCTCCGGTTGTTCTGCCGGGCTTCTCCGCTATCTTCTTCCAGCTCTTTTACTAGCGTTGGCCCGGTATTCTGGTTCGTCGTCGCCGCTGCCGTCTTCTTCTTCTCCTTCTTCCGATGTTGACCCGAGGCTCTCTCCCGTTGTAATGTGGTGGATACGCTGCGTATAGACTTATATAGGCATAAGGGGCAGGGTCACAGCGGGAGAGAGCGTCATGTCAACATCGGAAAAAGAGAAGAAAGAAGAAGAAAGAAGAAAAAAGAAAGATAGAAGACGGCGACATGGGGACAAGGTGCACATACCAGCACCCACCCCCCCATGTTGAGGGCTTGTGGCCTGGAACGGCTGAGGAGGGGGGGGCGCTCGCTTGTCCCCACCCCCTTTCTTGACCGGCCGGGCTGCGTGCTCAGATAAGGGTCTGGTATGGACTTTGGGGGGACCCCCATGCCGTTTTTTTGGCGTAGGGAGTTACCCTCAAAATCCATACCAGGCGACTGGGCTTGCAAGGTGTCAATCTCTCCGATAAAAGCGACGAGATTGACTTCCTTCTCTAGTCCCATCGTACCTGGAGTCACGTTCAAAATGAACAGACTTTACTCTGTGTGTGGGCAAGTCCATTCATTTAGAAAGTCAGTCGGACCTGCATACAGACGAGCGGACTTCCTGACAGGAACTGGGTCTGGCGGACTTTTGGCGGGAAGATTTAAAACATGTTTTAAATCTAGGTCCGGCAGACTTTTGGGAAGAAAAAGTCCGCTGGAGCCCACACACGATCGGAATGTCCGCCGGACCAAGTCCACGGGAAAGTGCGATCGTGTGTACGCGGCATTACACGCATTTACAAGCATCAATTTGCATAGCAGGAGATTGTGGTCGGCTCTCTATGTAGCCAGTTCACACATTTCCGCAGCAGCTCTGGTCGAATTGCACAGGAGTCCTGTGTGTCTTTTGGTCCGTTTCAGGTCCGAATTCAGCCCAAAACTTGGGCTGAAATTGGACCTGAAATGGTGAAGGGAGACGCACCGGACTCCTGCTGTGAGCCGCTGTGTTCTCCAGTGTGAACCCAGCCTCAAGGAGTTGTAAAGACAGAAGTTTTTTTTATCTTAATGCATTCTAATTAATTATCTTAATGCATTCTATGCATTACGATAAAAAGCCTTCAGTGTGCAGCAGCCTCCCCAGTCCCCTTAATACTTACCTGAGCCCCCTCTCTGTCCAGCGATGTCCACGAGTCCCTCGCCCGTCCGGGACTCTCCCTCCTAAATGAGACAACAGCAGTGCCACTGGCTACCGCAGCTGTCAATCAAAGTCAGTTAGCCAATCAGAAGAGAGAGGGGGCAGGGCCGAACGACAGTTCCATGTCTGAAAGGACACATGGAGCTGTGAGTCAGCTTGGGTGCAACTATAGCAAGCTGCTTGCTGTGGGGGCACTCAACAGGAGGGAGGGGACAGGAGCATCAAAGAGGCACCCGAGAAGAAGATGATCCAGGCTGCTCTGAGCAAAACCAACTGCACAGATAAGTATAATCTGTTTGTTATTTAAAAAAAAAAAAAAAAATGACACTTTACAATTACTTTAATCGCTTGCTGATCAGCCCCCGCAGTTATACTGCGGCAGGTTGGCTTGACTGCACGAATCGCCGTATGTGTAGGTCAGGCTCATACAACAGCGAGGGAGCCAGTTGATATCCGCCAGCCTTCCGCGATCGTTCCCTGCAGAGACAGAACGGGGATCTCCGTTCTGTCAGGGGATTACACAGAGATCCTCTCTTTCTTGTTATACAGGAAGACGGATCTGTGTGTTGTCCCATGCAGCCCATCCCCCATACAGTTAGTAAACACACCCAGGGAACACAGTTAACCCCTTGATCGCCCCTGATGTTAACCCTTTCCCTGCCAGTGCCATTAGCATATTTTTTTAGCACTGATCACTGTAATAATGTCACTGGTTCCCAAAGAAGTGTCAAAAATGTCAGTTAGGTGTCCGATCTGTCCGCCGCAATGTTGCAGTCCTGCTAAAAATCGCAGATCACCGCCATTATTAGTATAAAAAAAAAATAATAATAAAAATGCCATAAATCTATCCCCTATTTTGTAGACGCTATAACTTTTGCGCAAACCAATCAAAATACTCTCTTTGTTTTGTTTTTTACCAAAAATGTATAGTAGAATACAAATTGGCCTAAATCGATGAAGAAATTTGATTTTTAAATTTTTTTTATTGGGTATGTTTTATAGCAGAAAATAGAAAATATAATTATTTTTTTTTTCAAATTTGTCTGTCTTTTTTTGTTTATAGCGCAAAAAATAAAAACCGCAGAGGTGATCATATACCACCAAAATAAAGCTCTATTTGTGGGAAAAAAAAGGACATCAATTTTATTTGGGTACAGTGTCGCACGACTGCGCAATTGTCAGCTAAAATAACGCAGTGCCATATAGCAAAAAATGGCCTAGTCATTAAGGGGGTAAAGTGGTTAAAGCTTATGTGTGCATAGACACATAATCTAACATGCAGAGTTTACCGGCAGAAAAAAAAATGTCTTGCCGCCCCTAGAAGCAGCTTCAAAAACATCCAGTGTGCATGAGGCCTTATAAAAATAAAAAATAAAAAAAATAATAATATAATCTCACCTTAGCAGCAGCTGTAGTGATTGCCTCACGTTTGCTGCAATCCACCACATATGTGTAGACCTTGGCTCCAAGCTTTCTGCATTCTGTAGCAGTTTCTTCAATGCCTGTCTGTTGAACACATTAGAAAGACTTTTGTTAGAATTACAGTCCACCCTAAACTGAATACTGTATTCTCTGCAAGAGATTTAAAGTAAACCTGTACCCAGACTATTCACACTAATGTATTTACATATTCTAAATAGGCAGTAACATTTAAAACCAGCCTTCATTCACCTCTGTAGTTACAGGAATCGTGGAAAAATTCATCTTCAATTTCACAGCAGAAGCATAGAAATCAGCTATATTCCTAGTACATACTACTGCAACAGAATCTTGGCAGGCTGCTAGCATAATCGCTCAGCAGGTGCTTCTAGGTTTTAGAAAATGGATTAAAACCTGACTTTAGAGTCTTTGTTGTGATATACAGTGGGTATAGAAAAGAATCACCCCCCTATCACAAAAGGTTCCCAGCCCACATTTCTGGAGTAGACTGTTAGCAGGCAGAGTTCCTCAGCCACCACCACCTGGATTTTTGTCACCACTGGGGGACACCAGACTTATGCCCCGTACACACGGTCGGAAATTCCGACCACAAAATCCGTCAGACTTTTTCCGACGGATTTTGTCCAACACTGGTGTTGCATACACACGGTCAGACAAATTTGTTGGAAAATCCGATCATTCTGAACGTGGTGACGTTCGTTGCGTATGACGGAACTACGTAGAGGCTATTAGCCAATAGGTTTGGTCTCCTAATTTGATCTGAGCATGCGTGGCACTTTGTCCGTCGGAATTCTCTACACATGATCGGAAAAAGTCTGATCGGATTTTGTTGTCGGAAAATTTGAGAGCAGGATCTCAAATTTTTTTCCGCCGGAATGTCCGATGGAGCCCACACACGGTCAGATTTTCCGACAACATGGTCCGATCGGGCATTTTCCGTCAGAATTTCCGACCGTGTGTAAGGGGCATTAGATTTGTTGGCATCCCACCTCAACAACAAGGTGGACAGGTTTGCGGCCAGGATAAGGGACTCAAGAGCCTCTTCAGCTGATGCTTTGGTGACCTCATCATCGGAAAGTGAGGGATTGTCAAACAAATGGCATGGGGGGGAGGGGTGGAGGGCTGCACACTGCCCTGAAGAATATGGACCAAAGCAATAATGTGTAAAAATTCTGGTTTGGTGGAGATCAGTGATTTTAATAATAGTAAAAGTGAAACTGAACTTTAACAGCTTTGTGAAGCTGCTGTAGGACAGTTCCCAATGGGGGACCGCCTCCTTCTACCCCCTCCTCCATTGAGAAACATTCTTTCATTGCTTTCACTGTAACAATCTGAAAATTGTGCAGGGGTTGTTGTGTGACTAATCAGATTTTCCCACATTCGCAAATCATTTTTTTTTTTTAAAACTAAACTTCAGCTTTAAGAAAATGTGACTGGCTGCTGTGCAACCTGGGAAAAGAATAGGCATGCTAGGTGCCACTTGTAACTATGGGGGGGGGGGGATAGGTAGTCTCTAGGAGACAGCCTTTATCAATTCAAGGAGAGTTGCCTGCTGTGAGTGTTCACCATGGTGTCAGGCAGAGACTGGGCTGCCCCATATCTGTTCAGTGGGCACAGCTGGCAAAAGAAATCCAGTGAGTGAGCTGGAGGGAAGGGGCATTACTGGTTCCAGCACTGGATATTTACGCTGTTTACTGTGGGATGTACCTAGACCTGAGCTTTAGTGGCCTTATTAGATCACTCATATTTTCTTCCAGGTCTCATGGACAGTCAGTTTTTCACTTGGTCACCAGTTCAACATCTTCTTTTACACCATGTACTACACAACTCAACTAATAAGAGATATGCTCAACTATCCCAATTCATACAATCACTACCAAAACCGATATGTACATTAAAACAGTTGAACCATGTGGAAATCAGAATGACATCCCACCCTGGATTTATCAATGTTAAGTTAACAACACCCCAAATGCAAGTCACAATTCCAGTGCAATTGTCTGCACTGGATCACAGATCGCTGTATAAATGTGAATGGTCCCAAAAAAAAATGTGTCAAAAATGTCGCAGGCACGATAAAAATCGCAGATCGCCGCCATTACTAGTTGAAAAAAACATAATAATAAAAATGCTATAAACTATCCTCTATTTTGTAGGCGCTATAACTTTTGTGCAAACCAATCAATATACGCTTATTGCGATTTTTGTTTACCAAAAATATGTAGAAGAATACGTACCGGTCTAAACTGAGGAAAAAATATATGTTTTTTTTATATATTTTTTGGGGATATTTAGTATAGCAAAAAGTAAAAAAAAATATTGTTTTTTTTTTTAACTTGTCACTTTTCTTTTGTTTATAGCGCAAACAATAAAAACCCGCAAAGGTGAACAAATACCACCAAAAGAAAGCTCTATTTGTGGGAACAAAATGATAACAATTTCATCTGGGTACAGTGTTGTATGACCGCGCAATAGTCATTCAAAGTCTGACAGCGCTGAAAGCTGAAAAATGGCTTGGGCAGGAAGGGGGTGAAAATGCACTGTATTGAGGTGGTTAATGGTCTAAGGTTATTAGTGGTGTATCCCAAGGTTCAGTGTTGGGACCCTTACTTTTTTTATATATTTATAAATATAGGGTCTGGAATTAGAAGTACCAGTGTTTTCAGTGTTTGCAGATGACACTAAGCTATGCAGTGGAATAACGTCCTTACGGGATGTCTCCAACTTACAAGCCAACCTCAATGCCCTGTTTAATTGGCCAACTATGTGGCAAACGAGGTTTAATGTTGATAAATGTTGGGTTATGCAAAGTCATACCTCATCTGGAATATGCAGTTCAGTTTTGGGCACCATTTCACAAAAAGGATATCAGGGAACTGAAGAA
Organism: Lithobates sylvaticus; assembly: GCA_028564925.1. NCBI lineage: Eukaryota > Metazoa > Chordata > Amphibia > Anura > Ranidae > Lithobates > Lithobates sylvaticus. The sequence continues at coordinate 510,204,480 of CM053026.1, read as the reverse complement.
AGTGCAGAGAAGGGCAACCAAACTGATGGACTTGTTTTTTATTTTGCCCTGTAATTTGGATCACTTTCTGTAAACAACCTGGTCCTCTCCATAAAAACAGATTATTACAAAAAAGGCTTTGGATTGTTACGGATTACTTTTCTTAGGATTGAATAAGGCTGTGTAGACTATTTAAAATACTTGAAAAAACTGTAGCATATTACTTATGGATAACAGCATTATGATTATACAAAGCTTAGCTGTGTTTTGACTTATGTAACCAGGAATTGCATTACTTGTAGACTTTTAGTATTGTAGCTTCCTTCCCTTCTAGGACAGCATAATACAAGTGCATTTTAACAATCAAGCTTGACTGTCTAGAAGACCCAATAAGACTGTCTCCCTAGTATATGCTAAAGGAATATGCATTGGTGTAAGCTTTCATTTGTTGCTACCTGTGTTATGAGCATAGTAGAGAAATTCGATCTTACCTTATTGATATCCCACAATACTAGCACAGACTGAAGTTCAGCAAACTCCTTGGCTGTATTTCTTCCTATGCCATGCCCTGCACCTGTGATCAACACAATTTCACCATTCACAGACTTCCTTTTCACAGGAATAAATAACTTCACAAAGGACTCTAAGTACGAGTAGAGGATAGTAAGCAGCAGCAGGAGGAATTCTAAAATCACATTCATTGTGGCTCATGTAGCAAATGTTTGTCACTTCACTGAACTCGGAAGAGAAAAGGCTGAACTTGTAGCTTGGAGTGACTCACTGCTCAAAGTCAAGCCCATCTGTTAACTCATACGTCGCCTGCACCGTATTCTTCTTGTTATCTTAAAGTGATTGTAAAGGATCGTTTTTTTTTTGTTTTTTTTTAATAACAAACATGTCATACTTACCTCCACTGTGCAGCTCGTTTTGCACAGAGTGGCCCCAAACCTGCTCTTCTGGGGTCCCTCAGCGGCTCTCGTGGCTCCTCCCCGCATCATATAACCCCAGAAGCGCTCTCAGCATCAGATAGGAGAAGCGCTCTCCCGAGGGGGGTTACCTTGCGGGCGTGCTGCCAAGTCCAGCATTTGCATCCATAGACACAAATGCCAGACTTGGCCCCGCCCCCGCGTCGTTGGATTTGCTTGACAGCAGCGGGAGCCAATGGCTGCGCTGCTATCAATCTATCCAATCAGGACACAAGACACCAGCTAGAGCTGGTGTGCTCGTCCTCCGGGGAGAAAAAGACCGGGTTCAGGTAAGTAAAACGGGGGCTCTGGGGGTCTGCGGCATGAGAGACGGTTTTTCACCTTAATGCATAGAATGCATTAAGGTGAAAAACCATGAAGGTTTACAACCCCTACCACTGTTATGGGTTGTTGTTGTGTCTTTTGAAAATAACCATTGCCAAATATGTTTTTTTTTTTACATTAAGGTATTTCTCTTAAATTATAAAATCATGAAAATAAAAAAATAAAGATCCTAGTGCATTATATTTTAAAACGCTAATATTAAACTCCTGCGCTCGGCGCAAAAATATAAATGTGCAACAAATGTAAAAATTACAGAAATTTGCAACAATAATAAAAAGAAAAATAGGAAGCTGCCACATACAATATCCTGATATAAGATAAAGAAAACTTTTCCCAAGAATGCTACGCTATCCACTTCCAATCATGCATATAAAATCACTGATGCATTATGCAAGAATACTGTGAACATTGAACATATTCTAATTACAAAGTCCAATTGTCCCATATGAGTGAACATTAACCACCTCACTACTGGACACTTTCACCCAGGGCCATCTTAATAGCATCATTGGCCACTGGGCAAACAAATGCACTGGAGCCCCTACCGGCCTGTTCAACTTTACGCAAATACTCTCAAGAATAAAAGTATAAATAGTTGAAAGAATTAAACATATATTTATTAGTACTTTCACTAAAATCTATTTAAACAATAAGAAAACATGCCATAAATCAAAGACTAATCAACAAAGGGCACAGGAAGGGGGGGGGGGGGGGGAGTGCACAGTATAGGGGGAGTTAGGAGGGCACAATACTGGGATCAGGAGGGCACAGTACAGGGTCTGGGATGGCCATCCCAGGGGCAGCTTAGTAAAAAGTGTGACTGTCCCAGCAAGTTCAGAACAGTTGGCAAGTAGGGTGTAATGCAAGACTATCATGGGCCCCCATGCATCTTGGGCCCCTGAGCAGTACCCAGGGGTGTCCATGCATTAAGACAGCCCTGTTTTCACCCCCTTCCTGCCCAGGTCAAATAAAGCTTTCAGTGCTGTCACACTTTGAATGATAATTTCTTAGTCATGCAACACTGTACTCATGTGTTGCGTTTGTTAAAATATGATTTTTTTAAACATCAAACCTAACATTACATGGGAGAAATTACAAGTTTAGTTGATCAGATTCTCTGGTTTGAGTAGAATTCTCAAACAAATGCTGTTTTCATACAATGGTGTTAGATAACGAATTGACAGTTGAAGAGACTATTGTCTCGTCAGCTACAGTAAACATGCAACCAACAGTCCATTGTCTTTTAAAACAGTTTGAGAGGTGTCTCAACCTGAAAAGAAGGACTGTTAATCGGTTGTTATGGAAACAAGTGTATAAACATTAAACTTTGGTCAACAAACTGGCATATAAAATGGGGTAGAGACACAGAGAATGGAACATCATGCTGTAACATCAGGACACACATCATCATGCTTTGAAGATCAGAAGAAGCCGCTCATGATACAAGAACAGAACCTGGTCTCTAAGAAGAAATATTGCCAATTGGAGATCATGAACATTCAGTAACAGAAGTTAAGTAACCCTTTTAAATGTATTTGTACTGTTAGACTTTAGGCTGTTCTATTTTCTAGGCATTTTGCTTGTTATAGATATCTGTCAGTCTTGTATTGTATTCCTAAGATTGTAATAGTTTTGTACAGCAGTTTTTGTTAGTAAAACGCACATCTATACACTGCAGAAGTCTCAGCTTCCTTGTTATACCACAGAGTAACCTTGTTAGATAGACGCAAGCGATACATTTGGGGGCTCGCCCGAGATATACATTTGGGGGCTCGCCGTGACTGTGCTATAGTTCAATTGAAGCAGAGCTGTTTTTTCTGTAGTGTGTAGCTTGTGCTAGGTAAAATGCTGCGTAAACTGTTTAGGAAAGGAAAGGCTGCAGAGAGTCCTGGTGACCAGAAGGAGGTGTGCAGCTTACCTATCTGGGCCAGAGACAATGAGTGGGAGCCTCTTGCTAAAGAAATTGTGAAGTATGCTTCTCCCTTGAAGCTGACTTGGGGTGATAAAGTCTCAGATCATTTTGTAGATTTTAGCCTTAAGGGGTTGGATTTAAGTAAAAAAGAGAAGAGAACGGTGTCCAAATTCGGATGGTATTTTCTTCACGCATTTTACATCGAATCACATAGAAGGGAGAAGGCAGAGGCAGAAGTTAAGGTATTAAAAGACCAGCTAGCAGTTGCTTCAGAGTGTGTACGTTCAACTGCTAGTCGGGCTGATGATTTGCAAGAGCGGTGTGCAGCCCTCATGACCAAATCAATTAATGCCTTAAGGAAAAGGAAGGGCCGTAAACCTGTTAGTAAAGCCAGGGTGCGTGCCATTGTCACATCCCAAAATTGGGACTGTGAGGATGTGCTCTCCTCAAATGATAGTGAGGATGAGGAGATAGAGTTTGATGTTTCGCATGATGATCTGCTAGTGCGAAAGAAAAAGTATGCCAGACCTCTCATTACTAAGCATAGGAAACGGCAACATGATAGAGAGGATATGGCAGATGGGGAGGTGCATTATCGCAACCCCAGAGATGTTGAATTTGAAGAAGTACGGGAGTTTACACAAACTGAACTCCATGAGCTGGCAAAACAATACAAACAAAGGTCTGGGGAGCCTCTAGTGAGTTGGCTCCTACGCTTATGGGATGAAGGAGCAGACAGTGTTGTTTTGTCAGGTAAGGAAGCAGTGACTATGGGAGTGTTAACCCATGATCCACAATTGCGTCAGGCAATGCGAAAAGCCAGAGAGTTTAGCGTGAATTTTTCACTGTTAGACCTCGTGAGAGATGGAATAGTCCGAGTATACTCTAGTCCTACTGACCTGGAAAATACCTACTCCTGGAGATCAATAGCAGAGGGTATTTCCAGGTTACGTGAGATGGGTTGTATAACCGGATTAAATACGTTTCCAGAATGGATGGGTCCAGATATGGAACCCTTTACGTCTGCTCTGCGCTCTAAGCTGATGAAGTCTGCGCCATTTAATCTCAGGGCTCCCTTATTGTCCTTGTTGGGAGGCCTGGGATTAAACAGCAAGATTCATGAAGCTACAACCCTTTTAAGCCAGTTGGGGGAGCTAGAGGAGACTAGAACAAAACCTGTCAGGGCAGTAGATAAGGTCAAGGCCAGACAGGAAGAATACAAGCAGAAAATAACAGAGAAGAAAGGGAATGGGGTAGAGAAGACAGGAGGTGAAGAGAAAACCAGGCTAGTTATTTCTAGGAAAGAAATGTGGGTGGACCTATTAAAGGCAGGAGTACCTAAAGATGAGATAGATGGCATTTCTACTGCAGAAATGCTGAAGAGGTGGAAAGATTTAGTAGGTAAAACTGTCAGGGTTAGAAACACTACTCCTAGTGAAGATAACATCAGCCTAGACTTAGAGGAAACAGAACAGACACCTCCTGTTAGCCCCAAACCAATTCCCAAAACTGAACGTGAACACAAACCCAAATCCCTTTATCCTGGGGAGGAGTTAGAGAGAATCAGAAAAGGGGATTGGGAGGTTCCTTTTCCTTTATGAAGGGAAGGTGAGTCTCCTGTAATAGCCGTGAGGGCAGTGACAGCAGGAGACCGACGCCCATATGCACCTGTCACTGTATGGTGGGGAAAGTCATCTTCTCCCACACATGTAATGGCTTTAGTTGATAGCGGAGCCGAAGTTACACTTTTGCAAAGAAATCCTTCCCATCACAAAGGAGAATTGATTTATGTAGAAGGTTTGGGAGGGCAAACTACACCAGCAGTTAGGATACGAGTGAAATTGGCTATTGGCAAGGGATCAGGATTTATGACGAATGTTTTGGTATCAGAGTTACCCGAAAATATTCTGGGGATGGATGTACTTCAAGGTCAGTCAATTCAGACTGAAAGAGGTACATTCACATTCGGGTATCCTGATAAAGCGTATCTGGTAAGGGCGGTGAAGGCTGTGGTCAGAGGTCATGCGAAATGGACCCCTGTCTACATTCCTCCACCAGAGAAGCCAGTCTGTCTCAAGCAGTACAGACTTCCTGGAGGCCACAAAGAAATTGGGGAGACTATTCAAGAACTGTTGAGAGTAGGGATCCTTAGACCTGCTGTAAGTCCTTTCTCGTCTCCGGTGTTCCCAGTAAAAAAGCCTGATGGGACATATAGAATGACTGTGGATTACAGAGGTCTAAACAAAGTGGCACCTCCATTGAAGTCAGCTGTACCAGATATGATCTCAATTGTTGAAAAAATTGCTAAAGATGCAGGAGAATATCATGCTGTGATAGACCTGGCTAATGCTTTCTTTTCGATTTTAATAGACCCAGAGTGTCAAGACCAGTTTGCTATGGTGTGGGACGGCCGCCAGTAGACTTTCACTGTCCTTCCGCAAGGCTATCTTCATTCTCCAACGATTTGTCATGGACTGATTGCCCGAGATTTAAGCACCCTGAATTTGAAAGTCGCTGTGTTTCACTACATTGATGACATCATGATCTCTGGAACAAAAGAAGATGTAACTGAAGCACTGCACCTGCTGATACATCACATGGAGAACAGAGGGTGGGCTATCAACAGAGACAAAGTCCAAGGACCTACCACAGAGGTGAAATTCCTAGGAATGATGTGGACTGGGCAACAGAGGAAAATTCCAGAGACAGTTGTGCAAACTATCCAGGCGCTGTTGCCCCTACTACCAAAAAGGAGGCACAGAAGTTCATTGGAGTTGTGGGGTTCTGGAGATCGTTCATCCCACATCTTGGACTGATTCTGAGGCCTATATATAATGTCACCCGGAAAAAGACTGAGTTCTCATGGGGTTCAGAGCAGCGGACTGCATTCCTGGCTGCTAAAGAAGCTATTTTGCAGCATCAGGGATTAGGACCCGTGAGACAAGGAGTACCATTTCAGCTGGATGTAGTGGAGCAGAATGGTACCATATCTTGGAGTCTGTGGCAGCCAAATGAAAAGAAAGGACTAAGAGCAATACCCATTGGATTTTGGTCCAAACAACTGACAGGGGCACAGAAGAGATACACGCCCCTAGAGAAGTACCTGTTTGGGGCCTACACAGCACTTCAACATGTAGAGACCATTACAGGAACGGACACAGTCACCATCCATACTGCATTGCCAATAGCAGGATGGGTGAGAGATAATGGACTGATCACTAGGGCAGCTGTAGCCCAGAACCAGACACTGATGAAATGGAAGTGGTACCTTCAAGAAAGAGGGGGTATTGCAGCTGGGGATGTTAGAGACATTTCAAAACAGTTGGCAGGGCTTGTTACTTTTACCAGCACCCAGCCAGAAGAAGAAATTCCTGTGCTGCAGTCATCCCCCATTCAAGAGGCTCCACCCTTTGAGTCTCTGTCAGAAGACATGAAGCAGTCAGCATGGTTCACTGATGGTTCAGCCATAGTCGCCTCGTCTGGGCGTAAATGGACAGCAGCAGCCTACAACCCAAGTACAGACACAGTCCTGCAGGAGACCGGAATTGGAGGGTCCAGCCAGTATGCAGAGTTGAAAGCTGTAGTGATGACTCTTCAGGAGGATCCTTTTTCCCATGTCACTATCTACACTGACAGCTGGGCGGTTTTTAAAGGACTGACAACTTGGATGCCCACGTGGAAGTCCAATGAATGGATGATTCATGGAAAGGTGGTGTGGGGAGGCAAGGAAGTCTGGGACTACATCTGGAAGGAAGTTCACTCGCGCACCATAAAAGTGGGGCATGTTGATGCACATGTGCCCCTAGTCCCAGACTTTGAGAACTATAACAGAGTTGCAGATGAAATCGCCAAAGTGAAGGCAGTTGTGCCAATTGATCCTGTCTTGATGAACTTGGCCAACTGGGCCCACAAGCAATCTGGACATTTGGGTCAGAAAGCAACATATGAATGGGCACAGCAGAGAGGCTTGCCTATATCCATGGACATGATAAAGACTGTAATAGGGAACTGTACAGTGTGTGGAGAAGTGCGACAATGGCCATTACAAAAGTACTCCACCGGGTCGATTAAGAGGGGTGAGAGGCCTGCAGAGATATGGCAGATTGACTTCATCGGTCCCCTGCCCCGGGAAACAATGGACTGAGATATTGTTGCACTGCAGTGGACACCTATTCAGGACTTATGCTTGTTCATCCTTGCAAACGTGCAGATCAAGCTGCAACGCTTCAACTGCTACAGAAACTTGTCGTTGCTTATGGTTGTCCCAAGCAAGTCCAAAGTGATAACGGCTCACACTTCACCGGATCAACAGTACAGCAGTGGGCCAAAGATTCTGGAGTGTACTGGTTGTGCCACATCCCATACCATCCACAGGCAGCTGGTTTGATTGAAAGATACAACGGGCTATTGAAGGACCAGATACGCAAACTTACACCCACACATACACTAAGGGGGTGGGATCGGGTCCTCACACACGCAGTCATGTTGTTAAATTCTAGGCCAATAGCCAAAAGCACACCATATGAGAGGATGGTAGGGGCTGGGGCACAGATTCCACAGCTGGAGTGCAGAGTTCAGTATTTATGTAAGGTTCCTGAAAAAAACAGGGCTTAACAGATACCATGTTACTGCTTCCCATGACATAGAAACCAAGAGAGACGTAGCTGAAGCCTATCTAGGAATGAGAGGGAATCTGGCAGGAAGGTTTGAAGTTATATTTGCATTGGCAGATGAGCTTCAAGACAGTGGCTGGGACTCTGACTGGTTAGTGGATACTTCTCAGCAAGAGTGGAAAGTGAGGCTACATAACATAAAACCTTCCAAAATAAAAAGCAGTGATCTTCTGGGAAATATCAGTATATTTCCTCTCCTCCCTATTGATGTTCTTTGGGAGGGTCAGAAGTGGGTACAGGCAGGGGGCAAAGTGTTAGTCAGATATCCAGGCAAGAAGCCATTTAGAGGAGAGATTGTAGCTGAAGGGCCTGGATCTACTGTTTATGTATTATTAGAGGGAACAGATAATCCGCTTTGTTTTCCACTCCACAGGCTGTCTCCGATTTGATCCATAGGAAGACCAGAGAAAAGTGATTACAAGATGGAAAGAATGAGGGAAGATCGCAAGAGCTGTGGAGAGCAAGGCCTTTGATGTATTACAAGCCTGGACTTGTTTCTACAGAACTTTATGGACTGCAGACATAGTACAGTCCCTAGGATGGACTTTCTAATGAACTTTTTTAAAGTTAAAAGACTGAAACATCTTCTCAATGACAGAAATTGGAGGGGTTGCATTCAAGGAAAATTAATGTTTAGAATGAGTTTTATTAGTAATGATATGGAGTCTGAAAGAAAAAAAAAATCTAGGGCGGAATGTGTTGCGTTTGTTAAAATATGATTTTTTTTTAAACATCAAACCTAACATTACATGGGAGAAATTACAAGTTTAGTTGATCAGATTCTCTGGTTTGAGTAGAATTCTCAAACAAATGCTGTTTTCATACAATGGTGTTAGATAACGAATTGACAGTTGAAGAGACTATTGTCTCGTCAGCTACAGTAAACATGCAACCAACAGTCCATTGTCTTTTAAAACAGTTTGAGAGGTGTCTCAACCTGAAAAGAAGGACTGTTAATCGGTTGTTATGGAAACAAGTGTATAAACATTAAACTTTGGTCAACAAACTGGCATATAAAATGGGGTAGAGACACAGAGAATGGAACATCATGCTGTAACATCAGGACACACATCATCATGCTTTGAAGATCAGAAGAAGCCGCTCATGATACAAGAACAGAACCTGGTCTCTAAGAAGAAATATTGCCAATTGGAGATCATGAACATTCAGTAACAGAAGTTAAGTAACCCTTTTAAATGTATTTGTACTGTTAGACTTTAGGCTGTTCTATTTTCTAGGCATTTTGCTTGTTATAGATATCTGTCAGTCTTGTATTGTATTCCTAAGATTGTAATAGTTTTGTACAGCAGTTTTTGTTAGTAAAACGCACATCTATACACTGCAGAAGTCTCAGCTTCCTTGTTATACCACAGAGTAACCTTGTTAGATAGACGCAAGCGATACAACTCATATGACATTTTCATCATTTTTTGAGACAAATATAACTTTCTTTTGGTGGTATTTAACCACTTCGATACCAGGCACTTACCTTCCTTCCTCCATCAGAGGATCTTTACTGAGATCGGTATAGTGGTGTGTCAGGCTGACATGTCGCACGACCGATCGCCGAGTACGCGCCAGCAGTTATCCTGAAAGATGACGTCCAGTCAGGATAACTGAACCACCGCCCGGCCATCATTTTGCTATAGGCCGGGCAGGAACTGGTTAATCACCACTGGGTTTTAAATTTTTTGCGCTATAAATCAAAAAAGATCGAAAATTTGGAGAACATAAGTTTTTCTTAGTTTCTGTTGTACAATTTTGCAAATTAAGTAACTTTTCTTCATACATTTTGACCAAAATGTATACTACTACATTTCTTGGTAAAAATAACCCAAATCAGTGTATATTATTTGGTCTTTGTGAAAGTTATAGAGTCTACAAGCTATGGTAATACCCCCTAAATTGCCCCTTTTTGGAAAGTAGACAATCCAAGGTATTTAGTAAGAGGCATGGTGAGTTTTTTGAAGCTGTAATTTTTTTCCCACAATTATTTGTAAAATGAAGAAATTAACCACTTCCTGCCCAGCCTATAACAAAATGACGGATGGGCGGGCGCGCTCTGTCACATGATGCATCCACCAGACACAGCCGATGACTGATCAGCATACCAGCTCGCTGCTGGTACCATGTGACCACTGTGACCAATCACAGCAAGTCACATGACAGTTGTAAACAATGGATGGCTTCCTTTCATCCCATCCATTGTCTACAATTGTGTTGCTAGCTGTTATTGGTCAATGTGATCACATGGTACAAACAAAACAAACTGAATGAATCAAACAAGATGAATGAATCAAGTAAAATGTTTTCTTATAGCAATGTAAGTTTGTGGAATCTATAACTTTCACACAAACCAAATAATATACACTGATTTGGGTTATTTTCACCAAAGAAATGTAGCAGAATACACTTTGACCTAAATTTATGAAGAACAATTATTTATTTGCAAAATTTGCAAAACACAGAAACAAACAAAAACATGTTGTTTTTTTTTCAAAATTTTCAGTCTTTTTTCGTTTATTTAGCAAAAAGTAAAAACCCAGTTGTAATTAACCACATGCCGACCGACTCCTGTAGATATACGTCGGCAGAATGGCACGGCTGGGCAAAGTAACGTACGTTACTTTGAATTTCCCACCGCGCGCGCGCCTGCCGCAAGCTCCGTGACTGTGCCCGCGGAACCCGCAGACTCAATGTCCGCCGGGTCCCCGCGATCGTGTCACGGAGCTGAAGAACGGGGATATGTGTTTACATCAGCATCTCCCCGTTCTGCCTAGTGACAGGACACTGATCGTCTGCTCCCTGTCATCGGGAGCAGCGATCAGTGTCGTGTCACTGCTAGCCCATCCCCCAGACAGTTAGAATCACTCCCCAGGACACACTTAACCCCTCCCCCACCCCCTAGTGGTTAACCCCTTCACTGCCAGGGACATTTTTACAGTAATCAATGCAAATTTATTTATTATTGTATTAATGGCAATGGTCGCAAAATGTGTCAAAATGTGTCCGCCATAATGTCGCAGTCACAATAAAAATCGCTAATCCCCGCCATTACTAGTAAAAAAATAAAAATAAAAATGCCATAAATCTACCCCTATTTTGTAGACGCTATAACTTTTGCGCAAACCAATCAATAAACGTTTTTTTTTTGGCGATTTTTTTTTAGATTTTTTTTTTGTTTACTTAAAATATGTTGAAGAATACGTATAGGCCTAAACTGAGGAAAAAACGTTTTTTATATATTTTTGGGGGATATTTATTATAGCAAAACGTAAAAATAATGTGTTTTTCAAAATTGGCGCTCTTTTTTGTTTATAGCGCAAAAAATAAAAACCGCAGAGGTGATGAAATACCACCAAAAGAAAGCTCTATTTGTGGGGAAAAAAGGGCGTCAATTTTGTTTGGGAGCCACGCTGCACGACCGCGCAATTTTCAGTTAAAGCGAATAGCTCTGGTCTTTGGCCAGCAAAATGGTCTGGGGCTTAAGTGGTTAAACAAAATTACACGGTGTCCATCCAGACAATGCTGGATGACTACTCCCCACCGGCTGAAGCCAGAAGAGAAGCTACTGGCTGAGGCCCCCCTAACACCGTGGCTGTTTCAATCAAATTTTGTAGGCCCATATTAAATATGTCTAGGCCAATTTCGGATAAATGCACCCAATCATCACGACTTTAATTCAGCTTGGCGAAATGAGAAAGCGGAAAGTTATGAATGGTCCTATTGAGACGTTTACTAATCCTATCCACATAGAATAAGCTACCAGAGGGAGACCAGATAGGTCTAGGAATCATCTCAGAGAATGCTAAAACAGCAGAAGGAAACAGAATCCTTATAGAATAAAGGTACCTTTTCATTTTACAGAGCAGCTCCCACGTTTTGACCTTCCGTAGATCGTTAGCCCCAGCGTGGATGACTAAGACTTGAGGAGAGAGCCTGATGCTAGCTAAATAAATCAAATGGTCTCTCAGATTCCTCCACCTTAAACCCCTAAAAAAACTGAGAATTTATTAGTGTCCAGACCTAGATTGGAGGAGTATGTCCTAGTTCCAGCATTTTTAGCAGCCCAGAAAACATAAGAATGACCCACTATCCAGACATTGGATTTGGAAGATTCTGAAAAATAGAAATCAAAGTTAGTAGATCTGGGCGGACATATGTCTGGTACCTATCACTGCCCCAACGGCCTACCTTTTTTCAAAACATCTACCGATAAACCCATAGAATCAGCTGTAGTAGCCACCTCAATCCTAAAGGAATGAGATGAAAAGCAAAAACCTAGAAGATTCAGGCCTTTTAAACAGGAAGATAATACAGCTGAAAACTGGTACCTTGTTAAAGAGGGCAGGTCCTGGTGAATAAAAAAGAATCAGTAGAAGTAGGTCTGACTGAAAGATACCTGGCAACATGTGAGACTGGGTATATTACAGGATTAGTGGAGCTGGCTAGAGAAATCCAATGGCCTCTACCTACACGCAGGGATTTGGACCTACAAAGGAAAAGGTTCAGGAACCCCTCACCCAAAGACACATGGCAAAAACAAAGAAAAGAGATAGACCTTCTATTCATGGCTGTAAATTCCCCCACACTCAGGGCTCCAGAAAAGGCAGCTTTCATATTTAGGGGGGGCACATGGGGGGACAGGGACAAAAGTAGGGGGGCAACTATAAAATGCAATTTTACTACGATCCCCAGGGTGGCAGAAAACAAGAGATATATGTCACCAGCATACCAAGAAAATATAAGGGTCCAAAGCATGCCATGCTCCAACCTGCACGTTTCATCTGCATCCGCACTCTATTAGGACCTAGGGCTGGTGACATTATGGGTGCATGCAGGGGAAGGCTGCACTATTGGTTGTAGAGAGCCAAGCCCCCAGCTGGTCACCTAGCAGCAGTAATGCTCCCAGTCAGATCTAATAAACACAGTATTTATTAGCATCAACAGTACAACCACATCCACCGTATGTTCAGCAGCCATGTGGGCTCTTTGCCTGTAAGGTGTGGGCTTTGATTAATAAAATCACTATGATATTTAACACTAGGATTTAACTAGGAGCATGACCTGGATTGCATCACGATCAGCATGTCAGAGAAGGCTGCACTGCTGCTAAGCAACCTGCAGGAGGTCAACTGTCTACTCTACAACCATTAGAGATGGGCTCGGGTGTGTTTGAAATCCCACATGCCCGATCCCGCCAGGAAGCCGACACTGCACAAGGCTAATCACAGGCAGTGAGACATTCCTGATCTGTGCAGCTAAGGACCAGGAAATGTCTCACTGCCTGTGCTTAGCGCTGTGCAGTGTGGGCTTCCTGGCGGGCTCGGGCATGTGGGATTTTGAACATGCCCTGCCCATATCTAACAACAAATTGTGCTGGCTCTCCTGTACATTAGCCCCATAAAGTAACCAGCACTGGGTTCCAATGTGCTGCCGATGCCATGGAGACAGAGACCAGCGCTGTGAATAGCCAGGACAGGACAGCAACCCTGGTAGTTCCACCACTGCCTAACTGAAAGTGAAAGTAAGTTGTGAAGGTCACAAAGTATGGTTCATCAGGAACTGGCTGAGGTTTGAACCATTAATGAGCAGGCTGAATGTACCAAGTTGATCGTATGCTTTAGTATGTCCGTGTTAACAAGGCCTTACAGCTTAAGTTTCTTTCCTGCACTCTGTGGATGCAGGAAATAAATTTGCATAGTCTATTACCTGCCTAACTGAAAGTGAAAGATGATGTGACTACAGCTAAATATTTGCCCTGTATTAATCACAACCTACAAAGATTTGAAAGAATCACATGATGGAAAAATATGGAGCACAACCTACAAAGATTTGAAAGAATCACATTATGGAAAAATATGGATCACAATTTACTGACGTGGCACCGCATCCATAGATATATGAAAAGAACAAAAGTAGGGAAAAAAGGATTTTCAAGATGCCATTTTTAACTCCAAGAAAGTGAGTACTCAGAAGTTAAAGTTTAAAGATACTTTTATTTATTTACAAAAATTCATTAGACATATCTTTATCCATAAAAACCTTTCAGTGCAATTACATATTGCATATAGGAGGCTCCCTAAGAAAGGCGCTCATTCTGCTAAGCCATAGCCCATAAGTATACATATTAAATTATATTTAATGTACATATAATGTAGTGTGGTAAATGTATTTGGGCCAGACTGCAAAAAACAACTAGGCACCGTTCTTTACGCATTTCACCATTAGCTGGCTTCCTCAGGACACCCTATTAAATTAGGAAATAAGTCACAATTATTTACAAAGTATACATACATAAAAAAATATTTATAGTATAAAACATTAGCATAAACATAGTCATAGCTGAGTACTCACATACATATAACCAAGATATGGTAATGCTGAATCCAAGGGATGACCCAGGAAGTCTCAAAGCATGGAATGGGCACATAGTAAGGGTGGCTAGTAGGAACCGCAGATGGACAGTGCTAAACCTAACAATTCATAATAATCATACTATTCATAACCCCAAAAGGGGGGTTACCAACATATACAAAAAAAAAGAGCAAAAACAGCCATAGAGGTAGCCACAAAGGTGGCCACACATATGATGCTCAATACATCCATGCAATTTCACTGATCTCAATTTAGTAGTCACAAATGGTCTATAGTTTTAGTCATAGTCTTTTGACTAAAATGCATTTTAGTTTTAGTTGTATTTTTGTCATCTGAATTGTTTTAATTTTAGTCGTCTTTTAGTCGACTAAAATAGTGTTAATTTAGTCAACGAAAATATCTTCTTAACACTGAGTAGTAGTGAACAGTCCAAGGCCCTACAGCTGAAGGCCATGGGGAAAGTCTTTGGGCCTACGGGTACCCAGTGCAGTGCCCAGCGCACAGTCTCAGGGATCAAGCCATCCCTGCTGGGAGAAGACAGTAATTATTGCTAGTGCTATAGCAGCCGATATCGATAATTGCAAGCAAATCTGGCAGGCTGTTTGTACCCAAGTTGATCAATCAATCAATTTGGTACATTCAGCCTGCCCACACATAGTTTGAATCTCGGTCAGTCCCTGCTGAACCAGCCAAGATTCGAACTGTCTATGACTGGCCTTACTCACACCCCCCATCCTCTTCTTGGGCAATCAACATCTACAATTCAATGGTAAATGTGCTTCCTGTGTTAATATAAATGCTGGGGTATATTCCTGATACTAGATAGACTTGAAAAAGTGGCTTGGATAAGCTGCAAAATATCTTTATTTTTGCGGAACAAATCAAAGTGAATGTGACTAACTACTACTAATTATACCATGACCTGTATAATTGATAACCCTCGCAGGCATATTCTGTCATAATCCAGCTATAAATAAAATTACCAACTAAGAAATCAGAAAAGAGTGTAATATAGACTTTATCAGTACCCCCAATTTTATTACAATGCATTAAATCTACTTTACAAACAATACCAAATTAAAAACAAAGATCTAATTGCCAATTAGTCTAATCAACCATTTTTCCAGTTACAGAATGATCACCTGTGCAAGATCCAAATATATCTAAGGGACTCCACTGGCAAGAATATGCTGCTTCAAACTGTTAGCCATTAGGCATACAACAATGATTTGCATGGCTCCACCTAACATTCAGAAATGAGAATAGACCCCTTATTTTTGGGATATGCAATGGAACAATAGAATGAAACGTGTGACTACCTTTTGTTCGAAGAAAGCTCTTCTATGTTATGCACTGGTTCAGTTGAGGGCTAGTCAGTTTTTTTTTATAACCTTCTGGGTAATAGTTTCACTTTGGTCCCAAAACCCTGTACCATAGAAGCCGTTATTTCCATACACTGCACTAATGATGGACAAGGACCCTGAAACTGCTGTATGTAGTTTGGAATAAATGGCCCTATAATATTTGTTTAATATCTTGTGCTATACACCAGCAGGTTTGGATGTACAGAAAGCCATGGGCCATAACCAAATGATTTGCGTGGCTATGCTCACTAGTCTGAAATAAAGGCTAATCCTCTTATTTTTGGATTTGTGATGGAAGGGGACATGTGAAACTTCTGTTCTCTATTGTGAAGTTATATACTGTGATACAGTTCCACTCTGTTCTTCATAATTCTTTCTAACCCCTTTCTAACCAATGACACAACAAAGCTCTTAATTCACTCACTCGTCATCTCTCGCCTCGACTACTACAACTCACTTCTCATTGGCTTACCTCTACATAGTCTATCACCTCTGCAATCCATCATGAATGCAGCTGCCAGACTCATCCACCTTACCAATCACTCTGTGTCTGCCACCCCCCTCTGTCAATCCCTCCACTGGCTTCCACTCGGCCAAAGAATTAAATTCAAAATACTAACAACTACATACAAAGCCATCCACAATTTCGCCCCCAGCTACATCACTAGCCTAGTCTGTAAATACCAACCTACTCGTTCTCTTCGTTCCTCTTAAGACCTCCTGCTCTCTAGCTCCCTCATCACTTCCTCCCATGCTCGCCTCCAGGACTTTTCCAGAGCCTCTCCAATCCTATGGAATGCCTTACCCCAATCTGTCCGCTTATCCCCTACTTTATTAGCTTTTAGACGATCCCTGAAAACCCTTCTCTTCAGAGAAGCATATCCTACCCACACCTAACAACAACCGTATTTTCATTTTCTCCATCAGCTCATCCCCCACAGTATTACCTTTTGTTCCAATTGACCCTCCCTTCTAGATTGTAAGCTCCAACGAGCAGGGCCCTCTGATCCCTCCTGTATTGATTTGTATTGTAATTGTACTGTCTACCCTTATGTTGTAAAGCGCTGCGCAAACTGTTGGCGCTATATAAATCCTGTATAATAATAATAATAATAATGCTGTTCAGCCCCACTGTTATATATCAAGTATCTCTTTACAATCTTTGACTGCATGTCCAACATTATTATGATTTTTCCATTGTTCCTATCTTATTAAGTTTTAGATGCTAAAATAAAAATTAAAAATGTAATGATTTTATTGCATTTGAATAATAATAATGAATATTAAATGTTGTATTATTATTATTAGCAGTAGTCGTAGATAGCAGTAGTAGTAACTGACTTTGCTACACAGCCTTTTAAGTAGTTATTTAACTTGAATTTCTGTTTTTTTATTTAGTATGTTGTTATAGTTGATGTACCTTCCACAGTACATAGTTAAAAGGCCTTTGACCAAAGGAAAAGTCTGAGGTATAGTAACACACCTGAACAAGATTGTTGAAACTAGGTTATGTCAAGGCTTTACTTAAGGGACAAAGGTTAGCACTCCTTTTTACCTGCACAAAGTGCACAGAGCATTCCAGTCTCCTCTTTATGTTGTAACCCTTTTCTGTCCGGAAATATGCACCTTTGTAAAGCGCATACTGTACAGTTTAGCCATTGATGTCTTTACTGTGAAATATTTTTAAATTTTATATTTAAGCAAAAATATGCATCATGTTGGATTTAACAATTTCCTAATAGCTTTTATAGGTTTAAAAAAAAAAAAACACATTTGGTAAAATTAGTCAACAATTTGAAAAAATGTATTCTTTAAAGTATTGCATAATTACTTTTATGTCAATAGCAAAAAAACAAAGGAATTAAGCCATATATTGTATTATTTGTTTGTTTATTATGTTCAGGACTAAAAATCTAAAAAAAAAAGTTTAATTTATTTAATGTTTTAGTCAGGTAAAATATGACAAACTGCATATGACGTTTTTACATTTACTACTGTATTTCAGCCAGCAGATGAAGCTCTAACCTCATTAATACGTGTTTACCAGGCAAATCTTACCTAGTCTGCTGTTGAAGCGCAACTGAAGTGCAAAAATAAAATACTGTGAGTAGGCAGGCTCCTTGTTGCAGAAAAGACATGTCTTCTGCAATAAAGCAAACATACCTACCTGATCACAATCTTCTTTAGAATGAACTTTACAGCCATAGGCGTGCGCAGCCTATTGCATTAAGGTGTGCACCTCAAACCAAAGCTGAAACACACGTGCGTCTGTGTATATATATATATATATATATATATATATATATATATATATATATACACACTTACTTTTTTGCTGACAAGCCAGGCAGGGTTCATATTGATTTTAATATGTAATTTTTTTTTTATATATATATATATATATATATATATACACACATGTAGCACTAGCCCCCAAAGGAGCTGCTGGTTTAGTTTGGGCTTACCGTTACCTTCTTGACCTCGTAGATGTCTAGGGGTTTCCCGAGGTAGATGGCCCAAAGAACTGTAGAAACTGACACTGGATCCGCTTTGGGATTTTTATTTGCAAAGAAAAAAAGTAGACAAACACAGTCTCTCAAAAAGGATAGAGGGTTTGGGTAGAAAGCTCAGGTACTCTTGGAACTGCTTAGAACTGAAAGTCTCTCATTATAGAATCCAGAGAATAGCCATTCACAACTCGATTTTCACAGCTATCGGATAAACCTCCTCTCACTAGGCTTAGCAGCCGATAGATTATTCAAATAGAGCAAAGTCTCTGCCACAGACTTGGTTGTAAAACTTGTGAATAAAAGTCTCTGCCACAGACTTGGTTGTAACTGAAGGATATACACGAACTTGGAGAACCCTCATACGGTACCAGTATCTTGCAGCCGGTCCGGCGATACCATACGAGTGTGGATTCACTTGGTGTCTTTAAACTTAGCTTCCAGGCTCTTGCTGAAGAACCAGCCTTATGCGTGGCCCTCTCCTGAAGAGTCCTCCCCTGGTTGCTTTCTCAGTTGCTGGGTCTCTCCACAGATGAGACGGCACCGGACCACCTTGGAATCCTCCTTCTAGTTACTTTGCCTTGGGCTAGCCAGCCCCGAGACTCGGAATTGGATGGATCCGCACCCCAGGCCATGAGAACCCTGAGGGCTGGTCAGGAGGACCAGGACCAAACAGGCAGAAAGATCTTGTGGACCGGAACCCAGAAGCATGTGATCTCCATACCTTAAGTACCCTCTCCCAGAATTCACAGCAAGACGACACTCTCACTGATTGGTTCTGAGAGAGATTGGCACTCAATGCGCCCAGCCAAACTGCGTTTTCATGCTTGCCAGAAGTGACAACAACACCTATGGCCAAACAGAACCCAGTGCAATCTAGCCAGACTGGCACTGAAACCATAATTTGGTACAATTAACCACAAAACCCAACTGTGGTTCCAGGAATATTAAATTTACCAGGAGCCCGGCGCTACATACATTACATATAAAATTCAAATCCATATGAACCATGCCTGGCTTGTCAGCAAAAAAGTATATATATATATAATTATAAATATGTATAAAATGCACACTTACTTTTTTTTTAAAGTCAGGCAGGGAGGGTTTTGGTCCATCGTGTGTCTGGCTACCAGTGCCCCTGTGTCCTGTCAAAAAAGGTTCCCGGCAGATAATGCCCCCCTGTACTGCACTCACGCAGTACGAACCACGGAGCCGCCGAAAATAGCCGAAGATGTGAGTCGGCTGTACGCGGCGCTTACTGCTCACGTGACCCGCCTGCTGCTATCCTGGCTGAGGCTCCGCCCTTCAAGCAAGGGAGAGAGAGAAGGCCGGAGGGGGGGGGGCGGAGTGCAGATGTATATCGCTCTGCCGCCGCCCATGGCCAGAACTATAGAAGTTGCAGCGGGAGCAAACAGATGCACTTGCTTGCCCACCGGACCAATTAGAGCTCAGCCAGGGATTAGGGTGTGCCTGTGCACACCCGTCACACAATGTGCCAACGCCTATGTGAACAGCTAGCTGTGCAATCACAGCTCAATGTCAGAATGAAAAAACCCATGCTCATGAGTGGTAGTTACATTATCCCCCAGTGGCCAGTCAAGACAGCCAAAGCACCTGGAAAAATCTGGGCAGCAGATGCCAGGAATGGAACTTTGCTGGAGCGGAGGTAAATATTTGTGGCCAGCTTTAACCACTTAAGAATAGGGATGGGCGAACGGTTCGGCCCGAGCATAAGTTCGGGCCGAGCTTTGGTTGTTCGGGTGTTCTGCAGAACCCTGAACAATATGCAATGTTCGGGGCAAAATCGAAAGCTGCCGGAACATCGTTAAAGTCTATGGGACATTAACATGAAAAATCAAAAGTGTTCATTTTAAAGGCTTATATGCAAGTTATTGTCACAAAAAGTGTTTGGGGACCCGGGTCCTGCCCCAGGAGACATGTATCAATGCAAAAAAAGTTTTAAAAATGTCAGTTTTTTCGGGAGCAGTGATTTTAATAATGCTTAAAGTGAAACAATAAAAGTGAAATATTCCTTTAATTTAAATTTTGTACCTGGGGGTGTCTATAGTATGCCTGTAAAGTGGCCCATTTTTCCCGTGTTTAGAACAGTCCCTGCACAAAATGACATTTCCAAAGGAAAAAAAAGTCATTTAAAAATACTCGCGGCTATAATGAATTGCCGGTCCCGGCAATACAGATAAAAGTCATTGAAAAAAAAAGGCATGGGATTCCCCCAGTTCATTAACAGGCCCTTTGGGTCTGGTATGAATATTAAGGGGAACCCCTAACCAAAATTTATAAAAAAAAAATTGCGTGGGGGGTACCCCCAAATTCCATACCAGGCCCTTTAGGTCTAGTATGGATATTAAGGGGAACCCTGCGCCAATTTTTTTTTTTAATGGCATGGCAGCCCCCCTCAAAATCCATACCAGACCTTCAGGTCTGGTATGGATTTTAAGGGGAACCCCGCATCAAACTAAAAAAAAAATGGCGTGGGGTCCATAGCAGACCCTTAACCCAAGCATGCAACCTGGCAGACCACAGGAAAAGAGGGGGGATGAGAGAGCGCCCCCCCTCCTGAACCGTACCAGGCCACATGCCCTCAAGATGGGGAGGGTGCTTAGGGGTAGCCCCCCAAAGCACCTTGTCCCCATGTTGATGGGGACAAGGGCCTCATGCCCACAACCCATGTACGGTGGTTGTGGGGGTCTGCGGGCGGGGGGCTTATAACAACAATAACTTTAACAGGGGGGGCCCCCAGATCCTCCAACCCTGTGTAAAATGGTAACGGGTACAAATGTACCCCTACCATTTCACAAAAAAAGTGTCAAAATGGTACAAAAGACAAGACACAGCTTGGGACAAGTCCTTTATTAAAAAATAAAAATGTCCCACGAAGTCCATTCATATTCTTCTCTCGCTCCGCCAACGGACCGAAAAAGAAAAAAAAACAAGCAGCGACCGACCCGCCTCCATGGGAGGCACCCACCGTATGACGCGTTCTCGCAGGTGACAGTTCTTTTATAACTGAGGGCGGGGCTACATGGTGACGTTCCCGAGTGACTCTGCCCCCTCTGACCCACGGGGACTTCCCTATGGCTTTCCCGGGGGGCGTCATAGGGGGCGGGGTTTACCGGGAAAGCCATGGGGAAGTCCCCGTGCATCAGAGGGGGGTGTGGTCACCCGGGAACGTCACCGTGTGGCCCCGCCCTCAGTTATAACTTGGAACTGTCACCTGCGAGGATGCGTCATACGGCGGGTGCCTCCCATAGAGGCTGGTCGGTCAGGGCTTTGTTTTTTTTTTTGTTTTTTTCGGTCTGTCGGTGGAGCGAGTGAAGATGAATGGACTCCGTGGGACATTTTTACTTTTTTAATAAAGGACTTGTCCCAAGTTGTGTCTTGTCTTTTGTACCATTTTGACACTTTTTTGTTAAATGGTTACCATTTCACACAGGGGGGCGGGATCTGGGGGTTCCCTTGTTAAAGGGGACTTCCAGATTCCAATAAGCCCCCCTCCCGCAGACCCCCACAACCACGGGCAAGGGTTGTGGGGATAGGCCCTTGTCCCATCAACATGTGGTATTGCTTAAGAACCGGAAGGATTTTCCCCCTTAATGACCAGGCCATTTTTTGCGATACGGCACTGCATCACTTTAACTGACAATTGCGCGGCTGTGCAATGTTGTACCCAAACAAAATTGATGTCCTTTTTTCCCACAAATAGAGCTTTCTTTTGGTGGTATTTGATCACCTCTGTGGTTTTTATTTTTTGCGCTATAAACAAAAAAAGAGCAACAATTTTGAAAAAAAAAACAGTATTTTTTACTTTTTGCTATAATAAATAAAGTAAAGAGAGAGATATCATTTTGCCCCTGTACAAATCATTAGTAAGACCTCCTCTGGAATATGCAGTTCTGTTTTGGGCAGCAGTTTTCAAAAGGATAATCGGGGAACTGTAGAAAGTGCAGAGAAGGGCAACCAAACTGATAAAAGGCATGGAGGAGCTCAGCTATGAGGAAAGGTTAGAGGAACTGAATTTATTCTCTCTTGAGAAGAGGAGATTAAGGGGGAATATGATCAACATGTATAAATACATATAGTGAACTTGGTGTTGCGTTATTCACTTTAACCACTTTCAGACCGGACCAATTTGCAGCCAAAGGACCAGGCCCCTTTTTGCGATTTGGCACTGCGTCGCTTTAACTGACAATTGCGCGGTCGTGCGACGTGGCTCCCAAACAAAATTGACGTCCTTTTTTCCCACAAATAGAGCTTTCTTTTGGTGGTATTCACCCCTGCGGTTTTTATTTTTTGCGCTATAAACAAAAATAGAGCGACAATTTTGAAAAAAATGCATTATTTTTAACTTTTTGCTATAATAAATATCCCCAAAAAATATATAAAAAAAGCTTTTTTTTTCCTCAGTTTAGGCCGATACGTATTCTTCTACATATTTTTGGTAAAAAAAATCGCAATAAGCGATTATAGATCGGTTTGCGCAGAAGTTATAGCGTTTTCAAGATAGGGGATAGTTTTATAGCATTTTTATTAATAATTTTTTTTTTTTATTAGTAATGGCGGAGATCTGCGATTTTTTTTTTGTGACTGCGACATTATGGCGGACACATCGGACATTTTTGACACATTTTTGGGACCATTGTCATTTTTACAGCAATTAATGCTATTTAAATGCATTAATTCCTGTATAAATGACACTGGCAGTGAAGGGGTTAACCACAAGGGGGCAGTGTAAGGGTTAAGTATGCCTAGGGGTGTGTTTCTTACTGTGGGGGGGCGTGGCTGTCAGCTAGTGAATGCTGATCTCTGCTCCAATCACAGGGAGCAGAGATCGGCGTCACTAGTTGCTAGGCAGAACGGGGA
Organism: Lithobates sylvaticus; assembly: GCA_028564925.1. Classification (NCBI taxonomy): domain Eukaryota; kingdom Metazoa; phylum Chordata; class Amphibia; order Anura; family Ranidae; genus Lithobates; species Lithobates sylvaticus. The sequence goes on along the minus strand of CM053026.1, from coordinate 510,181,476 downwards.
GATGCTGTTTATCTCGGCATCTCCCCGTTCAGCCTTCCCGTGAGACGATCGCGGGGGTCCCCACGGCGATCGAGTCCGCGGGGACCGCGATCTGACTCACGGGGGTCCCGACCGGCGCGCTCCCGATGGCACGGACAGGCTAAAGGAGGGACTTATATATACGCCCTCCTGCCTGTACATGCCATTCTGTCGACGTATATCGTCGTGCGCTGGTCGGCAAGTGGTTAAGGTCATCACAGAGGACAAGGGAGCACTCTTTACGTCTGGAGGAAAAGAGATTTATTCTCCAAATACGGAAAGGTTTCTTCACAGTAAGAGCTGTGAAAATGTGGAATAGACTCCCTCAAGAGCCGGTTCTGTCCAGCTCAGTAGATTGCTTTAAAAAAAGCCTGGATTCTTTCCTAAATGCACATAATATAACTGGGTACAGTTCTAACATTTATAGGTAAAGGGAATATCCAGTTGCCTCTTGGGGGATCAGGAAGGAATTTTCCACCTGCTGGAGCAAATTGGATCATGTTTAGCTATGTTTTTTTTTGCCTTCCTCTGGATCAACTGCTGGTATAGGATTGTGTATATAGGATTGGATATTATTTTTTTCCCCTTTTTTTTGGTTGAACTTAAAGCGGGATTCCACCCTAAAGTGGAACTCCCGCTTTTCGGGAACCCTCCCCCCCTCCGGTGTCACATTTGGCACCTTTCAGGGGGGAGGGGGGTGCAGATACCTGTCTAAGACAGGTATCTGCACCCACTTCCGGCATAAACTCCTGTGGGAGTTTACGCAAGTTCCTGTCCCGGCGCGCTGTCTGCCGGACACACACGTGTCCCGGCAGACAGCGCTGAAGATTCTCATTGCGCCACGCGACTCGTGCATGCGCAGTAGGGAATCGGGAAGTGAAGCCACCTCCCGATTCCCTCACCGAGAATGGCGCCGGCTACAGCAGAGAGCGGAGCGAGCGATCGGCCTCTGCTGCCGACACCGCTGGAACCAGGGACAGGTAAGTGTCCATTTTTTAAAAGTCAGCAGCTGCAGTATTTGTAGCTGCTGGCTTTTAATTTTTTTTTTTTTCTCAGTACAGTCCCGCTTTAATGGACTATGTAACTATGTAACAATCAGGGACTTTTCTGTGCAAAAAAAGATGAATCTCAAAAAGCCCGTCACATATTTTCCTCTAATTTGAAGCTCTCATATTTCGCTTATGAAAAAAGACAATTCAACCTCTAGCCCAATCTTCGCCATAAAAAGATGACACGTTGGAGTTTTTAGGTTAGAAGGTTCTGCTGTCCGTAAAATAGTAAATTTCTTCCCCATTTTAGAGTGGCATAATTGCAGTGAGGAGACTCGCACATGACTTAGTTTAAAAAGTCTAAATGCACTGTATTTAATCAGGGACACTTCTGTGCAAAAAAGATGAATCTCAAGGAGGTCCATCTGCAAATGCACTGCATTTTTACATGCGTGGGGGTGCCATTCAGAATGAACGGCAGCCCTGCATGTTTTCTCACAGCATCTGAGATTCTCGCACCCACATAGACGCCCATAGTAATCAGAACTGCTTCAGCTGAGCTTGTTAACCCTTCAGTGAGCCAAGCAAGCTCACTACAAAGCACAAAAACAGTAGTGTTTCCTGGCTTCCTGTCACTAAATATACAGTATATGTGTATGTGTGTCATAATTCAGGGTCTTTTTGTTAAAAGATGATTGGCTCATTGTGCCCAGTACAGATATATATTATATATATACATATACAGTATCTTACAAAAGTGAGTGCACCCCTCACATTTTTGTAAATATTTTATTATATCTTTTCATGTGACAAAACTGAAGAAATTACACTTTGCTACAATGTAGAGTAGCGAGTGTACAGCTTGTATAACAGTGTAAATTTGCTGCCCCCTCAAAATAACTCAACACACAGCCATTAACGTCTAAACCGCTAGCAACAAAAGTGAGTACACCCCTAAGTGAAAATGTCCAATTTGGGGCCAATTAGCCATTTTCCCTCCCGAAGTCTTGTGACTTGTTAGTGTTACAAGGTCTTAGGTGTGAATGGGGAGCAGGTGTGTTAAATTTGGTGTTATCGCTCTCACTCTCTCATACTGGTCACTGGATGTTCAACATGGCACCTCATGGCAAAGAACTCTCTGAGGATCTGAAAAAAATAATTGTTGCTCTACATAAATATGGCCTAGGCTATAAGAAGATTGCCAAGACCCTGAAACTGAGCTGCAGCACGGTGGCCAAGACCATACAGCAGTTTAACAGGACAGGTTCCACTCAGAACAGGCCTCACCATGGTTGAACAAAGAAGTTGAGTGCACATGCTCAGCATCATATCCAGAGGTTGTCTTTTCAAAATAGACGTATGAGTGCTACCAGCATTGCTGCAGAGGTTGAAGGGGTGGGGGGGTCATCCTGTCAGTGCTTAGACCATACGCCGCACACTGCATCAAATTGGTCTGCATGGCTGTCGTCCCAGAAGAAAGCCTCTTCTAAAGATGATGCACCAGAAAGCCCGCAAACAGTTTGCTGAAGACAAGCAGACTAAGGGCAAGGATTACTGGAACCATGTCCTGTGGTCTGATGAGACCAAGATAATCTTATTTGGTTCAGATGTGGTCAAGCGTGTGTGGTGGCAACTATGTGGGGAGTACAAATACAAGTGTGCCTACAGTCAAGCATGGTGGTGGGAGTGTCATGGTCTGGGGCTACATGAGTGTTACCTGCATTTTTGTACTATGAAATACTAAAGCAGAGCATGATCCCCTCCCTTTGGAGACTGGGCCACAGGGCAGTATTCCAACATGATAACGTCCCCAAACACACCTCCAAGATGACCACTGCCTTGCTAAAGAAGCTGAGGGTAAAGGTGATGGACTGGCCAAGCATGTCTCCAGACCTAAACCCTACTGAGTGTAGCGGTGCCCCTGTGGGGTAGCTGCGTGTTCTAGTTCCACACATTACCTGCTTGGCCAGACATTAATTTCAGACACACTGTCAATACAGTCTTTAGCTTGTTTTTTGTTGTTTTATTTAGGGGATTAGACTTGGATGGGGAAAAAGGTCATGGGATGCCCAGATAATGAATCTTGCTTGTTTGAACAAAGATAGTTGAATCTATATTGACAGTCTCTAAAGCTCCACACACTACTTGAGATCACTTTGCTTTCTCTACTGCACATTCCTAGATTTCGGTCACCATTAGCACATGGTTAGGCCTCAATCTGGATAAGTCCCAACACTTCAATAATAGCCATTTGCTGGCAGGGGTCTGCAGTCCTCTTTGGTGTAGCAACCAATAACGATGAAAAGGGACATTTGTGCTAACTGAAACTTGGTGGACTACTGATCCCAGAAAGTCTGATGCAAATCCTGCCAACCCTCCTGGCTGCTTCACATACAATCCTGGCATGTCCCTCCCAGAGCTTCTCACTGTGTCTCTAACATCCACCAGCTCTGTGATGTCGTCATGGAGTAGTTTAAGAGGACTTCAGTGGCAACCTGTGAAGCTCTGGTGAACTCCATGCCCAAGAGGGTTATTTTGAGGGGACAGAAAATTTACACTGTTATACAAGCTGTACAATCACTACTTTACATTGTAGCAAAGTGTAATTTCTTCAGTGATGTCACATGAAAAGATATAATAAAATATTTACAAAAATGTGAGGGGTGTACTCACTTTTGTGCGATACTGTATATCTCCAGTGTCCAAACAGAGTAGTCCTAGTGAGGGAGATAGATCCTCACATATCATGACCATTACTGAACATACCAACCCCATCTGGACTCATACACACAGATCCGGCTTAAATAGCATTCTGTCTTCTCTCCCTCACAGATCACCTCCAATCACAGGCTCTGCTATTTCCCCATTTCATTGCACTCCTTTACACATCACCATGTCTCCTCCTCCTCAGAGACAACTCTGACATTGACCGTCCCTGGCACTGGCAGTTGGAAACCCAACCTAAGCGCTAGCAAGTTGCTAGGTGACGGGCATACTGTGCACGGGTGCTGCTCTCGAGATGACACAGTTTACGCAGTGCTTTACAATGTATAGGGGGGACAACACAATTACAGTACAGTTCAATACAAAAGGTACAGGAGGCCCTGCTCGTAGAGCTTACATTCTAAAGGGACGGGGTGGTGGTACAAAAGGTAATAGCTGCAGAGAATGATTTGATGGGGGTGGCTCTGGGACAGTTGTTGTTAGGTGGGTGTGGGATAGGCTTCCCTGAATAAATGAGTTTTCAGGGATCTCTTAAAGGTGGACAGGGTAGGGGCAGATCGGACATAATGGGGCAGGGAGTTCCAGAGGATGGGAGAGGCTCTGGAGAAGTCCTGAAGGCGAGCATGGGAGGAGGTAACAAGGGGAGCTAGAGAGCAGGAGGTCCTGGGAGGAGCGGAGGGGACGATTTGGGCGATATCTGCAGATGAGGTTGGTGATATAGATGGGGGCGATGTTGTAGATGGCTTTGTATGTTATGGTTAGCATTTTAAATTTTACACGGTGGGGTAGGGGAAGCCAGTGAAGGGATTGGCAGAGAGGGGCTATTATTATAGGCTATTATAGGGTTATTATTGCATCCACTGACATCAATGCTGGGGGTTATTATTACTGTCACTGACACCAATGCTGGGGGTTACTGTATCCACTGACACTGTATCCACTGTGCTGGGGGCTATTGTATTCAACTTCTTCAACGTGCATTGTGATACACTGCAAAAAATGCAGCAGGGCCAAAGTTTTGTCTGATGAAGTGTGCTATAGTTCATTAATTTTGCTCTGCGCTGCTATTGTGCGGCCCTCTGGGGGTGTCAGAATTCCAGAATCAGACCATCCTAGCAGGACCTGCTCTGATATTGGTCCTCTATGCTGTATCCGCATCTCTCGCAACCTCCTTCTGAATTACTCTTCCATGGCGGCTGGTATCTGTACCTCTCCTCTCCTTTCAGTTGGTGTGACTTCTGCTGCTGCAGCACCTCTTTGCTGTAGCCAATTTGCATCCACAGCCGCTATAACTAGGTCTATGATCTCCGCTGTAGGGTTAGAACCATAATGTGCCAGTCTTATTTTAACAGCCCAATCAAAACTTGCCATTCGGGTGTCCTGTCTGTTATGCTGGGCCTTTCGGTTATGTTAGGTCTTTCGGCTCTATCCATTTTGACTTTAGCCATTCATACTGTGCTTCCATTGTCCTGTGTCCTCTTGTAGCTGTCCTTCTGGGCTGTGGGAATGATCCCACCGCTGCCACCAGTTGTAACGACACACTGTGTAGGAAAGGGGTTAAAGTCGTTTAGGATATTCCCTTCCTGAACACCAAGGCAGCTACCGAACACTTCCATCAGCCAAACAAGGAACCCATACGAATAATTCTCCCCCAAATACGAGATGAGGCTCTGTATTGAGGTTTAAACAGGAATGAATCTTTATTCAAGCACATGTTATACAGATCCCACTTCAAAACACCCCCCACCCTTGGAATACAAGGCGGGTTAAACTGTCCAAAAGTGGCGTATCCAGGGTATGGCACATATGGCAAGTGCCATGGGCGCAATATGAAGGGGGCGCTAGTGAGCAGGATTCCAGCATTACAGTTCATCACTGAATTTAAAAGTAGAGCTTTCTAAACTTCTCCCGTTCCTACTTGCTTATGGGGGGGGATGCAATTACAGTTCCCTGGGCCCCATCAGGTCAAAATAGAGGCCCAGGAAGTGAGCGTAAACAAGGGACTTTGTCTTCATTTTCGGGCGCATGTACATCAAACCGACCCGCTACTCAAATAGTCCCGGGCGGCGGAGTGATTCTCTGCTCTGCTCCTGTCCTTAGGTGCTGAGATGTGAGGCGGCGTGCTTGGAGGGGGCGTGGCTGCATGTGCCAAGCTCCACACAGATTGGCAGTGGAGACTGTCTGTCTGCAGTTCTGTCCTGGCTGCTGGTGCAAGTTGTAGGAGCTGTGTGTGCAGGAAGTCTGAGATCGGAGGAGGGGAAGGTAATAAAGCCAGGCATTCCAGCACACAGAGCTGCAGGACAGGACAAATAACAGTGACAACACTGCCCAGTTTATATGGAGCTTGGCATCCCCGGGATATCTGTAGATGTGCCTGCTTATCACTCCCTCTCCATGGCTGAGGCTGCTCTGTGCATCAGTGAGCAGCAAAGTTCTGTGTGTACATAAAAAGATATGACTGACAGATATGACTGACCCAGGCATAGACATGTCTGGAACTCAGATTCCTATAGGAGGAAGAATCTAGCAGGATCCTGGAGGTCCTGAACTGAGGAGGACAGAGAGGGATAGAGAGTCATGTAGGCAGTGATAGGATCAGAGCTTGCATTCTACCTCCCAGTCTGTATGAATGCATTCCTGTTTTGTCACAGTATAATTTTTGCAGAGAAGCTCCTTCCTCTCAGGCTGATGTCAGGTGGGAGACTCTGTTGCTAGTGACAAAGCTTCAGTGGCAGAGAACCTTCCACCTACTTCTATGGAATGTCTTCCTCTCTGAATACTACAGAATCTTCATCACTAGCGATGGGAGTGATTCCAGAGGGACCAACTGGCAGCCTTGTTGCAATCCTGCCACTGGCAGTTTATTTTGACTGGGATAAAGGTGCGTGCACGGGAGGGAGGACAGCAATGGGGGACACCGGAGAGTGGCTGCGGTCACCAAACAGGAGTTGTTAGGCCTGAAGGAGCTGAGACCGGAGCATGTTCTAGGCCTGAGTCGGGTCACATAAAGTGAGTTACTGTCAGGAGACCTGTCACGCGCCTGTGCTTGGCGCTGTGTGTCATTAACATCACTTGTCTTGTGTCATCAGATTATCTGTGCAGACCTGAGGTGTTGACTTCACTTGCTTCAAGATCCGGGACCTGGAGACTGGCAGTGTGCTCTTTGAGATCTCCAAAATCTGCTCAGGTACCTGTCATGGAGGGCACATTTCCTGGTGCAGGGGCAGGTCTCCTTCATACTTCAAGGAGAACTAGAGTTGTTGGATGGAGTAAGGGAGGGTTATTGTTCCCAATTTGACATCCATTTGGGTGCGGGTGCATGTCCTTGAATGCACACTGTCTGTGCTCGGGGGCATGTTCCTGCACCCAAACGGGTATCAAGGTGAGAGCAGGGGCTCCAATTGATTTAAATTGGTCTGCCTGTCCATGGATGTACTGAATATCTGTGTGTATATCATGCAGTGAAAACATGGCCCTGTACACTAAAAATGTTTTGACAGGGGCGCAGTTTCAGTGCTTGCCATAGGCGCCATTTTCACTAGATACGCCTCTGCTGTCCAATGACAATGGACACATAGGTCAGGTGTGTTTAACTTCTTATCAGTAAACAGTCTTAGCAGGGGGGCTGCTGGAGGAATCCCCCCTCCCTCCATAGAGATAAACATCCCATAATATCCAGAACAGACAGACACAATAGAACATTGGAATACAGCCCCACCCCAAACGATCACAGCAAATAGTACACAACAGCATGAGACAATATATAAAATATATACATATATACAAGATTGAGTCCGATTAGTATAGATCAGACTGGATTTTTCATTCACCTCGCAGAGTATTGTTCCCTTAAAATCCAGGGCCCATAATCGGTCGGCATTTAGTCCCCTCCAAATGCCTCTGTCCTGGCTAGGTCTGTCACATACAGTATATTTTAAAATTGATTACCGTATTTATCGGCGTATAACACGTACTTTTTTCCCCTTAAAATCAGGGGGAAATCGTGGGTGCGTGTTATACGCCGATCCCCCGCTGATTGTTGTGCAACAAGCGAGCAGAGCCGAGATACAGAAAGCCGAGAGTACTTCAGCTATTCTCGGCTCCTCTTGCAGTCTCGCATACAGAAATCCAGATCCAACCAAGATGGTTGCCTCCTGCACTTGAGACACTCCATAGACAAGCATTGCAAAGTGGTCTCCTTAAAGATGGCTGCTGCACTTTTGCATTAAAGAATATTCAGTTTAACCCTACACACACTGCAGAAGAATAATACAGCAGCAAGAAAGGAAGACGTTTCACAGCGGCTCTCAGCTAGAGTCCAGGTTACCTCATATCTATTCCAAAGGATTCCTGGAATTGCACTTTTGTACCACGGAGACCCATCTCCCAGCCATGGACCCATCTACCCTCAGCTATTTGTAAACACCCTAGTTCTTTCATAGTTATCTCTGAGCCAGAGGGAAAACTACCCCCCTACACCTCTCCCCTTTGCTCACCTCCCATCCAAAGTCCCCCCCCCCCCCCGTTCCAATCATCTTATCCCGTTTCCCTTTCTGGGGTCCTTTTGTCTTTCCTTTAATCCCTAACTGGTGCCAGCAAGCCCAACATCCCTGGACATCTTCGTAGGATGTCACACTTCTGGCTGCAGCAACTTGACTTCAACAACACCACATTCTCTCCCTCTGGCTTCACATACAATCCTGGCATGTCCCTCCCAGAGCTTCTCACTGTGCTTCTCACTCACCGACCCCGGCATGGATTCCTCCTGAATGACTTGCCTGGCAGTGATCCCAACTGTCCTCTTCCTGCTCCTATTCTAGGACACCTCTCAATGACCGTGTAGAGAGAGGCTCCCTCCCAGATCCCAAGCTCCAGACCATGGTTCACCTACCCCCTTCAGAAAGGGGGTACCCTCAAGGGCCACCACAGCCTAACACTCCATCACTCGGTTCTTCCACCCGACAACTCCTCACCCAGCAGGCTGACAATGAGTATATATAGGAGGCCTGCCCCCTGCCGATTCTAGTTTGGGATTGGTCAGGGCTCCCAGATACACTCCATGCCACTCCAATCCTCTGCCCTGCCTCTTTTCCAGAATACTCTGGAAATAATGGAGGCACCAGAGAGATGAAGTACATGTCAGTATATTTACCTGCACTGGCTTAAAAACACAAATAACCACCTCTAGCAACCTACCTAAGGTAGAGGGTGCTAAATGAGCATCTGTGGGGCATCCTCAAACTGAAGGTGGAGGGGCGCAATGTCTCTAACATCCACCAGCTCTGTGATGTCGTCATGGAGTAGTTTAAGAGGACTTCAGTGGCAACCTGTAAAGCTCTGGTGAACTCCATGCCCAAGAGGGTTATTTTGAGGGGACAGAAAATTTACACTGTTATACAAGCTGTACAATCACTACTTTACATTGTAGCAAAGTGTAATTTCTTCAGTGATGTCACATGAAAAGATATAATAAAATATTTACAAAAATGTGAGGGGTGTACTCACTTTTGTGCGATACTGTATATCTCCAGTGTCCAAACAGAGTAGTCCTAGTGAGGGAGATAGATCCTCACATATCATGACCATTACTGAACATACCAACCCCATCTGGACTCATACACACAGATCCGGCTTAAATAGCATTCTGTCTTCTCTCCCTCACAGATCACCTCCAATCACAGGCTCTGCTATTTCCCCATTTCATTGCACTCCTTTACACATCACCATGTCTCCTCCTCCTCAGAGACAACTCTGACATTGACCGTCCCTGGCACTGGCAGTTGGAAACCCAACCTAAGCGCTAGCAAGTTGCTAGGTGACGGGCATACTGTGCACGGGTGCTGCTCTCGAGATGACACAGTTTACGCAGTGCTTTACAATGTATAGGGGGGACAACACAATTACAGTACAGTTCAATACAAAAGGTACAGGAGGCCCTGCTCGTAGAGCTTACATTCTAAAGGGACGGGGTGGTGGTACAAAAGGTAATAGCTGCAGAGAATGATTTGATGGGGGTGGCTCTGGGACAGTTGTTGTTAGGTGGGTGTGGGATAGGCTTCCCTGAATAAATGAGTTTTCAGGGATCTCTTAAAGGTGGACAGGGTAGGGGCAGATCGGACATAATGGGGCAGGGAGTTCCAGAGGATGGGAGAGGCTCTGGAGAAGTCCTGAAGGCGAGCATGGGAGGAGGTAACAAGGGAGCTAGAGAGCAGGAGGTCCTGGGAGGAGCGGAGGGGACGATTTGGGCGATATCTGCAGATGAGGTTGGTGATATAGATGGGGGCGATGTTGTAGATGGCTTTGTATGTTATGGTTAGCATTTTAAATTTTACACGGTGGGGTAGGGGAAGCCAGTGAAGGGATTGGCAGAGAGGGGCTATTATTATAGGCTATTATAGGGTTATTATTGCATCCACTGACATCAATGCTGGGGGTTATTATTACTGTCACTGACACCAATGCTGGGGGTTACTGTATCCACTGACACTGTATCCACTGTGCTGGGGGCTATTGTATTCAACTTCTTCAACGTGCATTGTGATACACTGCAAAAAATGCAGCAGGGCCAAAGTTTTGTCTGATGAAGTGTGCTATAGTTCATTAATTTTGCTCTGCGCTGCTATTGTGCGGCCCTCTGGGGGTGTCAGAATTCCAGAATCAGACCATCCTAGCAGGACCTGCTCTGATATTGGTCCTCTATGCTGTATCCGCATCTCTCGCAACCTCCTTCTGAATTACTCTTCCATGGCGGCTGGTATCTGTACCTCTCCTCTCCTTTCAGTTGGTGTGACTTCTGCTGCTGCAGCACCTCTTTGCTGTAGCCAATTTGCATCCACAGCCGCTATAACTAGGTCTATGATCTCCGCTGTAGGGTTAGAACCATAATGTGCCAGTCTTATTTTAACAGCCCAATCAAAACTTGCCATTCGGGTGTCCTGTCTGTTATGCTGGGCCTTTCGGTTATGTTAGGTCTTTCGGCTCTATCCATTTTGACTTTAGCCATTCATACTGTGCTTCCATTGTCCTGTGTCCTCTTGTAGCTGTCCTTCTGGGCTGTGGGAATGATCCCACCGCTGCCACCAGTTGTAACGACACACCGTGTAGGAAAGGGGTTAAAGTCGTTTAGGATATTCCCTTCCTGAACACCAAGGCAGCTACCGAACACTTCCATCAGCCAAACAAGGAACCCATACGAATAATTCTCCCCCAAATACGAGATGAGGCTCTGTATTGAGGTTTAAACAGGAATGAATCTTTATTCAAGCACATGTTATACAGATCCCACTTCAAAACACCCCCCACCCTTGGAATACAAGGCGGGTTAAACTGTCCAAAAGTGGCGTATCCAGGGTATGGCACATATGGCAAGTGCCATGGGCGCAATATGAAGGGGGCGCTAGTGAGCAGGATTCCAGCATTACAGTTCATCACTGAATTTAAAAGTAGAGCTTTCTAAACTTCTCCCGTTCCTACTTGCTTATGGGGGGATGCAATTACAGTTCCCTGGGCCCCATCAGGTCAAAATAGAGGCCCAGGAAGTGAGCGTAAACAAGGGACTTTGTCTTCATTTTCGGGCGCATGTACATCAAACCGACCCGCTACTCAAATAGTCCCGGGCGGCGGAGTGATTCTCTGCTCTGCTCCTGTCCTTAGGTGCTGAGATGTGAGGCGGCGTGCTTGGAGGGGGCGTGGCTGCATGTGCCAAGCTCCACACAGATTGGCAGTGGAGACTGTCTGTCTGCAGTTCTGTCCTGGCTGCTGGTGCAAAGTTGTAGGAGCTGTGTGTGCAGGAAGTCTGAGATCGGAGGAGGGGAAGGTAATAAAGCCAGGCATTCCAGCACACAGAGCTGCAGGACAGGACAAATAACAGTGACAACACTGCCCAGTTTATATGGAGCTTGGCATCCCCGGGATATCTGTAGATGTGCCTGCTTATCACTCCCTCTCCATGGCTGAGGCTGCTCTGTGCATCAGTGAGCAGCAAAGTTCTGTGTGTACATAAAAAGATATGACTGACAGATATGACTGACCCAGGCATAGACATGTCTGGAACTCAGATTCCTATAGGAGGAAGAATCTAGCAGGATCCTGGAGGTCCTGAACTGAGGAGGACAGAGAGGGATAGAGAGTCATGTAGGCAGTGATAGGATCAGAGCTTGCATTCTACCTCCCAGTCTGTATGAATGCATTCCTGTTTTGTCACAGTATAATTTTTGCAGAGAAGCTCCTTCCTCTCAGGCTGATGTCAGGTGGGAGACTCTGTTGCTAGTGACAAAGCTTCAGTGGCAGAGAACCTTCCACCTACTTCTATGGAATGTCTTCCTCTCTGAATACTACAGAATCTTCATCACTAGCGATGGGAGTGATTCCAGAGGGACCAACTGGCAGCCTTGTTGCAATCCTGCCACTGGCAGTTTATTTTGACTGGGATAAAGGTGCGTGCACGGGAGGGAGGACAGCAATGGGGGACACCGGAGAGTGGCTGCGGTCACCAAACAGGAGTTGTTAGGCCTGAAGGAGCTGAGACCGGAGCATGTTCTAGGCCTGAGTCGGGTCACATAAAGTGAGTTACTGTCAGGAGACCTGTCACGCGCCTGTGCTTGGCGCTGTGTGTCATTAACATCACTTGTCTTGTGTCATCAGATTATCTGTGCAGACCTGAGGTGTTGACTTCACTTGCTTCAAGATCCGGGACCTGGAGACTGGCAGTGTGCTCTTTGAGATCTCCAAAATCTGCTCAGGTACCTGTCATGGAGGGCACATTTCCTGGTGCAGGGGCAGGTCTCCTTCATACTTCAAGGAGAACTAGAGTTGTTGGATGGAGTAAGGGAGGGTTATTGTTCCCAATTTGACATCCATTTGGGTGCGGGTGCATGTCCTTGAATGCACACTGTCTGTGCTCGGGGGCATGTTCCTGCACCCAAACGGGTATCAAGGTGAGAGCAGGGGCTCCAATTGATTTAAATTGGTCTGCCTGTCCATGGATGTACTGAATATCTGTGTGTATATCATGCAGTGAAAACATGGCCCTGTACACTAAAAATGTTTTGACAGGGGCGCAGTTTCAGTGCTTGCCATAGGCGCCATTTTCACTAGATACGCCTCTGCTGTCCAATGACAATGGACACATAGGTCAGGTGTGTTTAACTTCTTATCAGTAAACAGTCTTAGCAGGGGGGCTGCTGGAGGAATCCCCCCTCCCTCCATAGAGATAAACATCCCATAATATCCAGAACAGACAGACACAATAGAACATTGGAATACAGCCCCACCCCAAACGATCACAGCAAATAGTACACAACAGCATGAGACAATATATAAAATATATACATATATACAAGATTGAGTCCGATTAGTATAGATCAGACTGGATTTTTCATTCACCTCGCAGAGTATTGTTCCCTTAAAATCCAGGGCCCATAATCGGTCGGCATTTAGTCCCCTCCAAATGCCTCTGTCCTGGCTAGGTCTGTCACATACAGTATATTTTAAAATTGATTACCGTATTTATCGGCGTATAACACGTACTTTTTTCCCCTTAAAATCAGGGGGAAATCGTGGGTGCGTGTTATACGCCGATCCCCCGCTGATTGTTGTGCAACAAGCGAGCAGAGCCGAGATACAGAAAGCCGAGAGTACTTCAGCTATTCTCGGCTCCTCTTGCAGTCTCGCATACAGAAATCCAGATCCAACCAAGATGGTTGCCTCCTGCACTTGAGACACTCCATAGACAAGCATTGCAAAGTGGTCTCCTTAAAGATGGCTGCTGCACTTTTGCATTAAAGAATATTCAGTTTAACCCTACACACACTGCAGAAGAATAATACAGCAGCAAGAAAGGAAGACGTTTCACAGCGGCTCTCAGCTAGAGTCCAGGTTACCTCATATCTATTCCAAAGGATTCCTGGAATTGCACTTTTGTACCACGGAGACCCATCTCCCAGCCATGGACCCATCTACCCTCAGCTATTTGTAAACACCCTAGTTCTTTCATAGTTATCTCTGAGCCAGAGGGAAAACTACCCCCCTACACCTCTCCCCTTTGCTCACCTCCCATCCAAAGTCCCCCCCCCCCCCGTTCCAATCATCTTATCCCGTTTCCCTTTCTGGGGTCCTTTTGTCTTTCCTTTAATCCCTAACTGGTGCCAGCAAGCCCAACATCCCTGGACATCTTCGTAGGATGTCACACTTCTGTGGATATAATGCTACTGTTGTTATGTAGCCCCTATGTGGGCAACTGTTTTGCTATCATCTTTTAAATACCAATAACATTTTTTGAAATAGAAAAAAACTGTTGCTGGAACTGCTTTAAAAGCGTTTGTTGGAGTCTGTCTTTAGATTGTTAGTCAAGTCCATCTAAATCTGCTAGTGCATCTTCGGCCGCGTACACACGAAGGGACAATCCCGCGGGATTATCCTCTGGACTGAAGTCCAGAGGATAATCCCCTCGTGTGTGGGCGCCGGCGGACTTTTTGGCGCCAAAGTACGGCGGACTAAAGTTTCAGGTTTTGTTCTCAAATTATCCGCTGGACTTGGAAGTCCAGCGGACAATCCCGCCGTTAGTGGGCAAGTCCGCGGGACTTTTGAAATGAACGGACTTGCCGCTCATCGGCAAGTCCGTTCATTTAGCACGTGACTTCAGGTTACGTAGCTAGCGTAGGCAGTTACTGCCGCCGCGCTAGCTCCGTGACCTGGCATGGATTTAAAGGGAATCCCCACGCCGAAAAAAAACGGCGTGGGGGTTCCCCCCAAATCCATGTCAGACCCTCATCCGAGCACGCAGCCTGGCAGGCCAGGAAAGGGGTGGGGACGAACGAGCGCCCCCCCCCCTCCTGAGCCGTACCAGGCCGCGTGCCCTCAACATGGGGGGTGCCCTGGGGAAAGGGGGGCCGTGCGGCCCCCCCACCCCAAAGCACCTTGTCCCCATGTTGATGAGGACAAGGGCCTCTTCCCGACAACCCTGGCCGTTGGTTGTCGGGGTCTGCGGGCGGGGGCTTATCGGAATCTGGGAACCCCCTTTAACCACTTGCCGACCGCCCCATGTAGATATACGTCGGCAGAATGGCACGTACAGGCAGAACCACGTACCTGTACGTGCCATTCTTTAGGCGGTTGGGGGGTCCGATCGGACCCCCCTCCGCCGGCGGGGACGGTCGGCATCGCTTCAGGAGCGATCCGGGACGAGGGGACGGCCAGTGGTTTCTGGCCACCCCCTCGCGATCGCTCCTGGCGAATGAAAAGCTTCCCCTTCCTGTCTATTGTATAGACAGGAAGGCGGAAGTGATGTCACGCTCGGTGCGCCGGTCTATGTGACCGGAGACGCCGAGCGGCGAACATGTTAAGGTTAGTGCACAACACTACACTGACACCAGTACAGTTAGGCACACAAAACACCCCCCTGTCACCCCCTGATCACCCCCCAGATCACCCCCTCCCCCCCCCCCCAGTCACAGTGTCACTAATTGCAGTGATCATTTATTTACTGATCACTGCATTTAGTGTCAGTGTGACTGTAATAACTGTCAGGGCAGTTAGTTTTAGGTCCTAGGTAGCCCCCTACCCCCCCCTAATAAAGGTTTAACCCCCTGATTGCCCCTAGTTAACCCCTTCACCCCCTTTTGCCAGTGTCACTAAGCGATCGTTTTTCTGATCGCTGCATTGTGTCGCTAGGTAACCATTTTTTTTTTATTTTAACCGCCATGTTTTATATAGGTTCATAAATAGTTTTATAGGTCAGGTACCCCCATATTACAACCTAAATAAAGGTTTTAACCCCCTGATTGCCCCTAGAGTTAACCCTTTCACCAGTAATCACCGTATAACTGTCACTGGTGACGCTGGTTAGCCAGTTAGTTATTTCGTTATTTAGGTTCCCCGTCAGGTTTTTATATAGCGTCAGGTACCCCCATATATTACCTAATAAAGGTTTAACCCCCTGATTGCCCCTAGTTAACCCTTTCACCCCCTTTTGCCAGTGTCACTAAGCGATCGTTTTTCTGATCGCTGCATTAGTGTCGCTAGGTAACCAGTTTTTTTTTAGGTTAACCGCCATGTTTATATAGGTTCATAAATAGGTTTATAGGTCAGGTACCCCCATATTACAACCTAAATAAAGGTTTTAACCCCCTGATTGCCCCTAGAGTTAACCCTTTCACCAGTGATCACTGTATAACTGTCACTGGTGACGCTGGTTAGCCAGTTAGTTATTTCGTTATTTAGGTTCCCCGTCAGGTTTTTATATAGCGTCAGGTACCCCCATATATTACCTAATAAAGGTTTAACCCCCTGATTGCCCCTAGTTAACCCTTTCACCCCTTTTGCCAGTGTCACTAAGCGATCGTTTTTCTGATCCCTGCATTAGTGTCGCTAGGTAACCAGTTTTTTTTTTGTATTACTGTTACGGGTGACGCTGGTTAGTTAGCTTGTTTTTTATACTGTCAGGGCACCCGCCATTTATTACCCAATAACGGTTTAACCCCCTGATCGCCCGGCGGGTGATATCAATTAGGTTTTAGGGTCAAATAAGGTCTGCGTCGCCCAGGTTAGTGCCAGTACCGCAAACACCCACGCGCAAAGCATACACCTCCCTTAGTGGTATAGTATCTGAACAGATCAATATCTGATCTGATCAGATCTATACTAGCGTCCCAGCAGTTTAGGGTTCCAAAAAAACGCAGCGTTAGCGGCATCAGCCCAGATACCTGCTAGCACCTGCGTTTTCCCCCTCCGCCCAGCCCAGCCCACCCAAGTGCAGTATCGATCGATCACTGTCACTTACAAAACACTAAGCACACATAACTGCAGTGTTCGCAGAGTCAGGCCTGATCCCTGCGATCGCTAACATTTTTTTTTGTGGTAGCGTTTTGATTCAGTCGCTAACAGTCAGGAGCTTTTTTACCTGTGAATCTCAAAAAAATAAAAAAAACAAAAATAGTTGTCGTTTTATTGTTCTCTCTCTCTCTCTATTGTTGCTCTTTTTTTACTCCATTCTATTCTGCAATGTTTTATTATGTTTTATCATGTTTTATCATGCTTGCTTTTCAGGTATGTAATTTTGTTTACTGTGTTTTAGTGTTAAGCATTTTTTTGTTTTCAGGTGCGCCATTCAGTTGCAGCGCGGATTTATTTATCTTGACAGCAACAGCGTTTGCTCCCACGATACATAAAGCCGCGACTCCAACGCTGTAGGAGGTGATTTCACCACCACAGTTAAAAAAAAGAGCATATATGCCGAAGCATGGGGGCAGCAGGGGGCGGGGAGGAGCGATTGGCTCCTAATGCCACGTACATACGGTCGAAATTCCGACCGTGTGTACACGGCATAACTTTTGCGGGAGGATGCCCCCATGCATCGGCATATATAAATGGTGCATGTATGCCCATCATTAGAAGTGGGTGGATGAAGGGAGGTATTCTAATGGTGGGCATACCCACCAATCAATCTCTTTTTTTCGTTCAGCCAAGAGGCTGCATGAAAAAAAAAAAGATTACAATATATGTCCAGTATGTTGCTGGACTTTGAATGGTTATACCAGAATGATGCCTGCAGGTTTAGGTATCATCTTGGTATCATTCTTTTCAGCCAGTGATCGGCTTTCATGTAAAAGCAATTCTAGCGGGTAATTAGCCTCTAGACTGCTTTTACAAGCAGTAGGAGGGAATGTCCCCCCTCCCGGATATAAACCGCGCCATTGGGAAATTGGGAAAGCATTTTATCACACCAATCTTGGTGTGGTCAGATGCTTTGAGGGCAGAGGAAAGATCTAGGGTCTAATAGACCCCAATTTTTTCAAAAAAAGAGTACCTGTCACTGCCTATTGCTATCATAGGGGATATTTACATTCCCTGAGATAACAATAAAAATCATAACAAAGAAAAAAAATGGAAGGAACAGTTTAAAAATAGAATAAAAAAGCTAAATAAATAAAAAAAAAAACTAAAAAAAAAAAAAAAAAAAAGCACCCCTGCCCCCCCTTCTCTTGCGCAAAGGCGTACACAAGCGTTGGTCTGGCGTCATATGTAAACAGCAATTGCAGCATGCATGTGAGGTATCACCGCGAAGGTCAGATCGAGGGCAGTAATTTTAGCAGTAGACCTCCTCCGTGAATCTAATGTGGTATCATGTAAAGGCTTTTAAAGGCTTTTAAAAATGTATGTAGTTTGTCGCCACTGCGTGTTTGTGCGCAATTTTAAAGCATGTCGTGTTTGGTATCCATGTACTCGGCCTAAGATCATATTTTTTATTTCATCAAAAATTTGAGCAATATAGTGTGTTTTAGTGCATTAAAATAAAAAAAAGTGTATTTTTTCCACAAAAAATGCGTTTGAAAAATCGCTGCGCAAATACTGTGTGGAAAAAAAAAATGCAACACCCACCATTTTAATCTGTAGGGCCTTTGCTTTAACAATATATATAGTGTTTGGGGGTTCAACGTAATTTTCTTGCAAAAAAAAAATATGTTTTCATGTAAACAAAAAGTGTCAGAAAGGGCTTTGTCTACAAGTGGTTAGAAGAGTGGGTGACGTGTGACATAGGCTTCTAAATGTTGTGCATAAAATGCCAGGACAGTTCAAACCCCCCCAAATGACCCCATTTTGGAAAGTAGACACCCCAAGCTATTTGCTGAGAGCAATGTTGAGCCCATTAAATATTTTTTTTTTTTTGTCCCAAGAGATTGAATAATGAAAAAAAAAAAAATATATATATTTTTTTTACAAAAAGTTGTCACTAAATGATATATTGCTCAAACATGTCATGGGCATATGTGGAAATACACCCCAAAATACATTCTGTTGCTTCTCCTGAGTACGGGGATACCACATGTGTGGGACTTTTTGGGAGCCTAGCTGCGTACGGAACCCCAAAAACCAAGCACCGCCTTCAGGCTTTCTAAGGGAGTAATTTTTTTATTTCACTTCTCACTGCCAATCACAGTTTCGGAGGCCATGGAATGCCCAGATGGCATAAAACCCCCCAAAATGACCCCATTTTGGAAAGTAGACACCCCAAGCTATTTGCTGAGAGGTATTGTGAGTATTTTGCAGATGTCGCTTTTTGTCACAAAGTTTTGAAAATTGAAAAAAGAAAAAAAAAAATTTTTTTTCTTTACTTTCTTCATTTTCAAAAACAAATGAGAGCTGTAAAATACTCACCATGCCTCTCAACAAATAGCTTGGGGTGTCTACTTTCCAAAATGGGGTCATTTGGGGGGGGTTTTGTGCTATTTTGGCATTTTATGGCCTTCGAAACTGTGATAGGTAGTGAGGAGTGAAATCAAAAATTTGCACCCTTAGAAATCCTGAAGGCGGTGCTTGGGTTTCGGGGCCCCGTACGCGGCTAGGCTCCCAAAAAGTCCCACACATGTGGTATCCCCATACTCAGGAGAAGCAGCAAAATGTATTTTGGGGTGCAATTCCACATATAACTATGGCATGTGTGAGCAATATATCATTTAGTGACAACTTTTTGAAGAAAAAAAAATTATTTTTTATTTTTGTCTTTATTCAATCACTTGGGACTAAAAAAAAAAATATTCAATGGGCTCAACATGCCTCTCAGCAAATAGCTTGGGGTGTCTACTTTCCAAAATGGGGTCATTTGGGGGGGTTTTGTACTTCTCTGCCATTTTAGCACCTCAAGAAATGAAATAGGCAGTCATAAATTAAAAGCGGTGTAAATTCCAGAAAATGTACTCTAGTTTGTAGACGCTATAACTTTTGCGCAAACCAATAAATATACGCTTATTGGCATTTTTTTTACTAAAGACATGTGGCTGAATACATTTTGGCCCAAATGTTTGACTAAAATTGAGTTTATTAGATTTTTTTTATAACAAAAAGTAGAAAATCTCTTTTTTTTTCAAAATTTTCGCTCTTTTTCCGTTTATATCGCAAAAAATAAAAATCACAGAGGCAATCAAATACCATCAAAAGAAAGCTCTATTTGTGGGAAGAAAAGGACGCAAATTTCGTTTCGTTACAAAATTGCATGACCGCACAATTACCAGTTAAAGTAGTGCAGTGCGAAATTGAAAAAAGACCTCTGGTCCTTAAGCTGACAATTGGTCCGGGGCTGAAGTGGTTAATAAGGGGGCCCCCAGATACCGGCCCCCACCCTATGTGAATGAATATGGGGTACGATGTACCCTACCCATTCACCTAAGGTGTAAAATGTAAAGTAAAAAAAAAACACCACACTTTTGAAAAAATAGTTTATTGCACTGCTCCGGGGGTCTTCTTCCGTCTTGGGGGTCTTCTCGCCGGACTCCCCCGCCATTTACCAAGCTCTTTTACCGAGCGAGGGGAGTCCGGCTACCTTCTTCGTCGTCGCCGCCGTCTGGGGGTCTCGATCCGCCTTCGGGGGTCTTCTTCCGTCTTGGGGGTCTTCTCGCCGGACTCCTCCCCTCTCTTCTGCTCTTTTACCTAGCTCTTTCACGAGGGGAGGTGTCCGGCTACCTTCTTCGTCGTCGCCGCCGTCGTCTGGGGGTCTCGATCCGCCTTCGGGGGTCTTCCGGGGGTCTCTTCTGTTCTTGCGGCGGTCGTCGTCTTCCGCGCCGCCGGCGCCTTCTTCTTCTTCTTGTCCTCCTTCTTGTCCTTCTTGTTCTTCTTCTTCTTCCGATGTTGACCCGACGCTCTCTCTGCCCGGAATGCCTGTGCCGCTCTGAGCTCGGACTTATATAGGGACATGGGCGACAGGGTCACATGTTCATGTCACATGGTGACCCCGCCCCCTTGCGATGTCACAGTCCCAGCATCCTCCGGGACTGTGACAACACAAGGGGGCGGGGTCACCATGTGACATGTGCATGTGACCCTGTCGCCCTTGTCCCTATATAAGTCCGAGCTCAGAGCGGCACAGGCATTCCGGGCAGAGAGAGCGTCGGGTCAACATCGGAAGAAGAAGAAGAACAAGAAGGACAAGAAGAAGGACAAGAAGAAGAAGGCGCCGGCGGCGCGGAAGACGACGACCGCCGCAAGAACAGAAGAGACCCCCGGAAGACCCCCGAAGGCGGATCGAGACCCCCAGACGACGGCGGCGACGACGAAGAAGGTAGCCGGACACCTCCCCTCGTGAAAGAGCTAGGTAAAAGAGCAGAAGAGAGGGGAGGAGTCCGGCGAGAAGACCCCCAAGACGGAAGAAGACCCCGAAGGCGGATCGAGACCCCAGACGGCGGCGACGACGAAGAAGGTAGCCGGACTCCCCTCGCTCGGTAAAAGAGCTTGGTAAATGGCGGGGGAGTCCGGCGAGAAGACCCCCAAGACGGAAGAAGACCCCGGAGCAGTGCAATAAACTATTTTTTCAAAAGTGTGGGTGTTTTTTTTTACTTTACATTTTACACCTTAGGTGAATGGGTAGGGGTACATCGTACCCCATACTCATTCACATAGGGTGGGGGGCCGGTATCTGGGGGCCCCCTTATTAAAGGGGGTTCCCAGATTCCGATAAGCCCCGCCCGCAGACCCCGACAACCAACGGCCAGGGTTGTCGGGAAGAGGCCCTTGTCCTCATCAACATGGGGACAAGGTGCTTTGGGGTGGGGGGCCGCACGGCCCCCCTTTCCCCAGGGCACCCCCCATGTTGAGGGCACGCGGCCTGGTACGGCTCAGGAGGGGGGGGGCGCTCGTTCGTCCCCACCCCTTTCCTGGCCTGCCAGGCTGCGTGCTCGGATGAGGGTCTGACTTGGATTTGGGGGGAACCCCCACGCCGTTTTTTCGGCGTGGGGATTCCCTTTAAATCCATGCCAGCTTGCGGAGCTAGCGCGGCGGCATTTACTGCCTACGCTAGCTACGTAACCTGAAGTTACGTTCGAAATGAACGGACTGCTCCGTGTGTGGGCAAGTCCGTTCATTTTCAAAAGTCCCGCGGACTTTTGGCCGGCGGATTATCCGCTGGACAAGTCCGTGCGTGTGTGGGCAAGTCCACACCCTCGGAAAGTCCAGCGGACCTAGCCGGAAAGTCCAGCGGATTGTCCGCTGGACTTAGGTCCGCCGGCAAAAGTCCGTACGTGTGTACGAGGCATAACACTACCCTCTCCCCAGATTGACAGTACTGTGAACCATGTTGCATGCTGAGAACCTTTGAAGCATTGTTTGGTGTTCTTAGTCACTAAAGCTTATTAGTACAAAAGCAAATTACCGTTCTGTGCAAAAAGCAATCGATATCATTCAGCTGTATCAACTTTCATTACTCTAAGCATTTGCATAGATATGATTAGCTGGTAATGCTGGTGGTGATAAACAATACATACAATGGAAACTGATATACAGAATGATGTATACAAGTGGTTTACTAAGAAATTATTATGAATTCACATGAATATAAATTTACACCTTTTGAATGAAATCTATTTAGTAATTTTAAACAATAAAGCAAACATGAGCTTTGCCGTGCAGGGAAAAGCAACAGGTTTGCTTTAAAGCTGAATTCCAGCTTAATAATCCCTTTTCAGCAGCACATTCTCACCTCTCCTTTTTTTCTCACACAAGGACTGAAGAAAATACCCAGTATAGAGGTCTATGTGACAGTGATGGTGCAGCATTAAATGGGGATATCTGCATCCCTCTATAAGTTCCAACTGGAGGCACAGGGTGTGAAGGAAAAAATAAGGATTTTGATTTACCAGGAAAATCTGTTTCTTGGAGTACAGTATGGGACACAGGCTCTAAAAGAACAAAGGGGAGGGACCTATGTAACCTTCTTTACTCCAAAAAAGTATATTTTACTGGTCAAAAACCTACACTTATTGGCCACTTTATTAGGCACACCTTGCTAGTAGCGGGTTGGACCCCCTTTTGCCTTCAGAACTGCCTTAGGCTGGATTCACACCTATGCATTTTTAGTGCTTTTTGCATTTTGCAGATTTGCACTACAGTCCATTTAACATGGTTTTCTATGGAACACGTTCTGTAATGCAAATCTGCAAAATGCACTAAAAATGCATAGGTGTGAATCAGGCCTTAAAGTGATTGTAAAGGCAGTTTTTTTTTATCGTAATGCATTCTATTGTGGTAATATCCTGTTATTAGGGTGTTTCTCTGCAGCAGGGACTGGAGCACTTGTCAGGATAGAAGAAAAATGGATGGGGCAAAATACCGTCAAACTCTTGAGGAAAATCTGCTGCCCTCTGCCAGAAAGTTGTCAATGGGAAAAAGGTTTACCTTCCAACATGACAATGATCCAAAGCACACAGCAAAAATGACCACACAGTGGTTGCAGAAGAAAAAGGTAAATATCCTTGCATGCATTAGTCAGAGATAAGACTTAAACCCCATTGAAAATCCCTAGAATGACTTGAAGACTGCAGTCCATAAATGGACACCATCAAATTTAAAGGGGTTGTAAACTCTCAAGGTTTTTCACCTTAATGGCCAAATATGGCTCTCGCAGCAAAGCGCGCTGTGATTGGCCAAAGCATGCAGGTCAGGTGCATGCTTTGGCCAATCATCAGACATCAATGCACTGCGATCTCCTAGTGCATTATGGGGCTTTCCACGGCACTCAGATTTCCTGCGAACACTCCATAATATTCGCTGTTCAGCAAACGTCCGATTTTCGAGTCAAACTGATGTTCGTTTCGAACATCGAGCTCATCCCTATTGCTGGGCTTCAATTTCTTTCTGTCCCCTCAGATCCCCCCTCCTCTTTCCTATCACTTACAATCACTGTCGGCTTCTCCTTCAGTCACTTCGAGCACCGGAGGGGGAAGTCTGATTGCACAGCATAGTACATTGTCTTCAGAGATCCCTGGATGAACTTTACACATCCCACTGTGTTTATTCAGACAGAAAGACATCCGCTACCTGTTTACTATGCCGTTCTGTGTGTGAATAATGTTGTGACGGACCTCATACCCAAGATGTCCGCCGTAACTGCTTCCTCTGTCCGGTACCACACAATCCAAGACCCCCTTAGCTTACCCAGTCACCAGACAACACCAGTGTAGGGTACATCAGGAATCAATCTTTATTTGACATGTCACACTTATATACAGCTAGATGACTCACACCTAACCTAATTAGCATGAGCTAATTATCTTAATAAACACTGGACTCCTTCATTCAATTGCAGGGTTAATTAGCACACACAACAATAGGTGAAAAGCTTCTACAAGCCAGACTATACTCATTAACCCAACAGACAGGTGGCTGGAGTTCTCTTGCTAATATGCCAAATACACATACAGATTCTATGTGTATTGGGGGGCCAGCATGGACCTGAATCCAAGTATCACCAGCTCAGGGGTCCCAGGCTTGCAGCTCAAAGAGCACCGTTCCCCCAAATGCCAGGGCCCATAGTCGCAAGGCAACAGGCTCGCACTCAGTCCCCTCCAACAGCCCGTGTCCCGGCTAGGTCCGTCACATTTCTCCCCTTTCGGCAGGAGACTAACACAGGAGGAGACCCCAGACGGGTTGACTCCGAAGTTAGTCAGTGGTTCCAGTCCTCTAATGCCTGTACACACACAGTACCCCAAACAAATTGTTCCAAACAGAGCACGACTCACCCAGCCAACTTCTGCCTCTCTCATAGAACATATCCGCCGCTGGGGAGAGGCCTGGACTGGCCCTTCTCCCTGGAGTCTTTTCAGCCGCTGGAGAGAAGACAGGGTGACTGGGCTCACTCCATCATGCTGTTGGGGATCTGGGCCGACAGCCCAGCATCCCTGGGGTATACAGGTGGGGACTGCAGTCCCATCCCCCTTTACAGGAAATCTGCCCTCTGTTAGTTGTGGGCAGAGGCCAGCAGCACTTTGTTCCGTTGCCAGCAGTTCAGGTGGGTGTAGGAGCTTCCCTACATCATCTCCTCCAGCTAACTGTTGGGGAGAGAGGCCGACTGCCCCAGCTCCCTGGAACTCCACAGTTGTTGCTGGTGCTGGACAGAGGTGGGTAGCACTCTGCCCTGTTGCCAGCACTTCTGCTGGGGACTCCACATCCTCCGCTCTGGCAAACCATTGGGGCAGGAGGCTGGCTTCCTTTTCCATTCCCTCATCTGGCTGCTGGGACAACATGTCTCTGGTACTGTCTCCCAGGTGCACAAATCTTTGCTGGGGAGGAAAGATCGCTTTCTCCACCCTGGCCAACTGTTGGGGAGGGACGACAAACACCTCCTCTCCCTTCTCCCCCTGTATCTGTTGCTGGGAAGTGATTGCCATCTTCTCTCCCTGAGCCTCCATAACTGCCACCGGTGTGGGGCAGAGGTCTTGGACCCTCTGTCCGGTGACCTGCGCTTCAGCTGGAGAAGTTCCTTGTAACTCCACGGATACTGCCGTTGGTGCTGGGCAGAGCTCAGTGAAGTTTGGCCCTAATACCAGCTCTTCTGATGGAGGCTCATGAGGTTGTTTTTCCTCAGCAGAAAAGTCTATTAAATCCCCAGTCTCTACAACTGATGGCTGGGGATAGAGGTTCACCACCTGTCCGTGGAACCTAGAAGATGCCATCGGTGCTGGGCAGAGGTTAGCAGAGCTCTGCCCTGTTGTCAGCACTTCCTGCATCCGCCATAAGACCTCCGCGTCCATAGCTGCGGGGGCAGGTGGGCAAAGCACTCTGTTACTATGCCACTTTGCCGACTCTTCAGCCAGGATTTCAGAGCTGTCTGCTGGTATTTCCTCATAGTCCCAGGCAAAGGGAGCCCCACCCTGCTGCTGAGCAGAGTCTAGCAGCTGTATGTAGGCGATCTCCAGCTCCCATTCCTGAACGGCCAGGAACTCCAAATCTTCCTGTGCCCAGAGCACTTCCGAGATGTTCAATCTTTGCTCTCTGTGCTCCATTATTTCCTCCAAACGCCACTCCAGATCACTCCCAAAGTCGGGGTCCTCGAACAGCCTCCAGTACAACAATCCCAGGCCATTATAATCAAAGCCTTCCGTGGGCCTGTCATCCGCTGTCCACGGGCACACTTGGGCTACATACCACCGGAGGGCTCTGTAGCTCTCGTCCAAACGCATTTCTGCCCGGATCAGCCTGCTTAACTCCGCTGTCCACTCCTGCTTCGGTTGTTCCCCCAATAACAGCAATCGTACTTCATACTGCGACCAGTACCTTACATGGATGGAGGGGAGAACTTTTCCCTGGTGTCGCTGCTCACAGGCTAGCGCTTCTTTCCAGAGTTGTAGGCGAACAGTATCATACCATCCCAGCAGGACCTGCACCGATACTGGTCCTCTGTGCTGTATCCGCATCTCTCGCAACCTCCTTCCGAATTCCTCTTCCATGATGACGTATCTGTACCTCTGCTATCCGGGCCTTGGATCCAGGTGATGGTTTGGATGTGTTCACGACAAGGAAGCACGATCCCACCGCTGCCAGCCAATTGTGACGGACCTCATACCCAAGATGTCCGCCGTAACTGCTTCCTCTGTCCGGTACCACACAATCCAAGACCCCCTTAGCTTACCCAGTCACCAGACAACACCAGTGTAGGGTACATCAGGAATCAATCTTTATTTGACATGTCACACTTATATACAGCTAGATGACTCACACCTAACCTAATTAGCATGAGCTAATTATCTTAATAAACACTGGACTCCTTCATTCAATTGCAGGGTTAATTAGCACACACAACAATAGGTGAAAAGCTTCTACAAGCCAGACTATACTCATTAACCCAACAGACAGGTGGCTGGAGTTCTCTTGCTAATATGCCAAATACACATACAGATTCTATGTGTATTGGGGGGCCAGCATGGACCTGAATCCAAGTATCACCAGCTCAGGGGTCCCAGGCTTGCAGCTCAAAGAGCACCGTTCCCCCAAATGCCAGGGCCCATAGTCGCAAGGCAACAGGCTCGCACTCAGTCCCCTCCAACAGCCCGTGTCCCGGCTAGGTCCGTCACAAATGTGTATGGAGCATTTATTTGTTTAAACCAGTGAATTCTCTTTTACACTCATTGAACTGCTCCTGCTATCACTAAGTGCATGTCTGTGTGTTCAGGATCGTCTGCGCGGAGGAAGGGGGAGGGGTGAGGAGGGAGAGGAGCTGTGCTATGCAATGTTGTGTGAAGTTCTCGAGAGCGAGCAGAGAGTCTCGAGCCGACAATCAATCACAGTCAGGAGAAGGAAAGGGGTGGATCCAGACTCCCATTGATTCAGCATGAACAGTTTAACCTTAAAGTCTTTAACCCCCTCACATAACTGTAGAGTCCTAGGTGAAAATAGGGCCTTTATGGCACCTTGAGTATTAATCCCTTGTGGGGGGGGGGGGGGTAATGTGTAGTTCCTTTGAAGGAAAAAGCATTGAATCTTCAGCTTGATCTTTGCTGATATACTGGAGGTATCCTGATAAGCAGAGTGAAGTAAATTAGACAGATGTGTCCTGACAAGCAGGGGATGCAGCGTGTGCCTGTGATGTCCTGAAGCAAAATGAACACTGCTGTTTCTTGGCAGGGAGTGAGTGTAGCACAGAGTTATACAGGTGTAGTCAAGGGGAAAGACAACATTGTCTGAATGCAGTTTCCCTTGTCATAAGAAGTTGGGCAAATGCCCGCTCACCAATCCCAGCGACTTGTGGTATTGAAGAAAGGGGTGAAGGCTCTGCAGCAAACTTTGGCAGGGTCCTGGCTCAAGTGATGGAGCTCAACCTTGTGTTGCTGGCGTGGATGTGATGAGAGTGGCCTCCAGGCTTTCGGTGGACAACTAGAAGTAGCTAGCAGTGGATGCCCCTGTACACACGTGTGATGACTCTCTCTAGCACAGGCCGTGACTTGGCCACAGTGCAGTTTGACACTGAGTCACTTGCTTGCAGATCCAGGCCTGGGAACCCAAGAGGGTGGCCCAGCACAGGCTTTATATTAACTCTCCTAGCATTCTATTCTCCTACTCCAGGCAGATTTACAGCCTGGTGTTATTCACTCTGGCAGGATGTGATGACATAGAGTCATAGAGCACTAGAGGATGACATAGAGCACTAGAGGGAGACGGTCTTACTGCAGCAATGCTGCAGAGTGCCTACTGATACCGCAGGGAATATTACCCAGCTCCTGGCTACACTTGTGTAGAAAAAATATAAAAAAGGACTTGATCATTAGATCATCCCATCAACATTCTAGAGTTCAGAGTTATTTGGCTGTCTCTCCTTTGCTGGACTCCTCTATTTGGACTCCCAACAAGAATCCAGTTGTAAAATACAATGGCTGTGGCCTACATCAAGGAGGTACCAGAAGTTGTGCCACTCTAAAGGAAGCAGATTTGATCCTCTTTTGGGCAGAACTGCATGTTCCAGGAATCCAGCCCTGTTCGTCATCTACATTCCAGGCTTAGAATAATTTGTGGGCAGATTTCCTCAGTCATCAACATCTGGGCCTGGGGGAATGGGCTCTCTATCTGGAGTTGGTTCAAGCCCTTTGCTACAAGTGGGGAACAATTAGGGATGGGCCCGGTGTTCGATTCGAACCCATGTCCGATTCTAACCCATGTTTGAATCGAACATCGGCCGTTCATCGGCTTGTCGAGTTCAGAACTCTGAGGACCGTTCGCATCAAATTTGTGTGATGCGAACGGTACACAATGCACTGCACCAGTCGAAGTGCATTGCTGGCTGATGATTGGCCAAGCATGCACTGTGACCCCACATGCTTGGCCAATCATAGAGCCAGCAGCGAGGAGAGCAATAATTGGTCACAGGCAGGATGCCTGTGGCCAATTATAGCTCAGGGGGTTTAGTATACGCCCCACACTATATAAGGCCGCCGCGCCAGCGGCCTTGTGTAGTGTGTTCCGGGGATGAGGGAAAGAGGATTGATAGGCAGGGACAGTCTAAACAATTTTGCAATCATTTCTGTGTGGGGAAAGTGTATGGAAAGAGGAAAAATAGGCAGGGATATTGTGTTCTTCTCAGGCATTTGCGTGTGGGGAAAGTGTAGGGAAAGAGGAATAATAGGCAGGGATAGTGTGTTCTTCTCAGGCATTTGGTGTGGGGAAAGTGCTGTTCTCTACCAATACAGCCATCTTCAGGAGTTAGTGTGTGTGTTGTGTGAGTGCAGCACAGCACAGTATACAACCTGAACCTGTATCTGCCCTTCTGCCCTGTTGTCATCTAATCCAGCCATCTGCAGGAGTTAGTAATTGTGTTGTGTGAGTGCAGCACAGCACAGTATACAACCTGAACCTGTATCTGCCCTTCTGCCCTGGTTTAATCTAATCCAGCCATCTGCAGGAGTTAGTAATTGTGTTGTATGAGTGCAGCACAGCACAGTATACAACTTGAATATGTATCTGCCCTTCTGCCCTGTTGTCATCTAATCCAGCCATCTGCAGGAGTTAGTAATTGTGCTGTGTGAGTGCAGCACAGCACAGTATACAACCTGAACCTGAATCTGCCCTTCTGCCCTGTTGTCATCTAATCCAGCCATCTGCAGGAGTTAGTAATTGTGTTGTGTGAGTGCAGCACAGCACAGTATACAACCTGCACCTGTATCTGCCCTTCTGCCCTGGTGTCATCTAATCCAGCCATCTGCAGGAGTTAGTAATTGTGTTGTGTGAGTGCAGCACAGTACAGTTTACAACTTGAACCTGTATCTGCCCTTCTGCCCTGTTGTCATCTAATCCAGCCATCTGCAGGAGTTAGTAATTGTGTTGTGTGAGTGCAGCACAGCACAGTATACAACCTGAACCTGTATCTGCCCTTCTGCCCTGTTGTCATCTAATCCAGCCATCTGCAGGAGTTAGTAATTGTGTTGTGTGAGTGCAGCACAGCACAGTATACAACCTGTACCTGTATCTGCCCTTCTGCCCTGGTTTCATCTAATCCAGCCATCTGCAGGAGTTAGTAATTGTGTTGTGTGAGTGCAGCACAGCACAGTATACAACCTGAACCTGTATCTGCCCTTCTGCCCTGTTGTCATCTAATCCAGCCATCTGCAGGAGTTAGTAATTGTGTTGTGTGAGTGCAGCACAGCACAGTATACAACCTGCACCTGTATCTGCCCTTCTGCCCTGGTTTCATCTAATCCAGTCATCTGCAGGAGTTAGTAACTGTGAGGGCTTACAGTGTTGTGGCAACACTGTCCACCACCACCAAAAGCACAATTTTTCTGCCCCTGTTCAACAGGGGCATGCAATTACAAATCTTGATCTAATAATTCACAGCAGGGCCCATTCCTGTGCCCACCAAGTGTAACTGTGAGGGCTTACAGTGTTGTAGCACCAGCACCACCACCACCACCAAAGGCCCAATTTTTCCTAACACTGTTCAACAATGGCATGTAATTACAATTCCTGATATAATAGTTCACAGCAGGGCGTTCCAGCGCCCACCAAGAGTAGCTGTGAGGGCTTACAGTGTTGTGGCAACACCAACATCTAATGGGGCAAATTTCTGCAGAGTATATACGGCAGGCCCCTACTTTCAAACATCCAACTTAGAAACGACTCCTACTTGCAAACGGAAGGAGAAAACAGGAAGTGAGAGGAAATCTACCCCTAGGAAGGAAAATTCTATCCTGTTACATTTAATTTGGGAAAAAGGTATCTCCTCTCTACTGATGCTTTATCACCAATCCTTGTTTCAATAAAAACACCACTTTTCCAAAAACATTTGTCATTGGGACGGAAAGTGAGGTGAAATGTTGTGAACAGGTTCACAGACAGCAAAATGGGGTAGCCATGCCATTTTTCTCAAAGATTTTCAGCCATATGGCCAGGACAAGACATGACATTAAAGCCACAAGCAGTTTTAAATGACTTCTTTTTTTCCTTTACAAATGTCATTTTGTGCAGGGACAGTTCTAAACACGGGAAACACATGCCACTTCACAGGCATACTTTAGACACCCCCCAGGTACCATATTTAAAGGAATATTTCACTTTTTTTTTTTTCACTTTATGCATCATTAAAATGACTGCTCCAGAAAAAACGTCCGTTTTTAAAACTTCTCTTTGCATTGATACATGTCCCCTGGGGCAGGACCCAGGTCCCCAAACCTTTTTTATGACAATAACATGCATATTGGCCGTTATAATTAGCACTTTAGATTTCGAACGTTCGCGTCCATTGTAACTAATAGGGTTCTAACGTTCGTGCAAACTTTTGGTCCGTTCGCAGGTTCTGGTGCGAACCGAACCCGGGGGTGTTCGGCTCATCCCTAGGAACAATAGACATGGATATACAGGTGTGCAGATTTTTTTTTTTTTTTTTTTTTTTTTTTTTTTTTTTTTTCCACTTCAGAAAGAGTATCCGTGGGTGAGTGTCAGCTATGCCCGCATCTCCATCCCTCTAGTTGTCTTAGCATCATTAGTGGCTTGTTTCATTCTCCCCCTTTTTTTTTTTTTTTTCCCCCCCTGGGGTTGGAGGGGGATAGGGGTCCTGAGTCGGGCATCCATGAGGTTTACAAGGCCCAAAAATACATATATACATCCGACATCCCACCCAGCCTCCATTCCCCCTCCGCTTCCTTTGTCCTAAATCCCGTTCCATCCTTCTTCCAGTTAACCCCCCTGGGGGTTTTTATTTTTATTTCCCCCCCCCCCTCTCCCCCCCACACCCCCGCCCCCCCCGTCCCCGTCCGCTGTTTTTGCTGTTGTAAAGTGGCCCTTTTTCCTCAGTGTCTTCTCCCACCCTTGGTGTCTGCCTTTCCGTGGCTAGATCTCTTTTCGGCTCTGCCCCCCAGGGATCATCGGTTGTCACGGCTGCACTCGCAAAGCCTCCCTGTAGCTCCAAGACCTCTTGAATTTTCTCCAACTCTCCCATCTAGCCCTCGTGGCCTCTCTGTCCTCCTCTCCTGTGTACAGCACACATTCCATCATGTACGTGGACTCCACTGCATCAACCCATTCCCATAAGGGTGGGCTTTCCTTGTCCTTCCACCTCCTTGGAATTACCCTTTTAGCCGCGTTAAGCAGATGGGGAATCAATGAGCCTTTATATTGTTTGATTTCCTTGGATGTGGCATGCATAAGTGCCACCCAAGGGTCGTTTTTTACCTCTATCGTTGTTATTTCTTTTATGTATTTTAGGATAGTCTCCCAAAATTTTTTGATTTTAGGACACCCCCACCATATATGACCCATTGTGCCCCTTTGATCACACCCCCTCCAGCAGTTCGCAGATGTATCCGCCTGAAAATTGCTGACCCTGTCTGGGGTTCTGTACCACCTAGCCATGCACTTAAAGTTTGTTTCTGCAGTTCTCGCATCTACCGCTGACCCGTGTGCTAACTTTAAAATTTTCTTACTTGTGCCTATTTCTAATTGTGTTCCTAGTTCGCTTTCCCATTTGGTAAGGTATGGCGGCATCTCCGGTCTATCTCTTTCTAATAACAGTTTGTATATTCTGGATATTCTTTTTTTTGAGCATTCTGCCGTAAAGATTTTCTCTAATTTTGTTAGATCCTTAGCCTCCCTTAATGGACTAGGAAGAGAGCCCACGAAGTGGGTTAGCTGGCGATGCCGCCATCCATCTATGGAAAAAGCCTCATTATTCTGTAACTCGTGCAGTGTCATAACCTTCCCCTTGCTAATAACTTCCCCTAGTCTCGTGCAATCCTTTCTAATCCAATCACCTCCTATTTCCTTTAACCCTGGCGGGAAAAAAGGATTTTCTTTAAGTGCTATGAGTGGCGAATTATAATTTTTGTTGAATATTTTATATATTTTATCCCAGATTTTCAAAGTCGTGATGGTGATTATATGTGTTTTTTCTCCCAGTGTCCGGCTTTTCGGGGGGTTCCACACAATCTTCCCCAGCCTAGCTTCACTCAGTGCTTCCTCCAATCTAACCCATCTTTTAGTGTTATCTATTTTGCCCCATTCTGCAATTCTTAATAGTGCTATAGCATGGTAGTAGCTTTCTATGTCTGGGACCGCGAGACCACCCAGACTTTTGTCTTGTTTTAGAACTTGGAGGGAGATTCTATGTTTTTTGTAATTCCATATGAAATTCATTATAATAGCTCTTAGTTTACCGAGGTACTGTTTTGGGAGAGGGAGGGGGAGCATCTGGAATTTATATGTGATGACTGGTAAGATCATCATTTTTACTGAATTAATCCTGCCTATCCAGGATAGAATTTTTCCCTTCAGCTCTTGGCATTTTTTTTTTATGTCTTCTAGGAGTGGGATATAATTTATTTTGTATAATTTCCTCGGGTTGTTGGCCAGTTCTATTCCTAAATATTTTATCCTTTTTTTCCAGACGAAACTAACTGTTTTCTGTAGGTTCTGTTTCTCTATTTTATTTAGGTTAATATTAAGGATAAATGTTTTTGAGGCATTGATTCTAAAGTTTGTTAGTTCCCCATATTCCTTCAAAATTTTAAGCAATATGGGGACTGACTTCTGGGGTGAGCTTATGTAAAAGAGGACGTCGTCCGCGAAGGCCGCAAGTTTGTGCTCTTCGCTGCCGACTTTGCAGCCTTCCACCTCTGGGTTTCCGCGAATTGTAGCTAACAGCGGTTCCAAAGATAGAATAAAAAGGAGAGGGGAAAGTGGACAGCCCTGCCTGGTGCCATTAAACAGTTCGAACTCCGCGGAGGTCGTTCCATTGGCCTTGATGTTAGTTTTCGGATGATTGTATAGGGTTTTAATTTTTTGAATAATTCTGGGTCCAAAACCCATCTTCTGTAGAGTGTTGAACATGAACCCCCAGTCTACTCTGTCGAACGCTTTTTCAGCGTCTATCGAGAGAAGTAGACTGGGGGCTCTCGAGTCTCCCATCCTCTGTATGGCTAGCAATGTCCGGATCCCATTGTCCCTCCCCTCTCTGCCCGGGACAAACCCGACCTGGTCCGGATGGATCAGTGTGCCC
Organism: Lithobates sylvaticus; assembly: GCA_028564925.1. NCBI lineage: Eukaryota > Metazoa > Chordata > Amphibia > Anura > Ranidae > Lithobates > Lithobates sylvaticus. Next base: position 510,148,008 of record CM053026.1, on the reverse strand, counting down.
AGGTGACCCTTTATTCGATCCGCCAGTATCTTTGCGTATAGTTTTGTGTCAAAATTTAATAAGGAGATGGGTCTGTAGTTCGAGCACACCGATCCATCCTTCCCATCCTTCCTCAAAAGAGTGATCGTAGCTTTTAGGGCCTCTTCGCTCATTTCATAGTCTATCCCTAGTCCATTCATATATCGCAGCAATCTCGGTATAAGAATCTCTTTGTACGTTTTATAATATGAGGCCGTGAAGCCGTCCGGGCCCGGGCTCTTCCCTATTGGAGAGTTGTTAATGGCTGCTAGGATCTCCTCCTCAGTTATTGGCCTCTCAAGCTCATCTCTCTCCTCCTCCCCTAGAACCATTAGCCCTGCCCTCTCTAGGAACTCTGATGTTTTCTGGTTATTTCCTATGCTGTCGTTGTTTCCCTTGGTTTTCACCTCGTAAAGTTCTTTGTAATAGTCTCTGAATGTAGAGGCTATTTCACTAGAGGTGAACTTCATCTCCCCGTTTCTTGTTTGAATTTTTTCAATAAAATTTCTGGTTTTCTTTTTTTGTAATTTCCTTGCTAAATATTTCCCTGGCTTGTTGCCCCATATATATTGTTCCCTGGCCAATTTATTAAACTTCTGTCTAACTTCCTGTTCAGCTAAGTCTTTCAATTCCTCTCTCTTATCTGTAAGCTCTATGTATATGCTCTGGCTAAGTGCCCCCCCAGATTTGTGCTTTTGCTCCAGAGTTTTAATCTCGGCTATCAGAGCCTGCGTCTTTCCCATCCTCTCCTTTTTCTTCCATGAGGCTTTAGCTATCAGGAGCCCCCTAATGAACGCTTTATGAGCGTCCCACAGTTGTGCCTCTGAAACCTCTCCGTTGTCGTTGATTTGAAAGAACCATTCTAACTCCTTTTTGATATAATCCCTAATTTCTTTGTCGTGTAACAATTCAGGATTAAGTTTCCATCCGCTAGAGGGTTGTTTGTGTTCGGGGAATTTTAGCCTCATGGATACCGGCGCGTGGTCCGATAGGGAAGCTATTCCGATTTCGGTTTCTTTGATCCTTTCCAGTATACCATGGTCTATTAAAATATAGTCCAGGCGAGAGTACATCTGGTGGACAGGGGAGAAGAACGAGTAATCCCTCGACTGCGGGTGCTGGATCCTCCACACATCCAACAGTTGGTCCTCCGATAGTTTTTTTTTGATCCGCTTCAGTTGTATGTTGCCCCTCCCCGTGCCACCAGACGTACTGTCCTTCACGGGGTCCATCACAAAATTGAGGTCACCCATCAGGATCAAATATCCTTTCCTGAAGGCCCTTAGCTTACGCAGAATTGCTTCCAGGAATAAGATAGGTTTGGCGTTGGGGGCGTAAACATTGGCCAGTGTAAGTTCTACCCCTAGGAGGGAGCCCCTAAGAAATAGGTACCTCCCCTCGGGGTCCGTCATTCTCTCCTCCACCTTGAAGTCAATGTCCCTCGCGATCCCAATAGCCACTCCTCTTGCCCTACTCGAGATGGTATCTCCATAAAACCAATTTGGGAGAGCTGGAGAAAAAAGTCTAATACTTGAGGAATGTGCCAGGTGAGTCTCTTGCAAGAACACTATTCCTGCGCCATATCTCTCTACTTCCCCCAAAATTTTAGATCGCTTACCGGGAGAGTTTAAGCCTTTCACATTATATGATAAAAATTTGATTTCTATGTCCTTCATTTATTTTTTGGGATTTTATTTTTCTTTTTTTTTTTTCCCTCTGATGTATTAATAGTGATAACAGCCCCACAGCGGACGTGGTTTCCCTCCCCCCCCTCCTCCCTCTCCCCCCCCCCCCCCCCCCCCTCCCCCCCCCCCCCCCCCCCCCCCCCCTCCCCCCCTCTCTTACCCCGACTAGGGTCCCCGGGTCCTTGGGTGCCATCCTTTGTGGCTTCCCTTAGACTCCGGATTCCTGGTGAGGTGGAGCTTGTTTAGCCCTCCCCTCTCCCTCCGCAGCCCGAGCTCGGGGCACAGAGGGAGAGGGGGCAGGGCCGATTTGAACTGGATTCTTTTGCAGCTACGTGTGGGCCTTCACCCCTCCCCCCCCCCCCCCCCCCCCCCCTGGATCCCCCAAGCCCTCCATTTCGATCCAACCCTGCAGATTCGGGACTGGAATCCCGAGTTTTGTACAAAATCCCTGCACTTCTTCCGGAAACCTCAACCTGGCCGTACACCCCTCCTTTGACCCTATTAGACATGAGGGGAAACCCCAGTTGTATCTTATATTTTCCCTTTTCAATATTTCCAACAGGGGTTTCTGATGTCTCCGTCTTTCGAGGGTTCGGGCCGATAGGTCAGCGTATACTTGAATTTCGACTTCCTTATGCTGTATAGGGGATTTATTTTTTATTTTAGCCCACAGGTCCTCTTTTTCTTTAAAGTAACTGAATCTAACAATTATGTCCCGGGGCCGCTCTGCGCCCCCCCTTTCGGGTCTTCCTACTCGGTGTATCCTTTCTGTGTGGGGAAAGTGATCTAAGTCCTTGCCACTTATGGGGCCCAAGATTTCCCATAGTTTTCTTTCTAAGTCTTCCCCTCTTTGTTCCGGGACGGCACGCAGCCTCAGGTTTTGCCTCCTATCCCTATTTTCTTGGTCCTCTATCTTATAAAGAGTGTCTCTCTGCGTAAGGTAGGCGCCTTTTAATTGTGTTTTCAGCTTCGCGATTTCACCCTCTATGGAGTCCACTCTCCCCTCTACCACTTCGACCCTGGACAACAGATGGCCCATATCCTCCCGTAGGGTGTTAATTTCAAGTTTGATTACATTTTCCAGGCGTAAGAGCATCGCCTCCATTTCGAGTTTATTGGGGATGTGGGTTCCTGATTGTTGATCCTCCCCCCTGCTAGGCTCAGTCTCCATTGTGAGGTCCGCTCTGGAGTCATTAATTTCTCCTTCCACCCCAACCCTGCTTTCCGGGGAGACTCCGGCCCGTGTTTCTTTTCCCGATGTTTTTGGGCTTGCACCCTGTCTTAAATAGTGTTTAATTGTGCTTGTCTCCCCTTTACTGCCTTTGGTGGTGGCTTTCTTAGGCTGTTTGGATGGGTCTTTACTCATGTTGGTCTTTTTCGTGGGCCTGATTCTCTTCCCCAGTCTTATTATGAACCTGGGCCTCCTGAGCCCTTTTCCACCTCCTGCCTTTTAATGGGATCCTTGCTTTAAGGCTGTCCTTTACCCCTCTGGGTGTCCCTCTAGTATAAACGGTCAAGTTCGCAAAGGGCTGGGGGAGACCTTTTCCGACTGTAGGGTCTTTGAGTGGGGTACTGGACACCCACGAAATGGCTGGGGCTCTTTTATTTGAATGGGGGGGGTTTGTTCGCCCTTCCAGCTAGTTAACTTCAACGATAAGCAGTTTACACCTTTCCAGTGTCCTACCAAATAGCTCTGCTGGTAGCATCCATGGATACTTACAATATGTTACAGGGGGTCACTGATCTTGATGACATAGGCAACATAAAAATATGTGGTTTTATATTTTCACCAAAGTTTCGTGTTTGCGAGAAACCTGAGGTTTAAATAAGACAAACATAATCTGAGATACCGGTCCTATTTCAAACAGCTGTCGTCAGGCTGAGCCACAATGGCCGGTGGATTTAGATACCAGTCTGAGTCCTACTTTCATTCCACAATGCAGTATTTGGTATATGGTACTATCTCCATGAACCCCAATCAGAATCTCACTTTCATTCCATAGAGCGGCTTTTAGTGAGTGATAATCAATCTTCCCACGCGCCAATCAAAATCACACTTTCATTCGACAGTGCAGCTTCTAAGCATGGGAAAAATAGAGCTTCACAGGCGCCAATCAGGGTCGCAAATACAGTCTCCAGTGCAGCTTTTGAAGTATAAAGTGCGGTCGGGGCCTTCCTTGCAGCACCGACCGCAATTGTTTGTGCTACATTTCTCCAGGGATCTATGCAGAATCGCATAAACTGCTAGACACACATTTTAGGTACACTCTTTTAGTAAGAATAGGTTTATAAGCCCCCCTGAGGTAGCCCTTCGTCTAGCCCAGACCCAGTGCTTAGAGGGAGGTGTTTATGGTTTTATCGCAGACCCAGTGCATGGAGAGAGGTATCTGTGGTTTTAAAATAGACATCCGGCAAGTCCTAGGTAGCGATACTCTTACCTTCTGGAATGGTGTGCTTCGGGCTGATTGGGATTCTAATCCCATACTCACAGGTCAGGTCTCGCCAGATCCGCTCGTACTAAGCTCTCTGGGTCCTCTTGGTGCTTCCTGCCTCGGTGTATGGTAGGTGGTGGGTTGGAGAGGGGGGGGGGTATGGAGTGAGATAGGCGCTTCAGGTCCGGGCCGGGTCTTCTGCCGTCCTACACGCTTTGTTTTCCCATCGCTGGAGAGCCGCAGCGTCCGAGTCTCCCTATCCAGGAGAGCAGCGTGGGCGTCCGCAGCATCTCATTCCCGAGGCGGTCCGAGGCCCTCCTCATCTGCGCGTCCGCTCTCCTCGGCTCCTGGGCTCAAGCTCCTCCCTCCGAGCGGACGCTACGTCCGCACGTCCATACTCTCTGCCAGGTGTGCAGATTTAACTACAAACTGTTCAGGATTGTGGAGGGACCCTTGGGATTTTTCAGTGGATGCTCTGGTGACACCATGGGGTCAGTTCAGCCTTATCTTTGTCTTTCTGTCCCTCCAGATTTTCTCTCAACTGCTTTGCAGGATAGGAATAGAGGGCATTTCAGTGATTCTCACCCAATTGGCTCAGGAGGATATGGTACTCAAAAATACCTAAACTCTTGAAGATACTCTGTGGGCCCTTCCAGATCATCTGTCCCAAGTGTCAGTGTTCCATCCTGCTTCTTGGTTGCTGGTTTTAGGAACATGGCTGTTAAAGTGTTTGTAAACCCTTACAAAAAACTTTGACCTACAGGTAAGCCTAGATTAAGTAGACAGTGGCGCGCAGGCGCACTGAGCATGCCGGAGATCGCGGTGATATACAGCTCTCGTGCGCATGCGCGGAATGATGTCATCGCGACTCCAGCGAATGACAGCGCTGGAGCAGCGAGACCCGGAAGTCACTCCGGGAGTGATGGTGGCTGTGGAGGACGTGGACGAGGGTCGCTTCGGGGGCTTCGTTCTCAGGTAAGTTATTCATAATGAGCTAGTATGCTATGCATACTAGCTCATTATGACTTTGCCTTGCAGGTTCCGTTTTTTTTTTTTTTCCCCAAGGAGGCTTTACTTCCTCTTTAAAGGCATGGTCCTGAAGGTCAGGGCCATCCCTACCCCTTTTAAAGGCTAGGAAGTTGACTTCTCTCAAAGTCTACCATGAGACCTGGAAGACCTATTTTCTGTGATGCAAATCAAGGAATTTGCATTCTAGAAAGTACTCCTTGGAAGTCTTTCCTCCAGTCTGGTCTACACCATCAAAGGACAAATCTCAGCTTTAGCTGTGCTGTTTCAGAGACCTTTAGGCTCCTTATTTATGCTTCTATTCAGGGCCAAGCTCAGATATCTCCCCAGAGAGCTTGTGTGTTATCTTGGGAACATAATCTGTTTCTCTCAGCTCTTCAGAAGGGATATTTCCTTGTCTGACCTCTCTCACAAGGTCAAACCATAGAAATGCAGAAAGAAACATTTGGTATGGATTTAAAGGGTAACCCCTATGCCGAAAAAACTGCGTGGGGGTCCCCCCAAAGTCCATACCAGACCCTTATCCGAGCACGCAGCCCGGCCGGTCAGGAAAAGGGGTGGGAGAGCGCCCCCCCATCCTGAACCATACCAGGCCATGTGCCCTCAACATGGGGGGGGCTTTGGGGAAGGGGGGCCCCCCCACCCCAAAGCACCTTGTCCCCATGTTGATGAGAACAAGGGCCTCTTCCCGACAACCCTGGCCATTGGTTTGCGGGGTCTGCGGGCAGGGAGCTTATCGGAATCCGGGAGCCCCCTTTATTAAGGGGGCCCCCAGATCCTGGCACCCCACCCTATGTGAATGAGTATGGGGTAAATGGTACCCCTACCCATTCACCTGAGGGAAAAAGTGTTAATAAAAAAAAACACAAAACAGGTTTTTAAAGTAGTTTATTCGACAGCTCCGGGGGTCTTCTTCTGACTCCGGGGGTCTTCTCGCTGGGCACCTCCGATATCTTCTGCTCTTTTACCGCTCTTTTACTAGCGGAGGAACCCGGCTTTCTCCTTCGTTGGCGCCCCCGGGGGTCTTTTTCCGACTTTGGGGGTCTTCTTCTGGGCCTCCGCTATCTTCTTGTAGCTCTTTTACTAGCGTTGGCCCAGTCTTCTGGTTCGTCGCTGTCGCTGTTGCCGCCTTCTTCTTCTTCTTCCTTCCAATGTTGACACGACGCTCTCTCCAATGCAATGCCAGGGACACGTTGCGCGGCGACTTATATAGGGATAATGGGCGGTGTCACCGGGTGATGTCACATGTTTTTTTTTTTTTTTTTTAAATAAAGGAATTGTCAGTCTTCTGGTTCGTCGACTTATATAGGGATAATGGGCGGTGTCACCGGGTGATGTCACATGTTTTTTTAGTTTTTTTTTTAAATAAAGGAATTGTCAGTCTTCTGGTTCGTCGCTGTCGCTGTTGCCGCCTTCTTCTTCTTCTTCTTCCTTCCAATGTTGACACGACGCTCTCTCCAATGCAATGCCAGGGACACGTTGCGCGGCGACTTATATAGGGATAATGGGCGGTGTCACCGGGTGATGTCACATGTTTTTTTGTTTTTTTTAAATAAAGGAATTGTCAAAAACGGTCTCCTGTAATTTTAACTTTTTTTACACTTTTTTTTACATGGGGGGGGGGGGGCAGGTCTGCTTCCTGATTCTGATAAGCCCCCCTCCAGCAGACCCCCACAGCCAACGGCCAAGGGATGCGAGGATGAGGGACCCCAAACCACCGGCCAAGGGATGCGGGATGAGGGACCCCAAAGCACCCTCCCCAGGTTGAGGGCAAGCAGCCTGGTATGGTTCAGGAGGGGGGGGTGCTCGCTCGCCCCCACCCTTTCTTGGCCTGCCATGGCTGCTTACTCGGATAAGGGTCTGGTATGGATTTTGGGCGGGACCTCACGCCATTTTTTTTTATAAATTTGGCATGGGGTTCCCCTTAAAATTCATACCAGACCCGAAGGACCTGGTATGGACTGGGGGGGGGGGGGTGGAACCACGCCAATTATCTATATTACCAGGATCTGGCAATACATTCCAGCCGCAAGCAATTTTAAATGACATTTTGCTGCGGCACAGTGAAACGCATGAGAAAGATGCGCCACTTTACAGGCAGACTAAGGGGACGATATTTAAAGGAATATTAAATTTTTATTGTTTCACTTTAAAGCGGAGCTCCACCCTAAAGTGGAACTTCCACTCATCGGAACCCTTCCCCCCTCCGGTGCCACAATTGGCACCTTTCATGGGGGAGGGGGGTACAGATACCTGTATAATAATAATAATAATGCATAGATAGCAGCAGAATATGCGGGTATTTACGCCACTTCCTGTCATCCCCCCGCTGTTTGCTGGGAAACACACAGATCCCAGAGACAGCAGGGAGCTTCCTTATTGCACAGCGTGACTTGCGCATGCGCAGTAGGGAACCGAGAAGTGAAGCCGCAAGGTTTCACTTCCTGATTCCCATAGCGAAGATGGTGGCGGCAGCACCCCAGAGACGATCGACAGATCGGCTTTCGGGTGCCGACGTCGTGGCCACGCTGGACAGGTAAGTGTCCATATTTTAAAAGCCATCAGCTGCAGTATTTGCTGACTATTAAAAAAAAAATTTTTGCCGGACTCCCTCTTTAAGCATTATTAAAATTACTGCTCCTGAAAAAATGTCAGTTTTAAAAAAGTTTTTTTGCATTGATACATGTCCCTTGGGGCAGTACCCGGGTCCTCAAACACTTTTTATGGCAATAACTTGCATATAAGCCTTTAAAATGAAAACTTTTGATTTTTCACGTTCGTGTCCCATAGACTTTAACGGTGTTCACATGTTTGCACAAATTTTTTGTCTGTTTGCATGTTCTGGTGTGAACCAAACCGGGGGGTGTTCGGTTTATCCCTACCTAAGAAGTATCAGAGGAGGGGGTGGGGAGAAGACACGGACTGCTACTGAACATGCAGCCCACAGCACAGACACAGACAGGAGAGCTGCGGGATGTGAAGACAGGGCACAGCTTCTCATGCCACCTCCTCTTCTTGCTGATAGTGTGTTGACGGGTTGCCATGGGAATGGAATCAGGTAAAGGGTGTGAACTTTCAAACCGAAAGATGACCGTTACTGGCCATTTCCTGAAACTTCAATTGTCTCTACTGCACAAACTAAAGCACAGGGGAAGGCATAACAGCATGTGGGTAATATACACTATTTAATTTGCCTTTGCCATACTTCTCCTATAAGGACTATCTATACAGGGTCACGTTCGTGGTGAAGACTGATAACAATCCACTAATGTATCTACTATCCTCTTCCAAGCTAGATGCCGCAGGGCATAGGTGTGTGGGTTCCAATTCAGTTTGAAATATTGGCTCAGGGCTGAGAATCGAGATGCTGTCTCGCAGGCCTCACCGGTGTGTGGAAAAACCAAGAGACTGGACTTATGTGACCAAGCGGGGCGTGCAGGCCCTGTGTCAAGGTACAGCTCAACGGCTCAAAGGAGCCACAGGGGCTCATTCTATAGAAGCCCATCCCTCTGGATTGCCGAAGTACTATTGCAGTCTAACCTACGTGCAGGGCAAGGGCCTTCCCTCGTTGTCTAAGAAAGACTTAAAAGCAGACCAGAGTCCCACAATGCCACCTGGCTATCGAAGCTTTAACTAAATAAAACCCCTGTTTGCTGTTAAAGAGCGTTGATCATGATTATTCAAACAATGACTAATCCTGACCAAAGGATGGTATGGTGGTGAGAAGTATTTTGTTCCAAGGATATAGACCCAGATGATACAGTAGATTCATAAAATTCACCTATTAAGATAAACAGTACTGTAGCAATGCATTGAGTTTCAATAAAAGGTAAACAGGTTTGTGAATAGTAAAATATAGACATGTAATTACATTAATTTTTTTTAAACTATTGGTAGTTGCAGCCTTTTTTTTTTCCTGCCCCTGACAGGGCTAGTGAGATATCTAGGGAGAGTGGTCAATGTATAATTTTTTATTAATATCCGAAAACTGTCTGCTACAGAATTTTGTGAACCCACTGTATCACCAGGAAAGACAGCTGACTGAAATAGGCAGGATAGGTGCTGGGTATACACGGGTAGAATTTTGTTCAATATTTTTAGTTGTGAGACCGTTGTAAGAATGTTTGTTCGTTTTTCTAATTATTAGCAAGGTTAAATCAATGATTGACGAGAAGGTTCAAAGGAGCAGGATGGAAAACGATTCTCGAATGAACATATTTCTAACCGTATGTGGTTTTCATTTGGAAAAATCTATTCAATCCAAAATCAAATGTGATAAGCAAATGAAATCTTCACCTCCTGTTAAATGACATTTGAATGTACTAGAAATTTTTTAACAAATTTTTGTATCAAATTCTACTAGTGTATACCCAGCTTAAATCCCAAGATAGATGGTCAGAGCAAAGAGGAGAAAGGTAGCAGAGTCAGCAGGCTGATGTTCAAAATAAGCACAGGCAAGCTGAGTACAAACGTCCTCCAAACACTCACAGGAGTAATACAAGGCAAGAACATCAGACAGAAGTCAAAGAGAGACAGAGTGACGGTCTAATTTGTTGATCAGCCTAGGTTGTAAGGTCCAGCAATCTACTTAGGTTTTCTTGATTAGAGTAGGTGTGGGTTGCAGTGTTGAGAAATTGCCAGCAAATCGCAAAGGCTAATTATTAGACTAACGTGATAATGATACAAAAAAACTTGCCACCACCCTTATCTATAGCTGGCTATAGCAGTAAGCAGCATTGGAAGGCTGAAACAGATAACAACAAAGCCTGGGGAATGCCCAGGAAAAAACCCAAGCCTACTTACCACCAGCTCGCAGAAAACCAAATTAACCTGTCTAACAGTGCGTTAAAAACAGGGGTTTAGTCCGCACGCATTTGCAAACGCAAAAAGCAAAAAAGCAGCATTGGAAGGCTGAAACAGATAACAACAAAGCCTGGGGAATGCCCAGGAAAAAACCCAAGCCTACTGCGAGCTGGTGGTAAGTAGGCTTGGGTTTTTTCCTGGGCATTCCCCAGGCTTTGTTGTTATCTGTTTCAGCCTTCCAATGCTGCTTACTGCTATAGCCAGCTATAGATAAGGGTGGTGGCAAGTTTTTTTGTATCATTATCACGTTGGTGTTTGTATTGGTCCAGCAACGCACCAACACCTTTGCAGCCATTGTGCAATCTGCTGGGTGCTTGGTGTGCTCCTGTACCTTTAAGAAGGGGTGGGCTCCCCTTCAGTCCACCTGCCCTCATCTATCCATTAGAATGCATGTGCCTCCACTGTGGGGACACTTATAGTTTAGTGTTAGGACCACAGATATCAGGGTGCCGTGACGTGGCTCTGTGGCTTACGCATGCGTTTGCAAATGCGTGCGGACTAAACCCCTGTTTTTAACGCACTGTTAGACAGGTTAATTTGGTTTTCTGCGAGCTGGTGGTAAGTAGGCTTGGGTTTTTTCCTGGGCATTCCCCAGGCTTTGTTGTTAATTATTAGACTAGCAGAGGTTTTGAATACTTCAGCACTTTAAATTCTGGGTGTTTCAAACAAAGTAATTGTCTAAATGACAGTTGGTATTGAAATAAATCTACAAATTCCATGATGCTGACCATGTAAATTGATTAAGAGTTATGCAGTGACTGAAAGATATGTTGTCCTGACTTTAGTGGTTCTGCGTTTGGGAAAGCAGGCTAGTAAGTCCAGAAGCTGTCTGCGTTCGCTTCGGCAACCTCTGTGGATTGGGAGATGTGTTCATGTTGTGTGTAGTGGCAGTATTGCTTCAGTGTGTGTCTGGTGCAGTCAGGAAAAGTAAGGACAACAGATGTTATAGCAGAAACCATAGTGCACTTTCCTAACATACAGTATCTATTAGACCCCATATGGTTATGGAGTGCTACCAACAGCTTTATTAAAACATTTATGACTTTGGATTTTTTAAATATTTCCTGGAATATTTGTTTGATCTAATAAAGTTCATTGTATATTACTTAATGATTATGAAATAGACTACTAGTCAGTGCCAGGATTCTAACTGGCCCAAAAATGTTATTTTTTTATGTAATCTTTAAAAATAAAAAAAACTGTATTAATTACTATGAAAATCTAGCTTTCCTTGGTGTTTACTCCTAATTATGTGCTTATCAACGCAGACTGGTACGAATTAAATCATTGTTTAAGAACATGCTAATGAAAGTACAATGAAAGTAATCCTATAAAACAGCTTATTTTACGTTACTGTATTACAGATAAAGTATTAAAATTTGTATTGGTCATTAATATTAAATATACTTTGGCAAACCCATGTATTATTCATCCATGGGTAACATACGATTAAATTGCATCAATTACAATGGTTTGTTAAACACCCAAATTTAGCTGACTATGGCTGAATACCTGCCAAAGCATTTCATATGTTTTTTTTTTTATAATTTTAGAATAATGCTCCTGCAGCTCTAGAAAAACAAAGCTTGTTTAATCCAAAGTAATCTGATTGATGGGTTACCCAAAACTGATAATTTTCTATTTTTTGTTTTCTCTTATTTACTAGCCAGGCCTTAAGAGTTACTCGCCACCCAGCCCCGCCCTAATTCCGCCCCTAAACATGCCCTCATAAAGTATGATGAAATTATACTGTTAAATGTTTTATGCAGAATTAGGTTACAAAAATAAATATTGACAACAACTTTATCAGTGCCCATTAGTGCCGCCCCCATCAGTGCCACCTCATCAGTACCCATCAGTGCAGTCTCATCAAAGCCCATCAACATAGCCTCATCAGTGAGGCCTATTAGTACCCATCAATGCAGCCTCACCAGTGCCCATCAATGCAGCATATCGTTGCCCATCATTGCAGCCTCATCAGTGCCCATCAGTGCCCATCAATGCAACCTCACCAGTGCCCATCAATGCAGCCTCATCAGTGCCCATCAATGCAGCCTATCAGTGCCTATAAATGCGGCCTCATCAATGCAGCCTCACCAGTGCCCATTAATGCAGCCTCACCAGTGGCCATCAATGCAGCCTGATCAGTGCCCATCAATGCAGCTTCACCAGTGCTCATCAATGCAGCCTCACCAGTGCCCATCAATGCAGCCTTACCAGTGTGCACCAATGCAGCTTGATCAGTGCACATCAATGAGGCTCGATCAGTGCCCATCTTTGCAGCCTGATCAGTGGCCATCAATGGAGCCTCACCAGTGCCCATCAATGCAGCCTCACTAGTGCCCATAAATGGAGCCTCATCAGTGCCCATCAATACATCCTGATCAGTGCCCATCAATGCAGCCTCACCAGTGCATGTCAATGCAGCCTGATCAGTGCCCATCAATGCAGCCTCACCAGTGCCCATCAATGCAGCCTCACCAGTGCCCAAAACTGCAGTCTCACCATGCACATCAATGCAGCCTCACCAGTGACCATCAATGCAGCCTCATCAATGCCCATAAATGCAGCCTCACCAGTGCCCATCCATGCAGCCTGATCAGTTCCCACCAATGCATCCCAACCAGTGCCCATCAATGCAGCCTGATCAGTGCCCATCAATGAAGCCTGATCAGTGCCCATCAATGCAGCCTCACCAGTGCCCATCAATACAGCCTCACCAGTGCCCATCAATACAGCCTCACCAGTGCCCATCAATGCAGCCTGATCAGTGCCCATCAATGCAGCCTCACCAGTGTCCATCAATGCAGCCTCACCATGCACATAGTTACATAGTTACATAGTTAGCTAGGCCGAAAAAAAGACACAAGTCCATCCAGTTCAACCATAAAAAAAAAAAATAATAAATAAAATATATTGTACAATCCAATAAACCCCATTCTATACCCACAGTTGATCCAGAGGAAGGCAAAAAAAAAAAAACCAAAAGAGCATGCTCCAATCTGCTACAGCAGGGGAAAAAAATCACTTCCTGATCCCCCTAGAGGCAATCGGATTTTCCCTGGATCAACTTTACCTATAAATGTCAGTACCCAGTTATATTATGTACATTTAGGAAAGTATCCAGGCCTTTCTTAAAGCAGTCTACTGAGTTAGCCAGAACCACCTCTGGAGGGAGTCTATTCTCACATCAATGCAGCCTCACCAGTGACCATCAATGCAGCCTCACCAGTGCCCAACAATGCAGCCTCACCAGTGCCCAACAATGCAGCCTCACCATACACATCAATGCAGCCTCACCAGTGACCATCAATGCAGCCTCACCAGTGACCATCAATGCAGCCTGATCAGTGCCCATCAATGCAGCCTCACCAGTGCCCAACAGTGCAGCTTCACCATGCACATCAATGCAGCCTCACCAGTGACCATCAATGCAGCCTCACCAGTGACCATCAATGCAGACTCACCAGTGCCCAACAATACAGCCTCAGCATGCACATCAATGCAGCCATATTGGACATTTCTGCACGCAGTCAAGCCCTGCATGCAGTTGTTCCATTGGACACATTAATTAATTTATTTATTTTTAGAGTTATTGTAAGCATTATATTGAAGCACTTCTATGTAATTATTGCACTATTATCACTTTATTTGAATTATTGTGTTTACACCATAGTATTGCTATTCAACACGAGTATCTAGCACTTTAATGCATATACATGTGAATGGTGAGACTGCATTGATGGTCCTACCAGCACTTTAATTAATTTTAATATTTAGGGATTTGCGCGGGAGTCACGTACATCTGGTACACATTTTTATTTGCTTATATTGAGTTGTGATCACTAATAGATTCAGCAGCATTTTTAGTTCACCAATCACTACTTATTTATTTTTATTAGTAGCGCAGAGGTCCACTATACATATCAATGAAGCTGCTTTGCTGGTGATACTGATGGAGTTATTGCAAACTAATTTTCAAAGGCTTTTTTTATCTAGTGATATCAAGAATAATATTATTATGCTTGTTATTTTTTTTTTTTGGGTGCAAGTTACCACAACACCATTATCCTGTAATTTTTAAGATCAAAGATACAACTATGTTGGTGTCCCTTGTTAATTTTACATTGTATTTTTTTAAATGTAACTGCCTACTCCCAAACTGTCATTTGAAGTAAAACACATAGCCAAGTATTATTCTCCACAATTTTTTTATTGTGCATTAAAAAATAAAACAAATAAAATGAGACATGCTATCTGTCAATAGAACGTAACCAAAAAGTGCATTCTATGCATCCAAAAATATAGAAAATATACCAAATCATTATTATTCGACCAAAAAATGTAATAAAAGCCTCATGCATGTGTCCTGCTTCTTAATATAGGGGGTCAACAATACCAAGAGTTGGTGAAAGCAGGGGTCCGTCATCCGGAGATAATTCCGAAAATCATCTGGATTAGTCTCCTGGAGCTTCCGCGGCAAAGGCATATGACATAATTGGTCAAGATTAATAAAGCAAATCATTTTTGGCCCAAGAAATCCTCCTCCTGTTCCTGGACTGGACTTAGGTCAAAGCAATAACTCCAAGGCCAATAACAAATAACACATTATCTCCTCCGATTCCGCAACATGGCTGGTTGACGAACGGCCGTTCAGAAACTAACTGAAAAGCGCAAACTGAAAAGCGCGAAATGAAAAGCGCGAATCAACACTCACCAAACTTCTACTAACACAAAATTAGCAGAAGGAGCCCAAATGGTGGCGATAAAGAGCTGAAAAACCACGTAGTACGTCACTACGTTTGTGTTTGTTGGCCGACAATTGTGTGCCGTTTGTATGCAAGACATGTTTGGGGCCAACGCCCTTCGGACAAAGGTCTGAGGTTTTGTCTGTGGAAAATCTGATCGTGTGTACCAGGCTTTTTGCCCTGTACACACAATAGGATTTCCGACAACAAAACCGTGGATTTTTTTCCGAAGGATGTTTGCTCAAACTTGTCTTGCATACACACGGTCACACAAATGTTGTCGGAAATTCTGAACGTCATGAACGCGGTGACGTACAACACGTACGACAAGCCGAGAAAGATGAAGTTCAATAGCTCTTCTGCTTGATTCCAAGCATGCGTGGACTTTTGTGTGTCGGACTTGTGTACACACACGCTCGGAATTTCCGACAACAAGTTTTGTTGTCGGAAAATTTGAGAACCTGCTCTCAAACATTTGTTGGTGGGGGGCGCTCGCTCGTTCCCACCCCCTTTTCTGACTGGCCGGGCTGCATGCTCGGATAAGGGTCTGATATGGATTTGGGGGGACCCCCACGCCGTTTTTTCGGCCTAGGGATTCCCCTTTAAATCCATACCAGGTGACGGGGCTAGCAAGGTGTCAATGTCGCCGATCGAGGATTTACCTCCTTGGCTAGTCCCGTCTACCTGGAGTCACGTTCTAAATGAACGGACTTTCCTCCGTGTGTGGGCAAGTCCGTTCATTTCAAAAGTCCCGCGGACTCTGTCCAAAACTCCGGAAAATCCGCCGGAAAAGTCTGGGCGTGTGTGGGTAAGTCCACACGTTCGGAAAGTCCGGCGGACCTCCGCTGGAAAGTCCGGCGGGTTGTCTGCTGGACTAGGTCCAGCGGACAATCCCGCCAGGAAAGTCTGATCGTGTGTATACCGCATTAGGCCTCATGTACACTGCTGCTGATAAACAGACGTTTAGGAGCAGTTGGGCATCTTTTTTTTTCAGCTGCCCCTGAACTCTCCTCTATGTTATCTTATCAGTACATGTACACAGGGTCGTTTATAGTTGTTATTAGGCAGTTGAGTTTAGAACCTTTTTTGGGACGCCAAAAAAATTTAAATTAGGTTCGGCCGGATGTTCAGAGGCATTTGAAATGCCAAATGCCTGTAACTCGCATTTAGCAGCGCTTCGTTTACAGTCGTTTTCATTTTAACAAAAAAAAAGAAGTCAGGCAATATTGTTTTAGCAGCTTGACACTCATTTGAGACCTTTGCAAAACGCAATATCATCTCAGCAACCTCACACTCGTCTAGACCTTTGTGACCACGCAATCTGGTCTCAGCAACCTGACACCCGTTCAGACCCATGCAGCCATACAAAATCGTCTCAGCAGCCTGGCACTCATTTGAGACCCTTGCAAAACGCAATATCGTCTCAGCAACCCCTCACTCGTCGAGACCCTTGCAACCACACAATTTCCTCATTAAAATATTTTTTATAAAAAACCTCATACTCATCGAGACCCTTGCAATCACGCAATATCGTCCCAGCAGCCAACACTCACTAAGACCCTTGCAACCACGCAATATTGTCTCAAAACAACTTCATATTCATCGAGACCCTTGCAACCACACAATATCGTCTCAGAAAAACCAGACTGAGACCCTTGCAACCACACAATGTCGTCTCAAAAAACAAACCTTTATACTCATCGAGACCCCTGCAACCACGCAATATCACCCCAGCAACCTGACACTCACTGACACCCTTGCAACCACGCAATATCGTCTTCAGTAGTATAAAACACTTTGTGGCACGCACCTATATGCAAACCCGCATCCAAACTAACTTGCAAAAACACCTCAGTGACAAACAATCAGCCACACAAACCAAGTTGGCCATTCATCTCCAGTGGCACGCAGGCCACTCATCTTTTCTCCCTGAGGTTAGTTCAAGTTTCCATCTGGCACCAGGTTGGACTTTATTTCCCCAGATAAAAAAATAAATAAAAAAATAGGAGGGGAAGAACGTACAGTTTGTATCTTCACCAGCGATACAGTTAATTTCAGGTAAAGTTACACCAAGCCCACCGTCAGATGGTTATCCACCACCTTGATGACTCCCTGCTCACCGAACAACTAGGCACACCACCGGCAGATCTAGACAGGTTGAGGATAGTGTTCAGCAATCTCAACGTTCCCATAGCTGAGCATAAAGTGGATGGTCCGGCACACTCTATGAGCTTCCTAGGTGTCACTTTGGCCATGCGTGCCATAGCCTGCCCCCGACAAACTAGCCCGTACCAGGACTGTTATCCACGACTTCGCCTGGTCACAAGGGTGCACCATGAGGCAGTCGCAATCCTTACTAGGGATGCTGAACTTTGTGATGAGGATTTTTCTTCAAGGACGTTCCTTTATATCACAGCTTTTAGTTTTTCTCACACCAGTGCAAGATCCAGACCAAGTTCTCAAACTAGACCAAGCAGCAGTAGCAGACTTAGCTATGTGGGACAAGTTCCTCACCAGCTGGAGCGGCATTTCAAAGTTCATCCCGGCAGTGCCAGCCGAGCCAACACGGGTGGTCACCGATGCCGCAGCCTCCACAGGTTTTACGGCCTTATTTCGGCTGCCACTGGTTCGGCGAACCTTGGCCCCACATCAGAAGTATGGGTTTTTGGCCGCAATTCTTCCATGAAGAAATCTTCTGGCCAGACTTCTATGGACAGTAGTTGGGTGTACCTGGGTCCCATTGGTTTCCACCAATTAAGTGCTGATGGCACTGCTGGACATCTTCTGATGCTGAAGGGATGTAAGCTTAATGCGTCTTTCATCTGCTGCATTAAGTTTCCTTGGCCAACCACTGCACCTACGATCCTCATTATTGTCAGTTTCTTTGTGCTTCTTCAAAAGAGCTTGAACAGCACATCTTGAAACCCCAGTCTTCTTTGAAATCTTCAAGTGATGTCGGTTTGAAGTCAAAGGAGACACCAAATACTGATTTGATTTAGATTTTTCTTCCAAAACTTGATCCATGTATAACCAGCATTTTTAGTTTTAGATACAGTTAAGAGGGATTAGAAGGCCCGTCAGGTTTTTTATTGCTGACTGTGTCCCCCGGAAATCTACCCTCTCCATATGTCAAGAATGGAAAAAAGAAGAGGAATAGAAGGAAAATCTTCAGATGGGGACAGGGATTCCCTCTCATTTCCCGCTGTGGTCATGGGTAAGGATGGGCCCGGTGCTCGATGCGAACCCATGTTCGCATCGAGCACCGGGTGTTCGCTCGATCGGCGAGCCCAGAACTATTTTGGCCGCTCGCATCACATTCGTGTGATGCGAGCGGCCCCGCAATGCATTGCGGCCGGCCATGGCCGGCGCAGTGCATTGCTGGCTGATGATTGGCCAAGCATGCACTGTGACCCCGCATGCTTGGCCAATCACAGCGCCGGAAACTCGGAGAGCCATAATTGGCTACAGGCAGGACGCCTGTAGCCAATTACAGCTCAGGGGCTTTAGTACACGCCCCCTCATTTAAAAGGCCGCCACGCCGTCGGCGCCGGTCACATGCGTTCCGGCTTTAGGAGAGTGCAGGCTTATTCTGTGTCACTCTTTGCTAGATTCCTTTAGAAAGATTTGCTCTACTTTGCTAAACCATTGCTACCTGTCATTGATCGTCCATTGCTGCTGCTGGTTAGTGTGTTTTTAGCTGCTGCTGGGGGTTAGTCTGGTGCATGTCTTACTGTTAGTACAGTATTTCAGTAGTACCAACCGCAGTGCTGTTAGTACAGCACTGCACCCCAAAAGCACCCATAGGGCTTGTAGTGTGTTCGTGGCAGGCACTGGCAGCAAACAGAGCTCCTATATTTTGTTCCCAGAAGCACCTATAGGACTTGTAGTGTGTTCGTGGCAGGCACTGGCAGCAAACAGAGATCCTATATTTTGTTCCCAGAAGCACCTATAGGACTTGTAGTGTGTTAGTGGCAGGCACTGGCAACAAACAGAGCTCCTATATTTTGTTCCCAGAAGCACCTATAGGACTTGTAGTGTGTCCGTGGCAGGCACTGGCAGCAAACAGAGCTCCTATATTTTGTTCCCAGAAGCACCTATAGGACTTGTAGTGTGTTCGTGGCAGGCACTGGCAGCAAACAGAGCTCCTATATTTTTTTCCCAGAAGCACCTATAGGACTTGAAGTGTGTTAGTCCCATCACACAGAGCTATATTTTCTTCCCAGAAGCACCTATAGGACTTGTAGTGTGTTAGTCCCATCACACAGAGCTCCTATATTTTGTTCCCAGAAGCACCTATAGGACTTGAAGTGTGTTAGTCCCATCACACAGAGCTATATATTCTTCCCAGAAGCACCTATAGGACTTGTAGTAAGTTAGTCCCATCACACAGAGCTCCTATATTTTGTTCCCAGAAGCACCTATAGGACTTGAAGTGTGTTAGTCCCATCACACAGAGCTATATTTTCTTCCCAGAAGCACCTATAGGACTTGAAGTGTGTTAGTCCCATCACACAGAGCTATATTTTCTTCCCAGAAGCACCTATAGGACTTGAAGTGTGTTAGTCACATCACACAGAGCTATATTTTCTTCCCAGAAGCACCTATAGGACTTGTAGTGTGTTAGTCCCATCACACAGAGCTCCTATATTTTGTTCCCAGAAGCACCTATAGGACTTGAAGTGTGTTAGTCCCATCACACAGAGCTATATTTTCTTCCCAGAAGCACCTATAGGACTTGTAGTAAGTTAGTCCCATCACACATAGCTCCTATATTTTGTTCCCAGAAGCACCTATAGGACTTGAAGTGTGTTAGTCCCATCACACAGAGCTATATTTTCTTCCCAGAAGCACCTATAGGACTTGAAGTGTGTTAGTCCCATCACACAGAGCTATATTTTCTTCCCAGAAGCACCTATAGGACTTGAACTGTGTTAGTCCCATCACACAGAGCTATATTTTCTTCCCAGAAGCACCTATAGGACTTGTAGTGTGTTAGTCCCATCACACAGAGCTCCTATATTTTGTTCCCAGAAGCACCTATAGGACTTGAAGTGTGTTAGTCCCATCACACAGAGCTATATTTTCTTCCCAGAAGCACCTATAGGACTTGTAGTGTGTTAGTCCCATCACACAGAGCTCCTATATTTTGTTCCCAGAAGCACCTATAGGACTTGAAGTGTGTTAGTCCCATCACACAGAGCTATATTTTCTTCCCAGAAGCACCTATAGGACTTGTAGTGTGTTAGTCCCATCACACAGAGAGCTCCTATATTTTGTTCCCAGAAGCACCTATAGGACTTGTAGTGTGTTAGTCCCATCACACAGAGTTCCTATATTTTGTTCCCAGAAGCACCTATAGGACTTGAAGTGTGTTAGTCCCATCACACAGAGCTATATTTTCTTCCCAGAAGCACCTATAGGACTTGTAGTGTGTTAGTCCCATCACACAGAGCTCCTCTATTTTTTTTTCCCAGAAGCACCTATAGGACTTGAAGTGTGTTAGTCCCATCACACAGAGCTATATTTTCTTCCCAGAAGCACCTATAGGACTTGTAGTGTGTTAGTCCCATCACACAGAGCTCCTATATTTTGTTCCCAGAAGCACCTATAGGACTTGTAGTGTGTTAGTCCCATCACACAGAGCTCCTATATTTTGTTCCCAGAAGCACCTATAGGACTTGAAGTGTGTTAGTCCCATCACACAGAGCTATATTTTCTTCCCAGAAGCACCTATAGGACTTGTAGTGTGTTAGTCCCATCACACAGAGCTCCTATATTTTTTCCCCCAGAAGCACCTATAGGACTTGAAGTGTGTTAGTCCCATCACACAAAGCTATATTTTCTTCCCAGAAGCACCTATAGGACTTGTAGTGTGTTAGTCCCATCACACAGAGCTATATTTTCTTCCCAGAAGCACCTATAGGACTTGTAGTGTGTTAGTCCCATCACACAGAGCTCCTATATTTTGTTCCCAGAAGCACCTATAGGACTTGAAGTGTGTTAGTCCCATCACACAGAGCTATATTTTCTTCCCAGAAGCACCTATAGGACTTGAAGTGTGTTAGTTCCATCACACAGAGCTATATTTTCTTCCCAGAAGCACCTATAGGACTTGTAGTGTGTTAGTCCCATCACACAGAGCTCCTATATTTTGTTCCCAGAAGCACCTATAGGACTTGTAGTGTGTTAGTCCCATCACACAGAGCTCCTATATTTTCTTCTCAGCAGCACCCACAGGACTTCTAGTGTGTTAGTGGCATCACACAGAGCTCCTATATTTTCTTTGCAGAAGCACCCATAGGACTTCTAGTGTGTTAGTGGCCTCACACAGAGCTCCTATATTTTCTTTGCAGAAGCACCCATAGGACTTCTAGTGTGTTAGTGGCATCACACAGAGCTCCTATATTTTCTTCTCAGCAGCACCCACAGGACTTCTAGTGTGTTAGTGGCATCACACAGAGCTCCTATATTTTCTTTGCAGAAGCACCTATAGGACTTCTAGTGTGTTAGTGGCATCACACAGAGCTCCTATATTTTCTTCTCAGCAGCACCCACAGGACTTCTAGTGTGTTAGTGGCATCACACAGAGCTCCTATATTTTCTTCTCAGCAGCACCCACAGGACTTCTAGTGTGTTAGTGGCATCACACAGAGCTCCTATATTTTCTTTGCAGAAGCACCCATAGGACTTCTAGTGTGTTAGTGGCATCACACAGAGCTCCTATATTTTCTTCTCAGCAGCACCCACAGGACTTCTAGTGTGTTAGTGGCATCACACAGAGCTCCTATATTTTCTTTTCAGAAGCACCTATAGGACTTCTAGTGTGTTAGTGGCATCACACAGAGCTCCTATATTTTCTTCTCAGCAGCACCCACAGGACTACCGACTACAATGGCTGGAAGACCGCCAAGGGGAGGCAGAGCGTGCAGAGCCAAGAACACAGGGCAGGCAGGCTCTGTTTCTAGTGGACGTGGCCGTGGCCGTGGACGTGGTCGTGCATCGTCATCAGCACGTGGCCATGGGACACGCGCGTCTTTGTTTTCGGCAGCTGGACATGTGGAGCCGCATCATGCTGAAGGCTTGGTAGAATGGATGACCAAGCCCTCCTCATCCTCCTCATCCTCTCTCACCCAGGCTCAGGGTACTGGCAGAGCAGCTGCCAACGCGTACTCAATGGCATCATCAGCCACCCCTTCCCTAGACCCACCATGTCCTCCTGAGGAGTCCCCCGAACTCTTTGAGCACAGTGTTGGGTACATGCTCCAGGAGGATGCCCAACGATTCGAAGGCTCGGATGATGATACCCAGCTTGAGGAAATCAGTAGTGTGCGCGCAGAGAGAGGGGATGCTGAAGGACAGCAATCTGGCAGTACTGTTCCACCAGCTGCAGCTTACTGCCAGGTTTGCTCTAGTGGTGAAGAGGGAGGGGATGATGAGGTCACTGACTCCACGTGGGTGCCTGAAGGGAGAGAGGATGAGGAGGAGGACGAGGAGGAGGAGGATGCGGCGTCACATGTCCAACGAGGCAGGATGCCCCCTGGAGGCCAGGTAGAGGCCAGCACAGCAACTGTACAACACCGCAGAGCTCCGCCTGTGCAGGGCGCTGCCTCTGCACGTTATCAGAAAAGTTCTTTGGTGTGGGCCTTTTTTGAGACGAGTGCATCAGATCGCACCACTGCTATTTGCAATATTTGTCTCAAGCGTATCTCGCGTGGCCAAAACATCAGCCGCTTGGGCACCACAAGCATGAGCAGACATATGTCGACCTGCCATGCAGCTCGTTGGCAGGCACACATAAAAGACCCACACCAAAGAACTAAGCGGACCTCTCCTTGCTCCTCATCAGCTGGGATCTCCATCCCCACTACACCTTCAGTCCTCTCTGAAAGCTGCTGTGAGAGGACTGAAGGTGTAGAATTAGGTGTGTCACAACCAAGTACTTGCAGTACACCGACGTCCGATTGTAGCAGGCAAATTTCCCTGCCCCAGCTGCTGGACCGTCGAAAGAAGTATACTCCCAGCCATCCACATGCCCAGTGGTTGAATGCTAGCTTGGCTAAATTGCTAGCACTTCAACTGCTGCCTTTTCAGTTGGTAGACTCGGCCCCCTTCCGTGAGTTTGTTCAATGTGCGGTTCCTCAGTGGCAGGTTCCCAAACGCCACTTTTTCTCACGGAAGGCGATTACGTCTCTCTACCGGCATGTGGAAGGCAATGTCCATGCCTCGCTGGACAGGGCGGTCAGCGGTAAGGTGCATATTACCGCTGACTCATGGTCCAGCAGGCATGGACAGGGACGTTACCTTTCTTTCACGGCCCATTGGGTCACTCTATTGGCAGCTGGGAGGGATGCAGGACAAGGTGCAGTAGTGTTGGAGGTTGTTCCGCCACCACGCCTCCAAAACGCTACTACTGCTACTGGTTGTGACACACCTCTCTCCTCCACCCCCTCCTCTTCTTCTTCCTCCAGTGCTCTGTCCTCGGAACCAGCGGTGCTCCGTAGGCATACAAGGGGCTACGCAAGTACGCAGGCAAAAAGATGCCATGCCGTGCTTGCGCTGGTGTGTTTGGGGGACAGGAGCCACACTGGGCCAGAGGTTCTGGCAGCTCTGCAGGGGCAGGCCGAGAGGTGGTTGACGCCACGTCAGCTTAAGCCAGGAATGGTCGTTTCTGACAATGGCACCAACCTCCTCTCCGCCCTGCGACAGGGGCAGCTCACCCATGTGCCCTGTATGGCTCACGTCCTCAACCTGGTGGTGCAGCGGTTCTTGGGCAGGTTCCCAGGCTTACAGGATGTCCTGAGGCAGGCCAGGAAAGTCTGTGTGCATTTCCGCCGATCTTATAATGCCAGTGCTCGGCTGACTGAGCTGCAAAAGGAGCTGAACCTGCCCAAGAACCGCCTAATATGTGACATGCCCACCAGGTGGAACTCAACGTTGGCCATGCTGCAGCGACTGCACACGCAGCAGAGGGCCATCAATGAGTACCTTTGCGACTACGGCACCAGGACAGGGTCAGGGGAGCTTGTTTTTTTTTCCCCACGTCAGTGGAGCATGATCAGGGATGCATGCACTGTCCTCTCACCATTTGAGGAGGCCACGAGGATGGTGAGCAGTGACAGTGCATGCATCAGTGACACTGTACCTCTTGTCCACCTGTTGGAGCATACGCTGCGTGGGATAATGGACAGGGCACTTGAGGCAGAACAGAGGCAGGAAGAGGAGGACTTCCTTGCATCTCAAGGCCCCCTTTATCCGGACAGTGTTCCTTCTGTCCCACCCATCACACAGGAAGAGGATGAGGATGAGGAGGAGGAGGAGGAGGATTTGTGTGAGCATGGAGGTGGAGCCTGGCACTCAGCATCAGCAGCAGCAGTCTTTTAGGGATGATGTACAGTCCCAACAAACCAGTGGACTTGTACGTGGCTGGGAGGAGGTGGCTGGCGATCATGTCATCCTCAGTGACCCAGAAGACTCCGGACCGAATGCCTCAGCTAACCTACGCTGCATGGCCTCCCTGATCCTGCAAAGCCTGCGGAAGGATCCTCGTGTTCTTCGGATCAAGGAGAGGGACCATTACTGGCTGGCCACTCTCCTTGATCCACGGTACAAGGGTAAGGTTGCGGACCTTATCTTGCCGTCGCAGAGGGAGCAGAGGATGAGACATCTCAGGGAGGCCTTGCAGAAAGGTCTGTGCAACGTGTTCCCAGAAACTGGGAGGTTACAAACTCCTGGTCCTGGGCGACGAGTTGCTGAGGCTTCGGTCAGTAGCAGAAGGAGCGGTGGGGAAGGTGGACGTCTGACCGATGCGTTCAGACAATTTTTTAGTCCGCAGCCCCAAGGTATGATCGGTTCCAGCAACCATCGCCAGCGTCTGATATACATGGTGCAGGAATACCTTGGGGCAAGGTCAGACTTGGACACCTTTCTCACCGAAAATCCTCTGGCTTACTGGGTCCTGAGGATGGATCACTGGCCAGAGCTTGCACAGTATGCAATTGAGCTACTGGCCTGTCCTGCCTCCAGCGTTCTTTCCGAACGCACATTCAGTGCTGCTGGAGGATTTGTCGCCGATCATAGGGTGCGCCTGTCCACCGACTCGGTTGAACGACTGACCTTCATCAAAATGAATCAGTCTTGGATCACCACCAGCTACCAGGCACCTGAAGCGGATATAACGGAATAATTTATAATGTCACATCCCTTCAAGACTGCCTATGCTGATGCTGAGTGACTGTCCTCTTATGTTCACTGACTATCCTCTTCCTCCTCCTCAATGATCCATGCCACCACACTAGTGCCTAAGGCACAATTTTTCAGCCCCTGTTTAACAGGGGCGTGTACTTACAATTTTTTTAAAAAATGCTTCGCAACACGTGTGACTGCTGTGCTCCAAGTACAGTATCTGTGAGGGGTTGCAGTGTTGTGGCACCAGCACCAGTGCCTAAGGCACAATTTTTCAGCCCCTGTTTAACAGGGGCGTGTACTTACAATTTTTAAAAAAAATGCTTCGCAACACGTGTGACTGCTGTGCTCCAAGTACAGTATCTGTGAGGGGTTGCAGTGTTGTGGCACCAGCACCAGTGCCTAAGGCACAATTTTTCAGCCCCTGTTTAACAGGGGCGTGTACTTACAATTTTTTTAAAAAATGCTTCGCAACGCGTGTGACTGCTGTGCTCCAAGTACAGTATCTGTGAGGGGTTGCAGTGTTGTGGCACCAGCACCAGTGCCTAAGGCACAATTTATCAGCCCCTGTTTAACAGGGGCGTGTACTTACAATTTTTAAAAAAAATGCTTTGCAACACGTGTGACTGCTGTGCTCCAAGTACAGTATCTGTGAGGGGTTGCAGTGTTGTGGCACCAGAACCAGTGCCTAAGGCACAATTTTTCAGCCCCTGTTTAACAGGGGCGTGTACTTACAATTTTTAAAAAAAATGCTTCGCAACACGTGTGACTGCTGTGCTCCAAGTACAGTATCTGTGAGGGGTTGCAGTGTTGTGGCACCAGCACCAGTGCCTAAGGCACAATATTTCAGCCCCTGTTTAACAGGGGCGTGTACTTACAATTTTTAAAAAAAATGCTTCGCAACACGTGTGACTGCTGTGCTCCAAGTACAGTATCTGTGAGGGGTTGCAGTGTTGTGGCACCAGCACCAGTGCCTAAGGCACAATTTTTCAGCCCCTGTTTAACAGGGGCGTGTAATTACAAATCTTGATCTAATAGTTCACAGCAGGGCCCATTCCTGCGCCCACCAAGAGTAACTATGAGGGCCTACAGTCTTTTGGCAACACCGTCCACCACCACCGCCAAAGGCCCAATTTTTCTGCCCTGTTCATCAGGTGCTTGCAATTACAAATCTTGATCTAATAACTCACAGCAGGGCCCATTCCTGCGCCCACCAAGAGTAACTGTGAGAGCTTACAGTCTTGTGGCAACACCGTCCACCACCACCACCACCACCACCAAAGCCCCAATTTTTCTGCCCTGTTCAACAGGTGCATGCAATTACAAATCTTGATCTAATAACTCACAGCAGGGCCCATTCCTGCGCCCACCAAGAGTAACTGTGAGAGCTTACAGTCTTGTGGCAACACCGTCCACCACCACCGCCAAAGGCCCAATTTTTCTGCCCTGTTCATCAGGTGCTTGTAATTACAAATCTTGATCTAATAACTCACAGCAGGGCCCATTCCTGCGCCCACCAAGAGTAACTGTGAGAGCTTACAGTCTTGTGGCAACACCGTCCACCACCACCACCACCACCACCAAAGGCCCAATTTTCTGCCCTGTTCAACAGGTGCATGCAATTACAAATCTTGATCTAATAACTCACAGCAGGGCCCATTCCTGCGCCCACCAAGAGTAACTGTGAGAGCTTACAGTCTTGTGGCAACACCGTCCACCACCACCACCACCACCACTGCCAAAGGCCCAATTTTTCTGCCCGGTTCAACAGGTGCATGCAATTACAAATCTTGATCTATTAACTCACAGCAGGGCCCATTCCTGTGCCCACCAGTCTTGTGGCTACACCAACATCTAATAGGGCAAATTTCTGCAGAGTATATACGCCAGGCCCCTACTTTCAAACATCCAACTTACAAACGACTCCTACTTGCAAATGGAAAGAGAAAACAGGAAGTGAGAGGAAATCTACCCCTAGGAAGGGAAATTCTATCCTGTTAGATTTAATTTGGGAAAAAGGTATCTCCTCTCTACTGATACTTTATCACCAATCCTTGTTTCAATTAAAACCCCACTTTTCCAAAAACATTTGTCATTGGGACAGAAAGTGAGGTGACATGTTCTGAACAGATGTGCAAAGACAGCAAATGTTACAGGGGTGATAACCCCTCCCTATGTTCTCCAAAAAGCTTAAAAATAGATTTTTTTGGGATGGAGCTACACTTCATAATGTACCTGTTCAGATTCTACTTAAGAACAAACCTACAGTCCGTGTCTTGTTTGCACCGCCTATATACTGCTGTTCAGAGTATATAGGGTTGTAGGTATAGGGTTTTATTTTGGGTGCGGGGTCCCCCTTAACCACTTCAGCCCCGGACCAATTGTCAGCTTAAGGACCAGAGGTCTTTTTTCAATTTCGCACTGCACTACTTTAACTGGTAATTGTGCGGTCATGCAATTTTGTAACGAAACGAAATTTGCGTCCTTTTCTTCCCACAAATAGAGCTTTCTTTTGATGGTATTTGATTGCCTCTGTGATTTTTATTTTTTGCGATATAAACGGAAAAAGAGCGAAAATTTTGAAAAAAAAAGAGATTTTCTACTTTTTGTTATAAGAAAAATCTAATAAACTCAATTTTAGTCAAACATTTGGGCCAAAATGTATTCAGCCACATGTCTTTAGTAAAAAAAAATGCCAATAAGCGTATATTTATTGGTTTGCGCAAAAGTTATAGCGTCTACAAACTAGAGTACATTTTCTGGAATTTACACCGCTTTTAATTTATGACTGCCTATTTCATTTCTTGAGGTGCTAAAATGGCAGAGAAGTACAAAACCCCCCCAAATGACCCCATTTTGGAAAGTAGACACCCCAAGCTATTTGCTGAGAGGCATGTTGAGCCCATTGAATATTTTTTTTTTTAGTCCCAAGTGATTGAATAAAGACAAAAATAAAAAATATTTTTTTTTTTCTTCAAAAAGTTGTCACTAAATGATATATTGCTCACACATGCCATAGTTATATGTGGAATTGCACCCCAAAATACATTTTGCTGCTTCTCCTGAGTATGGGGATACCACATGTGTGGGACTTTTTGGGAGCCTAGCCGCGTACGGGGCCCCGAAACCCAAGCACCGCCTTCAGGATTTCTAAGGGTGCAAATTTTTGATTTCACTCCTCACTACCTATCACAGTTTCGAAGGCCATAAAATGCCAAAATAGCACAAACCCCCCCCAAATGACCCCATTTTGGAAAGTAGACACCCCAAGCTATTTGTTGAGAGGCATGGTGAGTATTTTACAGCTCTCATTTGTTTTTGAAAATGAAGAAAGTAAAGAAAAAAAAATTTTTTTTTTCTTTTTTCAATTTTCAAAACTTTGTGACAAAAAGCGACATCTGCAAAATACTCACAATACCTCTCAGCAAATAGCTTGGGGTGTCTACTTTCCAAAATGGGGTCATTTTGGGGGGTTTTATGCCATCTGGGCATTCCATGGCCTCCGAAACTGTGATTGGCAGTGAGAAGTGAAATAAAAAAATTACTCCCTTAGAAAGCCTGAAGGCGGTGCTTGGTTTTTGGGGTTCCGTACGCAGCTAGGCTCCCAAAAAGTCCCACACATGTGGTATCCCCGTACTCAGGAGAAGCAACAGAATGTATTTTGGGGTGTATTTCCACATATGCCCATGACATGTTTGAGCAATATATCATTTAGTGACAACTTTTTGTAAAAAAAAATATATATATTTTTTTTTTTTCATTATTCAATCTCTTGGGACAAAAAAAAAAAATATTTAATGGGCTCAACATTGCTCTCAGCAAATAGCTTGGGGTGTCTACTTTCCAAAATGGGGTCATTTGGGGGGGGTTTGAACTGTCCTGGCATTTTATGCACAACATTTAGAAGCCTATGTCACACGTCACCCACTCTTCTAACCACTTGAAGACAAAGCCCTTTCTGACACTTTTTGTTTACATGAAAACATATTTTTTTTTTTTGCAAGAAAAATTACGTTGAACCCCCAAACACTATATATATTGTTAAAGCAAAGGCCCTACAGATTAAAATGGTGGGTGTTGCATTTTTTTTTTCCACACAGTATTTGCGCAGCGATTTTTCAAACGCATTTTTTGTGGAAAAAAAATACACTTTTTTTTATTTTAATGCACTAAAACACAATATATTGCTCAAATTTTTGATGAAATAAAAAATATGATCTTAGGCCGAGTACATGGATACCAAACACGACATGCTTTAAAATTGCGCACAAACACGCAGTGGCGACAAACTACATACATTTTTAAAAGCCTTTAAAAGCCTTTACATGATACCACATTAGATTCACGGAGGAGGTCTACTGCTAAAATTACTGCCCTCGATCTGACCTTCGCGGTGATACCTCACATGCATGCTGCAATTGCTGTTTACATATGACGCCAGACCAACGCTTGTGTACGCCTTTGCGCAAGAGAAGGGGGGGCAGGGGTGCTTTTTTTTTTTTTTTTTTTTTTTTTTTTTGAGTTTTTTTTTTTATTTATTTAGCTTTTTTATTCTATTTTTAAACTGTTCCTTCCATTTTTTTTCTTTGTTATGATTTTTATTGTTATCTCAGGGAATGTAAATATCCCCTATGATAGCAATAGGCAGTGACAGGTACTCTTTTTTTGAAAAAAATTGGGGTCTATTAGACCCTAGATCTTTCCTCTGCCCTCAAAGCATCTGACCACACCAAGATTGGTGTGATAAAATGCTTTCCCAATTTCCCAATGGCGCGGTTTATATCCGGGAGGTAAAAGCAGTCTAGAGGCTAATTACCCGCTAGAATTGCTTTTACATGAAAGCCGATCACTGGCTGAAAAGAATGATACCAAGATGATACCTAAACCTGCAGGCATCATTCTGGTATAACCATTCAAAGTCCAGCAACATACTGGACATATATTGTAATCTTTTTTTTTTTCATGCAGCCTCTTGGCTGAACGAAAAAAAGAGATTGATTGGTGGGTATGCCCACCATTAGAATACCTCCCTTCATCCACCCACTTCTAATGATGGGCATACATGCACCATTTATATATGCCGATGCATGGGGGCATCCTCCCGCAAAAGTTATGCCGTGTACACACGGTCGGAATTTCGACCGTATGTACGTGGCATTAGGAGCCAATCGCTCCTCCGCCCCCCCTGCTGCCCCCATGCTTCGGCACATATGCTCTTTTTTTTAACTGTGGTGGTGAAATCACCTCCTACAGCGTTGGAGTCGCGGCTTTATGTATCGTGGGAGCAAATGCTGTTGCTGTCAAGATAAATAAATCCGCTCTGCAACTGAATGGCGCACCTTAAAACAAAAAAATGCTTAACACTAAAACACAGTAAACAAAATTACATACCTGAAAAGCAAGCATGATAAAACATGATAAAACATAATAAAACATTGCAGAATAGAATGGAGTAAAAAAAGAGCAACAATAGAGAGAGAGAGAGAAACAATAAAACGACAACTATTTTTGTTTTTTTTATTTTTTTGAGATTCACAGGTAAAAAAGCTCCTGACTGTTAGCGACTGAATCAAAACGCTACCACAAAAAAAATGTTAGCGATCGCAGGGATCAGGCCTGACTCTGCGAACACTGCAGTTATGTGTGCTTAGTGTTTTGTAAGTGACAGTGATCGATCGATACTGCACTTGGGTGGGCTGGGCTGGGCGGAGGGGGAAAACGCAGGTGCTAGCAGGTATCTGGGCTGATCCCGCTAACAATGCGTTTTTTTGGAACCCTAAACTGCTGGGACGCTAGTATAGATCTGATCAGATCAGATATTGATCTGTTCAGATACTATACCACTAAGGGAGGTGTATGCTTTGCGCGTGGGTGTTTGCGGTACTGGCACTAACCTGGGGCGACGCAGACCTTATTTGACCCTAAAACCTAATTGATATCACCCGCCGGGCGATCAGGGGGTTAAACCGTTATTGGGTAATAAATGGCGGGTGCCCTGACAGTATAAAAAAACAAGCTAACTAACCAGCGTCACCCGTAACAGTAATACAAAAAAAAACTGGTTACCTAGCGACACTAATGCAGCGATCAGAAAAACGATCGCTTAGTGACACTGGCAAAAGGGGGTGAAAGGGTTAACTAGGGGCAATCAGGGGGTTTAAACCTTTATTAGGTAATATATGGGGGTACCTGACGCTATATAAAAACCTGACGGGGAACCTAAATAACGAAATAACTAACTGGCTAACCAGCGTCACCAGTGACATTTTATACGGTGATCACTGGTGAAAGGGTTAACTCTAGGGGCAATCAGGGGGTTAAAACCTTTATTTTAGGTTGTAATATGGGGGTACCTGACCTATAAACCTATTTATGAACCTATATAAACATGGCGGTTAACCTAAAAAAAAACTGGTTACCTAGCGACACTAATGCAGCGATCAGAAAAAACGATCGCTTAGTGACACTGGCAAAAGGGGGTGAAAGGGTTAACTAGGGGCAATCAGGGGGTTAAACCTTTATTAGGTAATATATGGGGGTACCTGACGCTATATAAAAACCTGACGGGGAACCTAAATAACGAAATAACTAACTGGCTAACCAGCGTCACCAGTGACAGTTATACGGTGATTACTGGTGAAAGGGTTAACTCTAGGGGCAATCAGGGGGTTAAAACCTTTATTTAGGTTGTAATATGGGGGTACCTGACCTATAAAACTATTTATGAACCTATATAAAACATGGCGGTTAAAATAAAAAAAAAATGGTTACCTAGCGACACAATGCAGCGATCAGAAAAACGATCGCTTAGTGACACTGGCAAAAGGGGGTGAAGGGGTTAACTAGGGGCAATCAGGGGGTTAAACCTTTATTAGGGGGGGTAGGGGGCTACCTAGGACCTAAAACTAACTGCCCTGACAGTTATTACAGTCACACTGACACTAAATGCAGTGATCAGTAAATAAATGATCACTGCAATTAGTGACACTGTGACTGGGGGGGGAGGGGGTGATCTGGGGGGTGATCTGGGGGTGACAGGGGGGTGGATTGTGTGCCTATGTGTACTGGTGTCAGTGTACTGTTTGTGCACTAACCTGTACATGTTCTCTGCTCGGCGTTCCGGTCACATAGACCGGCGCACCGAGCGTGACATCACTTCCGCCTTCCTGTCTATACAATAGACAGGAAGGGGAAGCTTTTCATTCGCCAGGAGCGATCGCGAGGGGGTGGCCAGAAACCACTGGCCGTCCCCTCGTCCCGGATCGCTCCTGAAGCGATGCCGACCGTCCCCGCCGGCGGAGGGGGGTCCGATCGGACCCCCCAACCGCCTGAAGAATGGCACGTACAGGTACGTGGTTCTGCCTGTACGTGCCATTCTGCCGACGTATATCTACATGGGGCGGTCGGCAAGTGGTTAATATCCATACAAGACCCAAAGGGGCTGGGGTGGGGGGGGGGGGGGGGGGGAGTGATGGGGTAGCCATGCCATTTTTCTCAAGGATATTCAGCCATATGGCGGCCAGGACAAGACATGACATTAAAGCCGCAAGTGGTTTTAAATGGCTTCTTTTTTTCCTTTACAAATGTCATTTTGTGCAAGGACAGTTCTAAACACGGGAAACACATGCCACTTCACAGGCATACTTTAGACACCCCCCAGGTACCATATTTAAAGGAAAATTTCACTTTTTTTTTTTCACTTTATGCATCATTAAAATGACTGCTCCCGAAAAAACGTTAGTTTTTAAAAGTTCTTTTTGCATTGATATATGTCCCCTGGGGCAGGACCCGGGTCCCCAAACCTGTTTTATGACATTAACATGCATATTGGCCGTTGTAATTAGCACTTTTGATTTCGAACGTTCGCGTCTATTATAACGTATAGGGTTCGAAAATTTGCGCGAAATTTCGGTCCGTTCGAAGGTTCTGGTTCGAACCGAACCCGGGGGTGTTCGGCTCATCCCTAGTCATGGGACAATTAGTAAAAGAAAATCTACAGAATGGGGCACAGATACAACAAAAACTGACCCTCCCTTACTCTATCCAAAATGAAAAAAAAAAAGTTTTGACTTCAGTTCTACTTTAAGCCATATAAGCTCAAGCAGAGGAGAAAACATGCTTGTTGGGTGCTCCATAATCAAAAGTAACATCTCTATGAATATTATGTGCTTTTTTTTTTGTTAACTAAACTGGCACACATACAAAGTGGTATAGGTAGAATTAGCAGATGGTGGGGTTAGGCTGTCAGGTAATAATTACCACTAAATTGCTAAGCTGACACTATAGCTTTTTGACCCACCATCTATTTTGTACATGCAGCCGTTTTATTAAAATTTGGTAATCTTTTGTGAGGGTTTTTAAAGATAGGTTTAAATAATACATACGTACATGAAAACAGCATCAGCACACCTAAAACTAATAGGTGTTCACACTGAGTTAAACTAATGTCGCGTACACACGAACGGACTTTCCTGCGGGATTGTCCGCTGGACTCGAGTCCGACGGACAGTCCGATCGTGTGTGGGCCTTCGACAGACTTTTTTCCCAAAAGTCCGACGGACTAGGTTTTAAGTTTTGTTTTAAAATTGTCCGCTGAACTTGGCAGTCTGGCGGACAATACGACCGTCTGTAGTATGGTCCGGCGGACCAAAAAGGACGCATGCTCAGTAGCAGGTATGTCACGGACTCTAGTCTAGTGTTCTAGTCCCGTCGTACGTGCTGTACGTCATCGCGTAAACCCCCGGACTTTTAGCGTGATCGTGTGTGGTCAAGTCCGTTCGCTTTCAAGTCCGGCGAAGCCCAGCTGGAAAGTCCGGCGGTTTGTCCGCCAGACTAGGTTCGGCGGACAAAGTCCGATCGTGTGTACGCGGCATTACACTTTATTACATCTTGTAGACTAGCCAGAGCCCACGGGCTGATAAAAAAAAAAGCAAAACAATTCCCATGATCGAGGTGGATGGAGGAATCCTCCCTGCTGTGCTATTGTATTCTAACAACGGGTACTTCTCCATTGTTGGAATTCACTAAAATTATTTTCAAATCATAGGAAGCATAGGAATCTATACAGATTTGGTCACAGCTAAATTGCAGAGGTATTAGATATTGCCACAGAGCACTTTATTTATGTTAATCCTATTGTAATAATACACTTATAAACAGGATTGCACAGGTGTTGGAAACCCAGATTTCTTATACGCAGTGAGGTTGAAATACTCAGTAAGGCTAAGGTAACTTAAACTCTATGTATTATTTCTATCTATCTATCTACCTATCTATCTATCTATCTTTTTATTATTTCCATACCTCCTACTCTATTTAACAGTTATCTTTTTACCTTTTCTTAAAGGCTACCAAATTTGTTCATGTGCAATGGTCAAAATGACCCCATTGCCTAGGTTATTGAAATATAAAGGACTTGGACAGCTATTCACAGTCCAACTTCTTCTTGCCGGATCTGTGTTTTGTGGAAACGTTTTAATCTGGCCAACAGAAGGGAGCCATTGGTTTAATATAAAAAAGATAATTGATGAATTAACCACTAGGAATCATAATGTTACAGTGCTCGTCTCTACAGGTGCTGCTTACATTAATACAAATGATAAAAAGTCAGAAAATTATTTATTCTACCAAGTTCCGTATGGAAAAAACTATACCCTGTCGATTATTGAGGACTTTGTCAAGCTTTGGATTTACGAAAAGCCAAATATTAGCTTTTTTCAGTTTTGCAAACGGTTCCGTGAGTTGGCAAGCCGAGTAAATGCGATGTATAGGGAGAACTGTAATTCTGTGCTTAAAAACCAAGAATTCTTGGCAAAGCTGAAGTCCGATCAATACAATATACTTTTATCTGATCCAGTTGTTATGTGTGGTGAACTTATAGCACTGAATTTGGATATTCCTTTCATGTATACATTGAGATTTTCACCAGCTTCAGCAGCAGAACGATACTGTGGACAATTACCCTCAGTTCCATCATACAACCCAGCATTTTTGTCAGAACTGACCGACAGCATGTCGTTTTCTGAAAGAATAGAAAATATTGTGTCATACTTAATTCAAGACTACATCTTTCACAGTGTTTGGAGTGAATGGGATTCATACTTCAGTGACATATTAGGTAAGTCAAATTATCACAATAATGGTAACAAAATGAAACTCAAGTCATATGTATGTTAATTCTCCCGCTTTACAAGACTCTGGTCCACCCGCACCTAGAGTATGCTGTCCAGTTCTGGGCACCAGTCCTCAGGAAGGATGTACTGGAAATGGAGCAAGTACAAAGAAGGGCAACAAAGCTAATAAAGGGTCTGGAGGATATTAGTTATGAGGAAAGGTTTGCGAGCACTGAACTTATGCTCTCTGAAGAAGAGATGCTTGAGAGGATATGATTTCAATTTATAAATACAGTACTGGTGACCCCACAATAGGGGAAAAACTTTTTCGTGTAAGGGAGTTTAACAAGACATGTGGCCACTCATTAAAATTAGAAGAAAAGAGGTTTAACCTTAAACTACGTAGAAGGTTCTTTACTGTAAGTGCGGCAAGGATGAGGAATTCCCTTCCACAGGCGGGGGTCTCAGCGGGGAGCATCGATAGTTTCAAAAAACTATTAGATAAGCACCTGAACGACCACAACATACAGGGATATACAATGTAATACTGACATATAATCACACACTCATAGGTTGGACTTGAGTCTTTTTTCAACCTCGCCTACTATGTAACTACAGTATGTATCTCAAAAATATCCAGATATGTTTTCCAAGGGAATACACTGATCATGGTTATTCAATAAATAACTATTCCTGGCCAAAGAATGGTATAGTGGTTAGAAGTATTTTGTTACGAGGATATAGACAAGATGTAGTAAATGTAAAAAAAAAACGATAAACAATACAGTTATAGATCCATAAAACTCACCTATTAAAACCTAAGATAAACAGTACTATAGCAATCCATTGATTTTTTTTTGGTCAAATATTTTTATTGAGAAAATTTTCAATTTACAAGCCTCAAAAAGAAACAGAAAGGGGTAGATAAAAAGAGCTAAAATCCATTGAGTGTCAATAAAAGGTAAACAGGTTAAAGAAAGTTAATTACATTAAAAAGATTTTTTTTACCTGCCATTGACACGGCTAATAGGATGGGTCTGGGGGCAACAGTCAATGTATCATTATTTTATTAATAGCTGAAAACTGTCTGTCTCAGACCCACTGTATCACCAGGAGTGACAGCTGACTAACAGGCAGGATAGATGCTGGATCAGAGTACAGCTGGGTATACACTAGTAGAATTTTATTCAACATTTTTTGTTGTAAGAACATTGTAAGAACATGCATTTGTTTTTCAAATTATTAACGGGGTTAAATCAATGTTTGTTTTCAACCTCAGTGACGGGAGGGTTCAAAGGAACAGCATGGAAAATGTTTCTCGAACAAACAAATTTCACAGTGTATGTGGTTTTATTTGGAAAAGTCTATTCATTCCAAAATTGAATGTTAGAAGAAAATGAAATCTTCACCTACTGTTGAAAGACATTCGAATGTACTAGGAATTTTTAGAACTAAATATTGTACAAAATTCCACTAGTTTATACCCAGCTTAAGTCCCAAGACAGATGGTCAGAGCAAAGAAGAGATAGTAGCAGAGCCAGCAGGCTGATGGTCAAGATAAGGAGTAATACAAGGCAAGAACATTAGACAGAAGTCAAAAAGATACAGATAGAGACGGTCTAATCTGTAGGTCAGCCAAGGTTGGAATGTCCAGCAATCTACTTAGGTTTTCTTGATTAGAGCAGGTGTGTATTTGCCAGCAAATCGTGAAGGCTGATCGTTACACTAGCAGAGGTTTTGAATATTTCAACACTTAACCATTAGATTCTGGGTGTTTCAAACAAAGGTAGAAATTGCCCCATAAATGACAGTTGTTGGTATTGAAATAAACCTACAAATTCCATGGTGCTGATCATGTCAATTTATGAAGAGTTATGCAGTGACTGAAAGATTTGTTGCCCTGACTTTAGTGGTTCTGCATTTAGGAAAGCAGGCTGGTAAGTTAAGAAGCTGTTGGGAGATGTGTTCCTGGTGTGTGCAATGGCAGTATTGTTTTAGTGTGTCTGTTGCAGTCAGGGAAAGTAAGGACTACAGATGTTATAGCAGAAACCACAGTCTACGTTCCTAGCATAGAATATCTATTATATCCCATATGGTTATAGAGTGCTACCAACAGATTTATTAAAACATATATTAATTTGTTGTTTTTAAATATTTCCTAGAATATCTGTTTGATCTAATAAAGTTCATAGTATATTTCTTAGTGATTATGAAACAGATTGCTTAACCACTTCAGCCCCGGACCAATTTGCAGCTAAAGGACCAGGCCCCTTTTTGCAATTCGGCACTGCGTCGCTTTAACTAACAATTGCGCGGTCATGCGACGTGGCTCCAAAACAAAATTGGCGTCCTTTTTTTCCCACAAATAGAGCTTTCTTTTGGTGGTATTTGATCGCCCCTGCGGTTTTTATTTTTTGCGCTATAAACAAAAATAGAGCGACAATTTTGAAAAAAATGCAATATTTTTTACTTTTTGCTATAATAAATATCCCCAAAAAATATATAAAAAAACATTTTTTTTTTCCTCAGTTTAGGCCGATACGTATTCTTCTACATATTTTTGGTAAAAAAAATCGCAATTAGCGATTATTGATTAGTTTGCGCAAAAGTTATAGCGTTTACAAAATAGGGGATAGTTTTATAGCATTTTTATTAATATTTTTTTTTTTATTAGTAATGACGGCGATCAGGGATTTTTATTGTGACTGCGACATTTTGGCGGACACATCGGACATTTTTGACACATTTTTGGGACATTTGTCATTTATACAGCAATCACTGCTATTTAAATAGCACTGATTCCTATGTAAATGACAGTTGTAGTTAGGGGGTTAACCACTAGGGGGCGGGGAGGAGTCAGTGTGACGTGTTGTGTTTTTTTTTACAGTAGGGGGGCGTGGCTGTACGTCTGACGTCATTGATCGGCGTTCCTGATGACAGGGAACCGCCGATCACTGACAGTCAGTGTAGGAAGCGCGGGGAGAGGTTTGTTTACATAGACCTCTCCCCGTTCTTCAGCTCCGTAACCCGATCGCGGGATACCAGCGGCGATCGGGTCCGCTGGTCCCGCGGCCGGGGTCACGGAGCTCCCGACCGGGTCGCG
Organism: Lithobates sylvaticus; assembly: GCA_028564925.1. Taxonomy (NCBI): domain Eukaryota; kingdom Metazoa; phylum Chordata; class Amphibia; order Anura; family Ranidae; genus Lithobates; species Lithobates sylvaticus. The sequence goes on along the minus strand of CM053026.1, from coordinate 510,109,839 downwards.
CGCGCGCCGCTAGCGGCGCGCGCGCGACCCACGGGCAGGCACATGCACGATCACGTACAGGTACGTGATTCTGCCTGCCCGTGCCATTCTGCTGACGTATATATGCAGTGGCCGGTCGGGAAGCGGTTAAAGCGGTTCTGCACTGACGTTATTAAATTATTTTTTTTTTGGTTATGTTTAAAAATTATGTCTTGATAATAATATCCTTACTTGTAGTGACGCTGCCCGTTATCTCTGTCTGTTTTGATATAGAATCGATAGTTTATAAAAACTTTGTCGGCCAATGTCATCTTGCTTGTGGGCATTTGAAGCCCACAAGCAGTCACTTCCTTATTCCAAAGAGCGTGTCTGCAAATCTGACCCGAAATCTCGCGAGATTTGCAGACTCTCGTGAGATTTCGGGTCGATGTCCGCAAATCTCGCGAGATTTCGGGTCGATGTCCGCACTGACTCCTGGGATGAATGACACCAGATCCCAGGAGACAGTGCGGCATGACGAGGATCCCCGCACAGACCCCGCCCACCCCCGCAGGGACAACACCAAAGATGAAGCCAGCATTCAAGGTAGGCTTCCAAGATGCAGAATTGACCCATCAATTCTGTAATCTAACATGATGGAGAATAGATTGACAGTAAGTTTAGGAGATGGGTGCAGAACCGCTTTAAATATAATTGCTTCTTAAAACAAAATTATCACATTTACTAACATGAGGCCTAAAAATCTTCAGTTTTTATACTAATCAGGCCCAGAATTCTAACTGGCCCTAAAAAATTTTTTTTTTTTTTTGTAATCTTTGAAAAAAAAAAATAAATCTGTATTAATTACTATGAAAAACGGCTTTCCTTGGTGTTACTTCTAATGATGTGCTTATCAACAAAGACTGGTAAGAATAAAGTCATTGTTTAAGAACATGCTAATGAAAGTACAATGAAAGTAATCCTATACAACAGCTTATTTTACATTACTGTTTTACAGATAAAGTGGTAAAACAAACAAGATTTGTGTTGATCGTTGATATTAAATATACTTTGGCAAACACATGTATTAATGATCCATGGGTAACATACGATTAAATTGCATTAATTACAATTGTTGGTTAAACTTTGACTGACTATGGCTGAACACCTGCCAAATCATTTCATATGTGTTTTTTTTATTTTTTTTATCATTTTAGAATAATAATCTTGCAGCTCTAGAAAAACAAGAGTTCATTTAATCCAAAGTAACCTGATTGAAGGGTTACCGAAAACTGATAATTTTTTTATTTTTAATATTGTTTTTCCCACTCAATTTATATTCAAAGTAAAATTACAGACATGTGGATCATTGCAAGGAAATGACAAAGAAATGTCAAAATGCAGTGAGCTCTCGCCCTCATGAAGAAAGCCCCACACCCCACCCCTAACACTTTACCGGTGAATGACCGAATCCTTCTCCTAGTCCTAATCGTTTCTTTACATTTTAAACCAAATTCCCAAAATTTGTATTTTAACCACTTCAGCATAGCACTTAATTTAACCACTTGCCCACTGGGCACTTAAATCCCCTTCCTAACAAGACCAATTTTCAGCTTTCAGTGCTCATAAAGCACTGTACCCATATGAAAATGTTGTCTTTTTTTTCCCACAAATAGAGCTTTCTTTTGGTGGTATTTGATCACCTCTGGGTTTTTTATTTTTTGCGATATAAATGTAAAACAATGCATTTTTCTTTGTTTCTGTTATAAAATTTAGCAAATTAGTAATTTTTCTTAATAAATTTTGGGCAAAATTTATACTGCTACATTTCTTTGGTAAAAATAAGTCAAATCCGTGTATATTATTTGGTCTTTGAGAAAGTTAAAGGAGTCTACAAACTATTGTGCCAATCATTGAAAATTACGGCTGATCTCATTTCTTGAGATATAATGTGAAGAACAGCAGCGCTCATCTGAGTGCAGTATATTAAAATGATTAATGATGAATTTATTAAGATAAAAAATGAAAATAAGAATTAACTCACAGGGTAAGGGTTAAAATGGCTAGTCGCAAGGGGAGGCCCACTGTGTAGTCCTAATCAGGATAGCCGGTCGGTGTGGGGTGCTGCTGCTGTATGGATGCGCGCTTGTATGGATGTATGGATGAGGATGGCTAAGCATGGATGGGGATGGTTGATTATGGATGGGGATGGCTGAGCATGGATGGGGATGGCTGAGTGTGGATGGGGATGGTTGATTATGGATGAGGATGGCTGAGCATGGATGGGGATGGCTGAGCATGGATGGGGATGGCTGAGTATGGATGGGGATGGCTGAGTATGGATGAGGATGGCTGAGTATAGATGTGGATGGTTGAGCATGGATGGGGAGGGCTAAGTATGGATGGGGATGGCTGAGCATGGATGGGGATGGCTGAGAATGGATAGGGATGACCTGTGGATGGGGATGGATGAGTATGGGTGAGGATGGCTGAGTATGGATGGGAATCCATAAACTAATTTCTTAGTTTCTATTAGTACATTTTGTAAATAAGTAATTTTTCTCCTTCACTGATGTGCGCTGATGAGGCTGCACTGATGGGCACTGACAGGCTGCACTGATGGGCACTGATGAGGGCACTGGGCACTTATGGGCACTGATTTGGTGGCAATGCGGTTCGGTTGCGATCGCCACACTGCGTGCCCCAGAGGGCACGCAGGAGCAGCTGTTCAAGTGCGCCGTCATATGACGTCCACCCAGAACGAGAGCCGCACTGTCCTTCCGTCATTTGATGGTGGGCGGGCGTTAACTGGTTAAGCTCTAACACTTAAAGTGATTTTAATTGCTCACATTGTAAAACAACCCATTCAGTTTAAAATAGAAATGAACGGCAAAACATGTTTGTATAGATATAAAAATATATTATAAATACCTTTTCCCCCTTTTTTATAAGTGATAACATTCCCTCTGTTCTCAGCTGCATAAGAGCTGGGGGAGGAGAAGCAGCAGCACACTGAGATCCCCAGTGAATGGCTGTGCAGCGGGTGGGCGTGTCAGGACAAGTCTGATCATTGGAGGAGAGCAGGCTGAGTTCCCAGGACAGCTAGAGAACTGACCACGGTGTGCTCTCCTGCTTAGTGGGGATAGTTTTTAGTAGAAAAGCAGAGGGACTGGCAGAAACACCAGTGATTTCACATAAAGGAAGCAATACAAAGAGAGCAGGATTTTTAAAAAAAAAAAACTTTTTGCTATAATACATATCCAAAAAAAAATATAAAAAAAAAAAATTCTTCATCAATTTAGGCTGATATATATTCTTCTACATATTTTTGGTAAAAAAAAAAATCACAATAGGCGTACATTGATTCGTTTGCGCAAAAGTTATCGCCTCTACACACTATGGGATAGATTTAGGGACTTTTATTTTTTTTATCGTTTTGCAATCTGACATTTTTTGCTGGACACTGGACATTGCAGTGGGCAAATCTGACCCCAAATGACACTTTTTGGGGACCAGTGACATTATTACATTGATCAGTGCTATAAAAATGCAGTGATCAATGTAAAAATTACACTGGCAGGGAAGGGGTTAACACTAGGGGGCGATCAAGGGGTTAAGTGTGTTACCTGGGTGTGTTGTAACTGTAGGGGGGATGGGCTACCAGGGACATGACAGAGATCACTGTTACCGATCACTGGGAACAGAAGAGTTGTTTACACTGGCCCGTTCTGCCTCTGTACTAGGCGATCGCGGATTGCCAGCGGACATCGAGTCCGCCCGACCTGCGGGCACGCTCCCGGAGCTGTGCAATCCACCGTACAGGTACGGCGATTCACGCAGTGCTGCCAACCTGCTGCAGTATATGTGCGTAAGCTGGTCAGCAAGTGGTTAAAGGAAATTTTAAAGAGGAAGTAAACCCTGATGGGTTTACGTCCTCTTTGTTTCCCTGCAAAGGTAAAGCATAATGGACTACTATTCATCACATAGTAGCCCATTATGTGTCACTTACCTGACACAGAGCCAGCGATGTCACCGCTGTCCCCTCTTCCACAAAGCGCCCATCTTCCTTTCTGGGTATCGCTGCTCCGGCTCTGTGAGTGGCCAGAGCAGTGATGACGTCACTCCGGCGCATTCGCGCGGGAGCCGTAAGTGTTTTTGTACGGCATGTTTGCCTTCACTTGCGTCGCGCCCAGTGCGCCTGCGCCATTGTCTACAGCATGCATGCGCCGTAGACAGCGGTGCCCTTTTTTTGTAAAATATCTCCTTAACCGTGTAGGTTAAGGAGATATTTCTTGGACCTACAGGTAAGCCTTAATCTAGGCTTACCTTTTGGTCAAAGTGGTCTGTAAGGGTTTACAACCACTTTAAATGTGAAGCAATGACTGCCCGTGTTGTAGACATATTCAGGGGGGGGGGCAATACTTTTTAGGTCACATCTACTCAGAAACAATTTGACATCTCATCTTTTTACAAATGTAACAGCCAATATGTGGTTTACCTGATCTCATACGATCTGTGCCACATACAATATGTGGGTAGAACCATAAGAAGGTTTAGGTACATGTGTATAGTGTTCATAAAAATAAAAATACCAATGTAGCAAATCATTTCAGGGACTACCATGCTGGTGATGAATGAATGAATGAATGATTCGTATAGCGCTGCAAATGTGAACTGAATCACTTCAAGGCGCTTGTCTGCTCTTGTTGTCCTGCGATATTAGAAGAGGTGGGTCTTGAGTTTTTTCCTGAAGGCCTGATGGTTTTCTTCCAAGCGGATGTTGTTCGGTAGAGCATTCCATAGCCGGGGTCCCTGTACTGTGATATCTCTGCTATGAAAGTTCGGGTTATTGAAAAGATCCACACTCCCAAGAGAGGTGGAGATATTTTCCACATTTTATGCCGCAGGGAGGTGTTCTGGATTTTTTTGCTCCAGACCCGCATTCCCTCTGGCTTAAACTTTGAGTGGGATGTAAGCCATTTTTAAAACTAAGAAGTAGCATGTATAATATGGTGTCTCCCCACTCTAACTTCCTGTTTATTTGGGGCCCCAGGAGTCCTTTGGCTATTTGCCTACATATGCTTATCTGTATGTCAGGGGTTGTGATTAGGTAGGTTCCAGTTTTGCACATCTAGAGAGAGTGAAATTTTTGCCCATTCTTCTTTGCAAAAGCTCAAGCTCTGTCAGATTGGATGGAGAGCGTCTGTGAACAACAATTTTCAAGTCTTGCCACAGATTCTCAATTTCATTGGCTCTTTATCCTGATCGGGGACGGGCTCATCCCCGATTGCTGCACGCTCTCGGGGGTGTGCACGGGCAGCGATCACGACCGTCTGTGATTGGACTAAGCCGGTCACATGGTAAAGAGCCAATTTCACCGACTCTTTACCCTGATCGGGGATGGGCTGTGTGCGAGGGACATGCCTCATCCCCTATCGCCACGCTGCGGGCCCCCTGGAGCAGCAAGAAACGAAGGACGTCAGATGACGCCCGCCAGGATGGGAGAGTGTTCCTGCTGGCGTCATTTGTCTATGGCCTGGTGTGGAAGTGGTTAAACATTTTAACTACTTGCCTACTAGGCCAATTCTGACACTTCTCACATACAGTACAGGGGGTCCCCTACTTACAAACGTCCGACTTACAAACGACTCCTACTTACAAACGGAGGGATACAACAGGAAGTGAGAGGAAATCCACACCTAGGAAGGGAAATTCACTCCTGTAAGAGTCAATATGGAAAAAAGGTGTCTCTACTGATGCTTTATCACCAGTCCATGTTTCCCTATCAACCCAAATTTTTTAAAATCCAATTGTCATTGGGACAGAAGGTGAGGTGAAATCTTCTGAACAGGGGCACAGACAGCAAAACAAATGTTACAGGGGTGATAACCCTTCTCTATGTTATCTAAAAAACTTAAAAATAGATTTTTTGGCTGGAGCTACATTTAAAAAATTTACCTGTTCCGACAGATTCAAACAGATTCAACTTAAGAACAAACCTACAGTCCCTATCTTGTTTGTAACCCGGGGACCCCCTGTACATGTAAAAATATGAATTTCTGCTAGTAAATTACTTAGAACCCCCAAACACAATTTTTTGTAAGCATAAGACCTAGAGAATGAAATGGTGGGTGTTGCACTTTAGTATGTCAAATGGTATTTGCACAGAGGTTTTTCAAACACAATTTTTTAGGAAAAAATACACTTTAAATGTATTTTAGTGAACACAAACACAATATAATACCCAATTTGTTGGTAAAATATAAAAGATTCTGTGAGACCAAGTAAATAGATACCAAACATATCTCAATTGAAAATTGTGCACAGGTTACCAGTTTAGAGTTACATAGGAGGTCTGGCCCTAGAATTATTGCTCTCAATCTGACATTCTCAGCGATACCTCACATGTGTGGTGCGATTTCCATAAGTGGGAGGCCAACGTGTGTATTCACCTTTGTGCACGAGCAGGGGGGACCAGGCGCTTTAACATTTTAACATTGACAATTTCACAGAATTTTAAGAGTACAGCTATCACTATACTTTCTGCTCTGCTTGCCCCTCTGCTGTCCACTCACAGAAGGCTTTGTATTTTGTAAATGGGTTCATGTGACACATTGTGCTCTGTGATTGGGCAGGAGGATGGGAAGGGAGGGGTGGGCAGAGCGGCCATCAACAACTCTGCAGCTGCTGAACTTATCCCACAGTAAGCCAGCACATTTTAGAAAGTGACTAAATTCCTGAAGTTCAGCTTTAATTAAAGTATAACTAAAAGATAAAACGTTATTTTTAGTTTTGAATGCCATGTTTTTATTGCTGTCTGTGCCTCTGTTAGTGAGTTTCCCCCTCTCCATTTGTTCTGTTTATCGTTATAACAGAAAGTGAAAGTACAATAAAATCCCACATTTTGGGTTGCCACCAAAACAGGAATAGAGGGGAAAACTTCCAACGGGAACACTAGTTCTGGTGATATCCCGGCATTCCCTCACAGAGATTACCAGTTACTGGCTATGGGACAGGAAGTGAAGAGAAATCTCCCCAATGAGACACAGATGGCAGAAAATAAATAGAGGGGTTATAATCCTCCCTTACTCTATCAATCAACTTTTTTTAAATTGGCTTTTGTTCTAGTTTAGACATATAAAGTAGAGCTGTAGCTATGGGGCAAACATTTTTTACAAAAACTGCAAAAAAATACTGGTATTAACAGTGAATAGTAAAGTGGTCCCAAGATTTTGATGGAGGACAGAAGACAATAGAGAAGTGAACAATCATTCTGCACAGTAAAGAAATTGGTGAAAATAGTATACCACATAATACAAATTAGGGGGGGAAAAGCCATCAAATGCATATAATAATATACCTGACTGTATTAGTGTTTGTTCAGACTGCAACAGTAAGCAGGTGATATTGCTAGACTGGTGCAGGAACTGGTACTCCTCTGGCTACCCCCTAGTTAAAATGTGGCACATATAGAAAGCATCAGTGAACGGTGGGTATGACCACACTGTGCTCTAAGTGAGAGGGGCTTAAGGGATCATTTACCACAAATGCATTAGAACACATTTTTAAACACAGTATGAATGCACATGCAATAAAAGTCATTGTATTTGAATGATCCTAGTTTGTATCATTGCAGTCTTTCCACCGGCGCACCTCTGCCACCACTCTACCCCAAGCATATGTGTCTTTCCAGCACACATCTGTACCTCCAACATTTCTCTGTGACCTTCCAAAACATGTATGTACCCCCAGCACACCTCTGCCTCCAATACCCCCCCCCCCAAGCACATCTATTCTTCCAACATCCCCCTCAGCACACCTCTTCCACCAATCCCCCCCAGCACATATCTGCCTCCAATGCTTACCCCCAGCAGCACTCTACTTGCAGTGCCCCCCCCCCCAGCATATCTCTGTCTGCAATCCCCCCCCCCCCCAGCACAACCTTGCAGCCCAAGCCCTCCTTCCAACCATCTGTGCAGTCACTGTTACACTCACCATGTTCTTCCTGATTCTCTTATGCTGGCCAGCCAGGAGGAGTACATCATGAGGGCAAAGCTGGAGGGTTTGAGCCTTCCAACATTGTGTATACAGGTTTTCTCCAATACATGCTGTATGTGGACAGGGTAGGTCCTAGACAATATAGGTTGATGTCCGAGGAGAGATGTGCTCTGCTTACTCAGGGAACATAGCTCTTGACATGACGCAGCCAGTATAATTAGCTAAAAGGAGGTGTTGTCCTGACAAACAGGGACAGTCTGCAAGTATGCTGCTAGATTGTGCAGGTTGTTAGGTAAATTTAGTCGAGCTCTTCTGTAATCAGGGGAGCAGAGGTTGATTGTTCTGGCCTGCTCAGTGTCTCACAGCCTGCTGCTCTGATGACTTTTGCCTGTATTCTAGAGGATTCTAGAATCATAGTGGGAGGAAGAAGAGAGTGGACAGTCTGAATACTTAGCAGCCAATCCCTGGAGAGGTGTGTCCAGTGTGTGGCTGGAAAAACCCATAAATAGTCGAAAGCCGAAAGAAAGTTCCTGGGTAAAGTTCCTGCTGGTGGAGACCCCTCTATCCCTGGAGAAGGATCGCTGGAGGTGCCATCCAGGAGACATCGAGGTCCCAGCTGGAGCCTTAGCTGGGGCCCTATTTGCAAAGTTTAGTCCTGGAGTCAGTTTGGGTCTGGAGAAAGCTCACTGGAGAGTGCCAGGAAGAAGTTGGGGGAAAAGTGTCAAGCTGTTTCTATGGCGGTGTGAATCTGCGTCTCCCTCGCAGAAGAGTGCAAAGTGGATATTGGAGGGAGGCAACCAATGATCCTGTGGCATTGTGAGTAGATGACCCAAATGCTGGATGTTAGTGACTGTGTGTAGTTCTTGATCTTTTGGAAGAAGTCATAATCACCTGTCAGCAGTAGCGATTTTGTGGGACTTTTGTGCAGCTCAGTAAGAAAGAGAAAAGTCCTCAAATAGTTCAGTTCACCAGTTTGGGGTATCTCATGCTCCCTTCAACCCATCCAAGTTCAATGTTCCAATTAAACAACAAAAAGATGCCCTCTAGTCTGTTCTATTCAAGCCAGTGGAAGAGTGGAAAAAATGCTCTGTGCCTGGCCGTGTGCACTTTAATAGGGGAAAAGGAATCAAGTTCACCAGCGACTCCTTAGGGGGTGCAGTACATATGTACAGTATTAGCTATACAGAAACATATGCCACTTGGTTGGCATATATGTATTCAGAGATCACCCTTAAAATATACCTATGGGCAAAAATAAACTGACACATATAATACAGCACAGCAGTGTACAAAGACCCACCCCCACATTGCTTAGTCTTTTTACCTGTTAACCTTGCCATTAAATCTGTTATTTACTGGCCAAACTTTCCAGGAAAAGTGTCAATTACAGGAAGTCTCAGTATAAAGCTGGACAGTTGGATTCCTTGTTTGTGTGGATGGAGGAATCCCCCTCCCATCACCACCAGGATATTGTATTCTGACAGCTGGATCTGGCGTTATCAGAATAAAAGGTTTTATGCCCCATACACACGGTCGGAAATTCCAATGGAAAAGTCTGATCGGATTATATTGTCGGAAAATTTGATCGTGTGTGGGCTCTAGCGGACTTTTTCCGTCGGAATTTCCGACAGAAAAGGTTTAGGAGCAGGAACCAAAATTTTCCGACAACCAAATCCGATCAGACTTTTTCCGATCATGTGTACAAAGTTTCACGCATGCTCAGAATAAATTTGGGGACGAAAGCTATTGGCTACTGGCCTCTTCGTAGTCCCATCGTATGTTTTGTACGTCACCTCGTTCGGAACGATCAGATTTTCCGACAACTTTGTCTGACTGTGTGTATGCAAGACAAGTTTTGGGCCAAAATCCGTCTGAAAAAATCCAACAGATTTTTTGGTCGGAATGTCCGACCCTGTGTATGGGGCATTACAGTTTGTCCATTTGACAGAAGTGAATCTAACAAACAAGATCTGTCAAATGGTCTCGCCACATGCAGGTCACTGCTGAACTAGCCGAATTTTGATCTGTTTATGGGCAGCTTAAAGTGTTTGTTACCCCAACATTTCATATTCCCAATATGTGTCTGCTGTACCGTGCACTTATGAAAAACTTATGTATGAAAAATGATCCTGTTCTCTTTGTATTGCTTTCTTTGTGTGAAATCACTGGTGTTCCTGCCATTCCCTCTGCTTTCCTATTAAAAACTGACCACACTAAGCAGGAGAACAAACCGTAGTCAGATGTCTAGCTATGCTGGGAACTTAGCCTGCTCTCCTCCAATCATCTACTTTGCCTGACACGCCCCCGCTGCACAGCTATTCACTGGGAAGCTCAGTGTACTCTTGTTTCTCCTCCTGACAGTTTTTATGCAGCTGAGAACAGAGGGAATTTGATCACTTTTTTTTATATCTACAGTGGTGTGAAAAAGTGTTTGCCCCCTTCCTCATTTCCTGTTCCTTTGCATGTTTGTCACACTTAAGTGTTTCGGAACATCAAACCAATTTAAACAATAGTCAAGGACAACACAAGTAAACATAAAATGCAATTTGTAAATGAAGGTGTTTATTATTAAAGGTGAAAAAAAATCCAAACCATCATGGCCCTGTGTGAAAAAGTGATTGCCCCCCTTGTTAAAACATACTATAACTGTGGTTGTCCACACCTGATTTCAATTTCTCTAGCCACACCCAGGCCTGATTATTGCCACACCTGTTCCCAATCAAGGCATCACTTAAATAGGAGCTGCTTGACACAGTAAGGTCCACCAGAAGATCCTTAAAAGCTACACATCATGCCGAGACCCAAAGAAATTCAGGAACAATTGAGAAAGAAAGTAATTGAGATCTATCAGTCTGGAAAGGGTTATAAAGCCATTTCCAAAGCTTTGGGAATCCAGCGAACCACAGTGAGAGCCATTATCCACAAATGGCGAAGACATGGAACAGTGGTGAACCTTCCCAGGAGTGGCCGGCCGCCCAAAATTACCCCAAGAGCGCAGCGACGACTCATCCAAGAGGTCACAAAAGACCCCACAACAACGTCCAAGGAACTGCAGGCCTCACTTGCCTCAGTTAAGGTCAGCGTTCATGCCTCCACCATCAGGAAAAGACTGGGCAAAAATGGCCTGTATGGCAGAGTTCCAAGGAGAAAACCACTGCTGAGCAAAAAGAACATCAAAGCTCATCTCAATTTCTCCACAACACATCTTGATGATCCCCAAGACTTTTGGGACAACATTCTGTGGACCGATGAGACAAAAGTGGAACTCTTTGGAAGGTGTGTGTCCAAGTATATCTGGCATAGAAGGAACACTGCATTTCAGAAAAAGAACGTTATACCAACAGTAAAATATGGTGGTGGCAGTGTGATGGTCTGGGGCTGTTTTGCTGCTTCAGGACCTGGAAGACTTGCCGTGATAAAAGGAACTATGAATTCTGCTGTCTACCAAGAGATCCTGAAGGAGAATGTCCGACCATCTGTTCGTGTACTCAAGCTGAAACGAACTTGGGTTCTGCAGCAGGACAATGATCCTAAACACACCAGCAAGTCCACCACCGAATGGCTGAAGAAAAACAAAATGAAGACTTTGGAGTGGCCTAGCCAAAGTCCTGACCTGAATCCTATTGAGATGTTGTGGTATGACCTTAAAAAGGCCGTTCATGCTCGAAAACCCTCTAATGTAACTGAATTAGGACAATTCTGCAAAGATGAGTGGGCCAAAATTCCTCCAGGACGCTGTAAAAGCCTCATTGCACGTTATCGCAAACGCTTGGTTGCAGTTGTTGCTGCTAAGGGTGGCCCAACCAGTTATTAGGTTTAGGGGGCAATCACTTTTTCACACAGGGCCATGATGGTTTGGATTTTTTTTCACCTTTAATAATAAACACCTTCATTTACAAATTGCATTTTGTGTTTACTTGTGTTGTCCTTGACTATTGTTTAAATTGGTTTGATGTTCCGAAACACTTAAGTGTGACAAACATGCAAAGGAACAGGAAATGAGGAAGGGGGCAAACACTTTTTCACACCACTGTATACACAAATGTTTTGCCTTTAATTTCTATTTTAAACTGAATAGGTTGTTTTACAAAGTGATAAGTAACAAAAGTATCACCAGCGCTCAACTGAAGGTCATGTAGGGGAATAAATAAAAATAAAATGAAAATAATGAATTAATACCATATAGATAAATATATATATATATATATATATATATATATATATATATATATATATATAGATATATCGATATATACATATATTTATATATATATATATATATATATATATATTAATATCTGCTGAACCCAGTGCAGCTGAACGGTGACCATAACTGGAGGATATGGATAGCAGCAAAACAAAGCAAGGAATGTGAGCGCTCAATGGGTAACACTAGACGAGCATATCACTTACAGAGAACACATGTGGCCCGATAGAAGATATCAACATGTAGTGGGTTAATGAAGATAATCTCTCAGAGATGGTAATGATGAACCAGAGCAAATTGAATTAATAATCATCATAGAATTAAAACCAAAAATCATTGTACACTTAATGTATAAAAAAAAAGAGGGATAAAGAATGAATGATTAAATTAGCCTACGGTGTCACTGGAGGTTCCCGGAGCAATTAGGAGCTGACGGCATCCAACAGTGGAGCAGTGCAGCATGGGGGGGCGCCAATACTCCCGCTGCACTGGGAGGTCCTGACCCGGACAGCAGACCCGCTCGCCAACGTGGTCTGGGATGGCTGGCGTGCTGATGGGGGAAAACAGAAGCTGCAGCGGTGGTGAAGGAAGCAAGCAGTCCTCCACAGGACAGCTCGCTATGCCGGCTGGAGTACTCTAGCAATACACACCAAACTGAGCATGTGCAGCCTGACTCCAAAGACTCTGTGTTATCAGGAATTTATTAGGGGACAGTGGAAGGAGGGGATGATCAGAGAAGACAGAATAAAACAGCCTTTTTACACAATGCAGAAGACTAACCCCTTAGGTTCCACAGTGAGTATAACAAGCATGCTTTACTGCATATACTGTACAGACTGATTTTACTGTTGTGGGTAACACTATAAGCTGGCCATACACCAGCAGAATTACGCTTGAACATTCATATGGAAATGATAAAAAATTGTCTGTCAGAGCATTTGATGATTACAACTAAGAAGAGTACAATTTTAGTATAAAAACCCTAAAAAATGTTTTGTTCATTTGACATACCAATAAGCCAAATTCTATGTTTGAGGTCAGGATGCACAGGTACATCACAATAAGTGTGATTTTTTTTCCCAAATAAAAACCACATTCAGTTATAACTTAATTTGTTCAAGAAAAACATTCCATCCTTCTTCGATTCTCCTCATCACTACTGGAAAAAATGATCACTGATTTTACCTAATTTTCAATTAGAAGATTGAATGAATGTTCAGAAAACTATTTTTTTAGCAAAATTATACTAATGATTAAAGCGGATTAAAGCTGATATCCATGCTTCATGTCACTTTAAATAGTTTGTTCAGACCAAGTTTGTCCAAACGAACTATTTGCTACACTAAGGCCGGCCATACAGAGTTCGAATCTCGTCTGGTTCAGCAGAAACCGGCCAAGATTCGAAACGTTAATGGGCAGCCTGAATGTACCAAGTTGATCAATCGATTTTGTGGCAAGTGCTACAGTGTCTCTAAGCACTGTATATACTGCATGTAACCTCGAGCTACATACAGTACACATATATATGTATACAGTGCTGCGTTCCGGCTGTAAGACAGAGACCTTCCGTCTCACACCCAGAACAAAACAAAGTCTAGCTGAGCGGTGCTCTATTCTATTAATAAAAACAAAGCTTCCTCTGATTGTCCGAATCTGAGAGTATGATGTCATCACCGGTCTGCCCCTCCCACTCAGAAAAAAGATTTGTATTCATTCACAGACAACAAAACTGCCTATGAATGGCTGAGCGCCACTCAACCAGACTCTATTATGTTGCGGGTATGAGACGGGGAATCTCTGTCTCAAAGCCGGAACCCACCACTGTACTATATGTAGCTGAAGTTACATGCAGTAAATACCATGCTTCGAGACACTGCAGTACTTTGTAAGGCAAATCATTTGTTTGGACCAGCTTGGTCCAAACATGAAACATGGACATCAGCTTAAATTGACACCAATGGGTTCTTGCCAATTTAATATATTAACAAATCTACTCTAAATTGTCAAACAACAAGCCAAATGGCTAACATAGAAACTGAAATCTCTCTGACACCATTATACTATTTTCCATAAATTCCCACTCCAGCCACAGATAAAAATATAACGGCGCATTTACCATCTGTAACAAAGCCCTTTTTGTGCAGGTCGCATGTATCCTGTATAATCCATCATCAACATTGACACTCATACTGGGAGATATCTTCCTGTTCAGGAGACCATTCTTCTCTGCCAACTCTTTGTGAGCAGGGTGACCAGTCCCCTCAATGTCCCCGGTCACCAGAGCTAGGAGAAGAGCTACAGTATCGAAAGTAGGGTCTCTCTTCTCCCCGCCTAGCTCAGTCCAATCTTCTGTTTGGGCTTCCCCTTATGCCCCATACACACGATCGGACTTTCCGACAACAAAACCGTGGAATTTTGTTCGAAGGTTGTTGGCTCCAACTTGTCTTGCATACACACGGTCACACAAATGTTGGCCAACAATTACGAACGTGGAAATGTGGTGACGTACAAGACATATGACGAGCCGAGAAAAAGGAAGTTCAATAGCCAGTGCAGCTCCTTCTGCTTGATTCAGGCATGCGTGAACTTTTGTGCGTTGGACTTGTGTACACACGATCGGAAATTCCGACAACAGCGTTTTGTTGGCGGAAAATTTGAAAACCTGCTAGCCAACATTTGTTGGCAGAAAGTCCAACAACAAATGTTCGCTGGAGCATACACACAGTTGGACTTTCAGCTAAAAAGCTCACATCCAACATTTGTTGTCGAAAAATCCGATCGTGTGTACGGGGCATTAGAGCTCTGTGTCCTACAGCTCTCAGCTTCCAAAGATCTGAGCACAGTGAATAGCAGTGTGAGTAAGGAGTGGGTACATTAGCGAGGGTCCAGCAGTGCTTTGCTGCTACAGCAATATAGACATGGGAGAGAGGAGCAAGCAGAATTATCTGTGCTGTGTAACCTGGCTCTTCTAACTTCCATTCAGTAACAACAGTGCTCACAGGGTTATATTGGGAGCAATAATAGTTGCTGCCCACAGATGAACTTTCATTTCCAGTAAAGTATTTTAAGCAATGTTGAAATAGATTGGCAGTAATACATATTCGATTGCAACACTGCATTACCAAATATGAGAAAAATTTCCACATTAGGAAACACTGTTCAAATTTTATTACTAAAAAGTCTCCTGGAAAATGTCTACTATTAACATTACATAAGCAGCACTGTTTCATCTCTAGTGTTCAGAGTTTTTTTTGTAATGCTCTTAATACTTTGTACCACCTCACAAAACTTCAGATCACAGTTAGTCATCAACATGTTCTGTACTGGGATTATTTTTCTGCTCCTGCATACAAGCCTTTGCACTGTTTCTGCCAGAAGAATTTTGGTGTGGCCAACAGACACTAGTCATTTTTTGAATATGAAAATAATCCTGAATGAACTTGTTAATAGGAACCATGAAGTTACAGTGTTGCTTCATTCGGCCGCTCTAATAATCGGTACAGACACCAGTAAAGCCTCACCAATACGATATGAAGTTTTTGACGTGCCTTTCACAAAAAAGGAGAATGAAAAGTTTCTTGAGGAAAGTTTACATGTGTGGATTTTTGATGTACCTAATATGACCTACTGGCAATTCTACCAAAAAATGAATAAGATGGTGACCGAGCAACAGAAGATGACAAAACATATGTGTGATGGGGTACTTAAGAACAAGTCATTATTAAAGAAACTAGAAGATGAGAAGTTTGATGTCCTGATCTCTGACCCATTGATCCCATGTGGGGAACTTATTGCTGAAATTCTTGGACTTCCATTTGTTTATTCTTTAAGATTTTCCATGGGCAACTCAATGGAGAGACTATGTGGACATCTTCCAGCCCCCTTTTCCTATGTGCCTGGAGCCATGGTAGAACTAACTGATAGGATGTCTTTCCTAGAGAGATGGAAAAACACAAACTTCTATCTTTTTCAAGACATATTATTTATTCTTGTGTTTGCTGGCAATTGGGATGGTTACTACAGTGAAGTATTAGGTGAGCATGAAAAGTAATTGGAGTCTGGGTAATCAATCTTTATTATGTTTCTCATCTAATCCTCATGAAAATGTTTCTTTCATTCAGCCTTGTGTTGTACACCTATTTTAGATAATATTTGCTACCATTAAAGTCTGTTTGGTGCAGTTTAGGTGCTGTGGAAATAGAATAAAAATACATAATTTGATTGTATCTATGCAAAATATATGCTACCTTATCTGCGTATTAAAGCTTAAGTTTAGTTATCTTTTTTTTTTTTTTTACATCAGCACCAGGGACTTTTCCTTACTAAAAGTTCCCCTTGCGCTGATGGCTACTGTGTTAATTGGAATGTTCTTTCCACGCCTTCCATTCATAAAAGCTGTATCATTGCTTCATAGAGTGCTCTTCGTTGTGGCAAGTGATAGTACATCATTTATGAATTGAGCACGGGGGCAGAAAGGGCGGCATAGTTGGCGCTCTTGACAAGTGCCTGTGAAAATTCTAGCATCTTGCATTAACCACCGCAGCACTGGAAGATGTCAAAGCAAAGAATATGTCAACTTAGCAGCCACCAGCACAATGGACACTTATCATTCAATGTAATTACAGTCCATCGTGCTGATCTTTTAAAAAAAAATGTAACCTAATGTAAGCTTTAAGTGAACACTCAAAATGTTAGATAGATAGATAAATATATAGGCACTCTATAAGTATACTGGTGCAATGTCTGTGTTTTTGTGTGCATCATAACTGTATGTTTAGGCAGGGTTGCTATCAAATTTATTTGCCAAGTGATAGTTGCCTTGGCTAATTGATTTCACCCTAATTCTGGAATTGTTGCACTTCTCTCTTTTGTCACCAGGAGGCCGGGTATCTGGTGGCATTAGATAAGACATGAGTATTGCAAGGACAGATTAGGAATTAATAGGGTATCTCAGCCAATGGGCAGGGATTTTCTTTGGTCCCCTGGCCTACTGGGAGAGCCTATTTATTTGAGTGGAGTCCGGTGATCGGGGTTCTGTGCCACCTGGACGGCTGTCTGGGTGGACGTGTGTTGTAATGCCCTGCGCTGCTAGGCCATAAGCTTTTGGCCTATCCTGGGGACATCTGGCTGCTAGGCTGCCTGAGGGCCTATCCAGAAGCAAGAGAGCAGCGTAGGGTTGGGACTGCGGCTTACAGTCCAACCAGAAGAAACGGTTCTGCCTGCCGGAGAACCAGCTGTGGTTGGAGGTAGAAGGGAAGCTGGCGCCACTAATGGACCATCCACCTTGCTACCGGAGACCACTGTGGGTAGCTGAAGCAAGTACCTGAGTAGTATTCTCACCAGCCTTGAAATTGGCAAACTTCAGCAGCTGTCAAGCCAGGGACCCAGCCAGTGGAGGTGACGCTTGCAGAGCATTATTGTGCGCCAAGCCAGGGACAAAGCAGGCCAGTGGGGTGATGCTTGAGGAGCATCTGTGAGTGCCAAGCTAGGGACCCAGCAGGGACACGGGGGTGAAGATTGGAAGAGCTCAGAAGATCCAGTGGCGAGTGGATCTGTTAGTCTAGTGAAGGACTGAGAGCTCAGCAGAGTGAAGTTCTACAATAGGAGATTGTAGGAAAAGTGAAGGAGTTTGTTGCAACCTCTGTTAGAAACTGTTACAAGACTGTTGCCATAGGAGACAGCATTCCTACTCAAGCAGATGTGGTGTCTGGCTAGATACCTTTCCCTGCATGGATGTCTGCCTATAGAAGTCTCAGTTCTGTTTAAGAAACAATAAATCTCTTTTCATTGAAGAAGTGTCTGGCACCTATCAATCTACCTTGCATTACACCCACCATGCCTTGTAACCCACTCTACACAGAAGGATGTCAGCTGTCCCTAACTCTGGAGGTCATCATTGGGCTTCAGGGGCTCCCTGGGACTTGGATACATAACCTATAGTAGTTAATTCACTATAGAAGTATCCCCAGGCTCCTTTTATATGAATTGACTGTTAGTGTGGACATAAGCAGCCCAAATTAAAGCCCAAATGTCATGCTTGGGAGAGCATCAGGCATATAGGGCTAGTGTACGGATAATTAGAAACATGTGTGAAGTTAGAAAATCTCTAAACAAAGGGCATGAAACCTCCCCGTTCTCACTTCTGACTAACAGACAAGTTGCAAACAAAATATCTGTGGACAGAGGACAGCCTGGTATCTCACTATCTGTTGTACTCAACAAGATGCGAAAATCTTTAACTAACATCTATGTAACTATAGCTAATCAGGGCATACAGCTTCTATGGGATCCAGAAGCATGGAAGGCCAAAGCTGTTTGGCTATACAGTGATTTATGCATAAAATAAATCAATATATATTTTGGGAACCACTACAGGATTGCCATGAAAGCAGGTTTACTCTGTGCCACTAGAGAAAAGGACTTCAGATGAAGTCAGGGGCCCCTGACAAAGTCACATGATTGGGTGAAGCAACGGATCAGGATGAGACAATGACGTCACAATGCATCAGGAAGTAAGCCAAGGGGGAAATACAAATCAGCAAATATCTGTGGTGCACCAGTGCATGTTTTTACTAGCTTTCAATAGATTCAGATTCAGATTTACATTTCCTGTCGCATCATGGCAGCATATACCTTGGGTTGTGACTCCGCCTCCACAACCTGATAGGACCACATAACTATAAAATGGCGATACGGCCCCCGCCCCAGTATTCTCTTATTTTTCCTCACCTGTTGGGACGCACGGAACATCACCCCCTTATTGCTTCGCCCCAGCCAGGTTCTAGCCTCTCCTGGTTTGGAAGTCCTTGCCGGTACAGCCTCTAAAGGAAGCTAAATGGAAGGAACCCCACTCTGGTGATCTCAGGGGTATAGTATCTTTTTGCTCTGTATTATTGCCTCTGCCGCTATGATTGCCTCTGTGTAGAACCTTAAACAGGTTTAAAGCACTGTGATGACTGCCTTTGTGTAAAACCTTAAATAGGTTTAAAGCACTGTGATGACTGCCGTTGTGTAAAACCTTAAACAGGTTTAAAGCACCATTTCCGACTGCCCCTGTGTAGAACCTTAAATAGGTTTAAAGAACCACCATACTGTTGGCCTCGGTGTAAAGCCTTAAACAGGCTTAAAACACCGCTTCATTTCACTTATGTGTGTCAGGGCAAACACACACTCCAGCATATACATATAAGCCTTAAATAGGCTTTCTATTGTGCAGTGGTCTCCCCCTTCTGCTACTAGAAACTTTGTCTGTTACTCACAGCACCGCTGGGCCCTGTAGTTCCTCGGTCTTCCCCCTCAGGTGCGCCGAGCGTCCTGGCGCTTCCGCGCATGCGCAGTACGGTCTCTCGGGCACCCCTGAGGTTCTTTGCCAGCTTCTAAAATGGCGCCGGCGGCCGCGCGGCGCTACTGCGCATGCGCGAGCGTGACGGGCGCCCGGCGCCAAATTTAAAAAGGGAAAAAATCCCTTTTTATCCTACAGACACTGCAGCACTCAGGAACTTTGTTTTTTCTCTACTGCAGATTCCCGTCAGCCTACTCTTTATCAGGTAAGTGCCTTACATTGTACTGCACTAACCCCCCCCCCCCCCTTACCCTACTTTTTCTTCTGTCTTTCTAGGCTGTCTATCTCTTTTTTCCATGGAGACCACTGCCCCAGCAGATCACCGCCAGACCAATAGGTAAGGGGGGAGGACGGATTGGTAAGTACAAAAAAAAAAAAAGAGAGCTGAGGTCACTAATGCTACCTAAATGGTGAGCCCCATCAGGTTCTCAAGATCCTCCAAGTCTGGACGCAGAGGGTCCTCGCGGGGAAGGAGCCGCTCAGGCCACAGACGAAGCCGCTCAGGTCGGAGCAGGAGAAGTCGCTCGGGTCATAGAGGGAGTCGCAGAGGGAGCCGCTCCAGATTCTATTCACGACGCAGCTGCTCCCGTCGCAGAAGATCACCTGCGCATAGACACCGCTCACCAGCGACGCGCTCCAGGCCCGCTGCTAACACCTGCTGGGTATGTGGGGCCACCGCTCTCCCGGATAAACTAGCCTGCCGCAGGTGCTTTGAGGAGGCCACCAGAGGGGACCAAGACCCCAGAGAACCTGCAGGGGCATTAACCCCACAGCCTGCTCCAGACATGGAAGCATCCACAGGAAGCGCCTCTCCTGTCCCCCCGAGTACGTCAAGGGAGCAGGATTCTCAGTCGGACAAGGACGAACTGGAGGCATCAGCAGGCTTCGACTTCTCCCTTATCGAACCCTTTGTGAGGTCTGTGAAGGAGGCAATAAACTGGGATGAACCCCAGGAAATCCAACAAAAAAGGAAGAAATACTTCCCCAACCTCAGACGAGATCCGGAGGCCTTCCCCTTCATCGAAGAGCTTGACGATCTCATTAGGGAGGAATGGCAGAGGCCTGATAAAAAATCAAGTCTCAACAACAGGCTTGCTAAACTGTACCCCCTTAAGGAGCCCAAGGTGAAACCACTGGTGACCCCGCCTGTAGTAGACACATCCCTCATGCGCCTGGCCAGGCACGTGACACTTCCTATCGAGGACGCCGTGACCTTCAGAGACGTCCTAGATAGGAAGATCGATACGGATCTGAAGAGAACCTATCTAGCGGCAGGAGGCGCATGCAGGCCAGCAGTGGCCCTCGCGGCCGTGGGGAAAGCCATCTCCAGCTGGTCGGCCAGCACCGAAAAACTTATTTCAGAGGGAGCAGACCAGGACAAATTAGTCAAGGCCCTACAGGAGCTAAGCCTGGCAGGAGACTTTGTGGCAGAGGCTTCTGTAGATGTGATAAAATCTACATCCAGGGCCATGCTGTCCTCCGTCATGGGCAGACGAGCACTCTGGCTAAAGCCGTGGGCGGCAGACCCGGCCTCCAAGTCCAACTGGTGCTGCATCCCTTACGACGGCGAAAACCTTTTCGGGGCAAAGTTAGATTCAGCCATATCCAACGTGACTGGCGGGAAATCAGGGCTTATCCCCTCAGATAGAAGGCCCAAACAGCAGAGGCCTCCTCCCTTTAGGCGAAATCTCCCCGACAAGTACAGGGACACTAAGGCTTACAGGCCTGGCAGGGAGTATAGGAGGAACTGGAAGAACCCTCAGACATCTTTTTCGAGGTTCCAGAAACCCAAGACTTCTGCGTCCACCGACCAGAAGTCTTTTTGAAGGTGCGCCCGCCCAGCCAGCAGTAGTGGGAGCCAGGCTCTCAAAATTCAGGCTGCTCTGGGCGGAGACCATAAGAGACCCCTGGACGGTGGCCACCGTCCGGTTCGGGCACAGGTGGTCATTTAGGGGACGCCCCCCGGGGGACCATTTCTGCCCGACCAGGCTCCCATCCTCTCGAGAAAGAAGGATGCTATTGTTGGACTACGTCCAGGAGCTACTTCAGAAAAGGGCGGTAGTAGAGGTGAGACAAAGAGGCCAGGGGTTTTACTACCCACTGTTCCTGGTCAGAAAAAAATCTGGGGACTTGCGCCCTGTCCTGGACCTAAAAATCCTCAACCATTCCATCCGGGTGGAAACCTTCAAGATGGAGAGTCTACAGTCGATCCTCCAGGCCATAAACCTGGAGGACTGGATGCTGTCCATAGATCTCCAGGATGCATACCTGCATATCCCCATCCATATAGCCTTTCACAAATTTCTCAGATTCTCAATAGATCACCACCATTATCAGTTCCGAAGCCTCCCGTTCGGAACTCCACCGCTCCCAGGACATTCATGAAGGTCCTTCTTCCGGTCATTGCTTCCCTGAGGGAGTGAGGTCTAAGTGTCCACCACTATTTGGACGACATTCTCCTCCTCTCGAACAGCCAGGAGTCCCTCATACAGCACAGGGAGATCCTAGTCTCCACGCTGCAGGGCCTGGGGTGGCTCATCAACTGGAAGAAGAGCAACGCTCAGATGGGAGCCTTACTAGACACCCGGCTAAACACCATACAACTACCCCCAGAGAAGCTCCCTCCTCTGGACAGGAAAGTAAGCAGGGCGATTTCAACAACACCTCTATCAGCCAGAGTGTGGCTCAGCCTCCTAGGTTCCCTGTCAGCAACCATCCCGATGGTTCAGTGGGCGCAGTGGAACGCGAGACCCCTTCAGATCTCGTTCCTTCACCAATGGGACAGCTCATCCATGTCCCAGTTAATCCATATCACTCGAGAGGTCAAGCGATCTCTAGAGTGGTGGACTCGTCCCCACAATCTAAGCAGATGCAGACACATTGTCTCTCCCCCTCTAGAAGTCGTTACCTCAGACGCCAGTCTGGAAGGATGGGGGGCACACTACCTTCAGCATGCAGCACAAGGTCGCTGGCCGTTCAGAGCACGGGACTCCGTCTCCAATATACTGGAGATGAGGGCAGCCTTCCAGGCCCTTCTGGCCTTCAGTCCTCTTCTGAGAGGGAAACAGGTCCTCTTAAAAATGGACAACAAGGTGGCTGTTGCTTATATCAACAGACAGGGGGCACCAGGAGCTCCACCATGCTGCAGGAGGTTCGCCATGTGATGGAATGGGCACAACAGAACCTTCGGGATCTGAGGGCGGCCTACATTCCGGGCGTCGAGAACTTACTAGCAGACTCTCTCAGCAGGGACTTCATCTCGAACAACGAGTGGTCCCTGAGCCCTCAAGCCTTCACCCTCATTTCCCAAACCTGGGGTCTCCCTGACATAGACCTGGCTGCGACCCCAGCGAACTCGAAATGCCGGAGGTGTTTGTCGAGGATCCCCTTCCCTGCAGCAGAGGGAACAGACTGCCTCCAACACCCCTGGAAGTTTCACCTGGGCTACATTTTCCCCCCGACCCCCTGATAGCGAGATTCCTCCTGAAACTCAAGAGGACAACAGCACTAGTAGTGGCCGTAATACCATTCTGGCCCAGGAGGCCGTGGTTCACCACCCTTCTACAGCTGAACACGGCAGACCCTCTCCCCCTCCCGCTATCAACCGATCTGCTTTCTCAAGGTCAGCTGCTCCACCCCAACTCGGGGAAGCTACACTTGATGGCCTGGAGACTGAGAGGGCTAGGTATTTAGACCAGGGCTGTTCCCAGAGAGTAATCAATACACTGCTCCAAGCCAGAAAACCCACCACGAACAGCACCTACCGAAGGTTGTGGGAAAAGTTTGTTTCCTTCGCCCATCAACAAGGCTGGGATCCATCCTCCCTACTGACATCCCAAGTCCTAGAGTTCCTGCAGTTGGGTCTGGACAAGGGTCTCGGCTCCAGCAATCTGAAGGTGCAGGTCTCAGCCCTATCCGCCCTGACCGGGGTTAGGTGGGCGCAGGACCCTCTCATCATCCAGTTTCAGAGAGCATGCCTCAAGTTAAGACCGCCTAGGAAGCCTTCATTCCCGGCCTGGGACCTATCGGTCATTCTGGAAGCCCTATCCAAAGAACCCTTCTTCCCACTAGAGAACATCTCCCTTTGGGATTTCACACTGAAAGTTACCTTTCTAATAGCGATAACTTCAGCGAGAAGGGTCTCTGAGATACAAGCCTTACTAGCCAAAGATCCATACCTGGTCATCCATCCGGACAGGGTAATCCTGAGACCCTCGGACCGCCTGATTCCCAAGGTATCCTCCTCATTTCATTTCAATCAAGAAATTAGCCTACCAGCACTTACCACAGACCAGGGCGATCCTCACCCCCTGGACGACAAGAGCAACATCCTGGCCTACCTTTCAGCTTCCAAATCCATCAGGAAGTCTGAAAACCTACCGATTATCCCACATGGCTTTAGGAAAGGCCAGGCAGCATCGGCTCGGACTATTGCTTCATGGCTAGTGAAGACTAGGGATGGGCCCGGTGCTCGATGCGAACCCATGTTCGCATCGAGCACCGGGCGTTCGCTCGCTCGGCATACCCAGAACTATTTTGGCCGCTCGCATCACATTCGTGTGATGCGAGCGGCCCCGCAATGCATTGCGGCTGGCGCGGCCGGCGCAGTGCATTGCTGGCTGATGATTGGCCAAGCATGCACTGTGACCCCGCATGCTTGGCCAATCACAGCGCCGGAAACTCGGAGAGCCATAATTGGCTACAGGCAGGACGCCTGTAGCCAATTACAGCTCAGGGGCTTTAGTACACGCCCCACCATTTAAAAGGCCGCCACGCCGTCGGCGCCGGTCACATGAGTTCTGGCTTTAGGAGAGATCAGGCTGATTCTGTGTCTTTGCTAGATTCATTCAGATAGAAAGATTTGCTCTACTTTGCTAAACCATTGGCTATTTATTTGCTAAACCATTGCTACCTGTCATTGATCGTCCATTGCTGCTGGTTAGTGTGTTTTTAGCTGCTGCTGGGGATTAGTCTGGTGCGTGTTTTACTGTTAGTACAGTATTTCAGTAGTACCAACCGCAGTGCTGTTAGCACAGCATTGCACCCCAAAAGCACCCATAGGACTTCTAGTGTGTTAGTGGCAGCAAACAGAGCTCCTATATTTTCTTCCCAGAAGCACCCATAGGACTTCTACTGTGTTAGTGGCATCACACAGAGTTCCTATATTTTCTTCCCAGAAGCACCCATAGGACTTGTACTGTGTTAGTGGCATCACACAGAGTTCCTATATTTTCTTCCCAGAAGCACCCATAGGACTTCTAGTGTGTTAGTGGCATCACACAGAGTTCCTATATTTTCTTCCCAGAAGCACCCATAAGACTTGTACTGTGTTAGTGGCATCACACAGAGTTCCTATATTTTCTTCCCAGAAGAACCCATAGGACTTGTACTGTGTTAGTGGCATCACACAGAGTTCCTATATTTTCTTCCCAGAAGCACCCATAGGACTTGTACTGTGTTAGTGGCATCACACAGAGTTCCTATATTTTCTTCCAGAAGCACCCATAGGACTTCTAGTGTGTTAGTGGCATCACACAGAGTTCCTATATTTTCTTCCCAGAAGCACCCATAGGACTTGTACTGTGTTAGTGGCATCACACAGAGTTCCTATATTTTCTTCCCAGAAGCACCCATAGGACTTCTAGTGTGTTAGTGGCATCACACAGAGCTCCTATATTTTCTTCCCAGAAGCACCCATAGGACTTCTAGTGTGTTAGTGGCATCACACAGAGCTCCCATATTTTCTTCCCAGAAGCACCCATAGGATTTCTAGTGTGTTAGTGGCATCACACAGAGCTCCCATATTTTCTTCCCAGAAGCACCCATAGGACTTCTACTGTGTTAGTGGCATCACACAGAGTTCCTATATTTTATTCCCAGAAGCACCCATAGGACTTGTACTGTGTTAGTGGCATCACACAGAGTTCCTATATTTTCTTCCCAGAAGCACCCATAGGACTTCTAGTGTGTTAGTGGCATCACACAGAGCTCCTATATTTTCTTTGCAGAAGCACCCATAGGACTTCTAGTGTGTTAGTGGCATCACACAGAGCTCCTATATTTTCTTCTCAGCAGCACCCACAGGACTTCTAGTGTGTTAGTGGCATCACACAGAGCTCCTATATTTTCTTCTCAGCAGCACCCACAGGACTTCTAGTGTGTTAGTGGCATCACACAGAGCTCCTATATTTTCTTCCCAGAAGCACCCATATGACTTCAATTGTGTGTTAGTGGCATCACACAGAGCTCCTATATTTTCTTCTCAGCAGCACCCACAGGACTTCTAGTGTGTTAGTGGCATCACACAGAGCTCCTATATTTTCTTTGCAGAAGCACCCATAGGACTTCTAGTGTGTTAGTGGCATCACACAGAGCTCCTATATTTTCTTCTCAGCAGCACCCACAGGACTTCTAGTGTGTTAGTGGCATCACACAGAGCTCCTATATTTTCTTTGCAGAAGCACCCATAGGACTTCTAGTGTGTTAGTGGCATCACACAGAGCTCCTATATTTTCTTCTCAGCAGCACCCACGGGACTTCTAGTGTGTTAGTGGCATCACACAGAGCTCCTATATTTTCTTTGCAGAAGCACCCATAGGACTTCTAGTGTGTTAGTGGCATCACACAGAGCTCCTATATTTTCTTCTCAGCAGCACCCACGGGACTTCTAGTGTGTTAGTGGCATCACACAGAGCTCCTATATTTTCTTTGCAGAAGCACCCATAGGACTTCTAGTGTGTTAGTGGCATCACACAGAGCTCCTATATTTTCTTCTCAGCAGCACCCACAGGACTTCTAGTGTGTTAGTGGCATCACACAGAGCTCCTATATTTTCTTTGCAGAAGCACCCATAGGACTTCTAGTGTGTTAGTGGCATCACACAGAGCTCCTATATTTTCTTCTCAGCAGCACCCACAGGACTTCTAGTGTGTTAGTGGCATCACACAGAGCTCCTATATTTTCTTTGCAGAAGCACCCATAGGACTTCTAGTGTGTTAGTGGCATCACACAGAGCTCCTATATTTTCTTCTCAGCAGCACCCACAGGACTTCTAGTGTGTTAGTGGCATCACACAGAGCTCCTATATTTTCTTCTCAGCAGCACCCACAGGACTTCTAGTGTCTTAGTGGCATCACACAGAGCTCCTATATTTTCTTTGCAGAAGCACCCATAGGACTTCTAGTGTGTTAGTGGCATCACACAGAGCTCCTATATTTTCTTCTCAGCAGCACCCACAGGACTTCTAGTGTGTTAGTGGCATCACACAGAGCTCCTATATTTTCTTTGCAGAAGCACCCATAGGACTTCTAGTGTGTTAGTGGCATCACACAGAGCTCCTATATTTTCTTCCCAGAAGCACCCATAGGACTTCTAGTGTGTTAGTGGCATCACACAGAGCTCCTATATTTTCTTCTCAGCAGCACCCACAGGACTTCTAGTGTGTTAGTGGCATCACACAGAGCTCCTATATTTTCTTTGCAGAAGCACCCATAGGACTTCTAGTGTGTTAGTGGCATCACACAGAGCTCCTATATTTTCTTCCCAGAAGCACCCATAGGACTTCAATTGTGTGTTAGTGGCATCACACAGAGCTCCTATATTTTCTTCCCAGAAGCACCCATAGGACTTCTAGTGTGTTAGTGGCATCACACAGAGCTCCTATATTTTCTTCCCAGAAGCACCCATAGGACTTCAATTGTGTGTTAGTGGCATCACACAGAGCTCCTATATTTTCTTCTCAGCAGCACCCACAGGACTTCTAGTGTGTTAGTGGCATCACACAGAGCTCCTATATTTTCTTTGCAGAAGCACCCATAGGACTTCTAGTGTGTTAGTGGCATCACACAGAGCTCCTATATTTTCTTCTCAGCAGCACCCACAGGACTTCTAGTGTGTTAGTGGCATCACACAGAGCTCCTATATTTTCTTCCCAGAAGCACCCATAGGACTTCAATTGTGTGTTAGTGGCATCACACAGAGCTCCTATATTTTCTTCCCAGAAGCACCCATAGGACTTCTAGTGTGTTAGTGGCATCACACAGAGCTCCTATATTTTCTTTGCAGAAGCACCCATAGGACTTCTAGTGTGTTAGTGGCATCACACAGAGCTCCTATATTTTCTTCTCAGCAGCACCCACAGGACTTCTAGTTTGTTAGCGGCATCACACAGAGCTCCTATATTTTCTTCTCAGCAGCACCCACAGGACTTCTAGTGTGTTAGTGGCATCACACAGAGCTCCTATATTTTCTTCCCAGAAGCACCCATAGGACTTCAATTGTGTGTTAGTGGCATCACACAGAGCTCCTATATTTTCTTCTCAGCAGCACCCACAGGACTTCTAGTGTGTTAGTGGCATCACACAGAGCTCCTATATTTTCTTTGCAGAAGCACCCATAGGACTTCTAGTGTGTTAGTGGCATCACACAGAGCTCCTATATTTTCTTCTCAGCAGCACCCACAGGACTTCTAGTGTGTTAGTGGCATCACACAGAGCTCCTATATTTTCTTTGCAGAAGCACCCATAGGACTTCTAGTGTGTTAGT
Organism: Lithobates sylvaticus; assembly: GCA_028564925.1. Classification (NCBI taxonomy): domain Eukaryota; kingdom Metazoa; phylum Chordata; class Amphibia; order Anura; family Ranidae; genus Lithobates; species Lithobates sylvaticus. The sequence goes on along the minus strand of CM053026.1, from coordinate 510,081,790 downwards.
GGCATCACACAGAGCTCCTATATTTTCTTCTCAGCAGCACCCACAGGACTTCTAGTGTGTTAGTGGCATCACACAGAGCTCCTATATTTTCTTTGCAGAAGCACCCATAGGACTTCTAGTGTGTTAGTGGCATCACACAGAGCGACTATATTTTCTTCTCAGCAGCACCCACAGGACTTCTAGTGTGTTAGTGGCATCACACAGAGCTCCTATATTTTCTTTGCAGAAGCACCCATAGGACTTCTAGTGTGTTAGTGGCATCACACAGAGCTCCTATATTTTCTTCTCAGCAGCACCCACAGGACTTCTAGTGTGTTAGTGGCATCACACAGAGCTCCTATATTTTCTTCTCAGCAGCACCCACAGGACTTCTAGTGTGTTAGTGGCATCACACAGAGCTCCTATATTTTCTTTGCAGAAGCACCCATAGGACTTCTAGTGTGTTAGTGGCATCACACAGAGCTCCTATATTTTCTTCTCAGCAGCACCCACAGGACTTCTAGTGTGTTAGTAGCATCACACAGAGCTCCTATATTTTCTTTGCAGAAGCACCCATAGGACTTCTAGTGTGTTAGTGGCATCACACAGAGCTCCTATATTTTCTTCTCAGCAGCACCCACAGGACTACCGACTACAATGGCTGGAAGACCGCCAAGGGGAGGCAGAGCGTGCAGAGGCAAGAACACAGGGCAGGCAGGCTCTGTTTCTAGTGGACGTGGCCGTGGCCGTGGACGTGGTCGTGCATCGTCATCAGCACGTGGCCATGGGACACGCACGTCTTTGTTTTCGGCAGCTGGACATGTGGAGCCGCATCATGCTGAAGGCTTGGTAGAATGGATGACCAAGCCCTCCTCATCCTCCTCATCCTCTCTCACCCAGGCTCAGGGTACTCAATGGCATTATCAGCCACCCCTTTCCTAGACCCACCATGTCCTCCTGAGGAGTCCCCCGAACTCTTTGAGCACAGTGTTGGGTACATGCTCCAGGAGGATGCCCAATGATTCGAAGGCTCGGATGATGATACCCAGCTTGAGGAAGTCAGTAGTGTGCGCGCAGAGAGAGGGGATGCTGAAGGACAGCAATCTGGCAGTACTGTTCCACCAGCTGCAGCTTACTGCCAGGTTTGCTCTAGTGGTGAAGAGGGAGGGGATGATGAGGTCACTGACTCCACGTGGGTGCCTGAAGGGAGAGAGGATGAGGAGGAGGACGAGGAGGAGGAGGATGCGGTGTCACATGTCAAACGAGGCAGGATGCCCCCTGGAGGCCAGCTAGAGGCCAGCACAGCAACTGTACAACACCGCAGAGCTCCGCCTGTGCAGGGCGCTGCCTCTGCACGTTATCAGAAAAGTTCTTTGGTGTGGGCCTTTTTTGAGACGAGTGCATCAGATCGCACCACTACTATTTGCAATATTTGTCTCAAGTGTATCTCGCGTGGCCAAAACATCAGCCGCTTGGGCACCACAAGCATGAGCAGACATATGTCGACCTGCCATGCAGCTCGTTGGCAAGCACACATAAAAGACCCACACCAAAGAACTAAGCGGACCTCTCCTTGCTCCTCATCAGCTGGGATCTCCATCCCCACTACATCTTCAGTCCTCTCTGAAAGCTGCTCTGAGAGGACTGAAGGTGTAGAATTAGGTGTGTCACAACCAAGTACTTGCAGTACACCGACGTCCGATTCTACCAGGCAAATTTCCCTGCCCCAGCTGCTGGACCGTCGAAAGAAGTACACTCCCAGCCATCCACATGCCCAGCGGTTGAATGCTAGCTTGGCTAAATTGCTAGCACTTCAACTGCTGCCTTTTCAGTTGGTAGACTCGGCGCCCTTCCGTGAGTTTGTTCAATGTGCGGTTCCTCAGTGGCAGGTTCCCAAACGCCACTTTTTCTCACGGAAGGCGATTCCGTCTCTCTACCGGCATGTGGAAGGCAATGTCCATGCCTCGCTGGACAGGGCGGTCAGCGGTAAGGTGCATATTACCGCTGACTCATGGTCCAGCAGGCATGAACAGGGACGTTACCTTTCTTTCACGGCCCATTGGGTCACTCTATTGGCAGCTGGGAGGGATGCAGGACAAGGTGCAGTAGTGTTGGAGGTTGTTCCGCCACCACGCCTCCAAAATGCTACTACTGCTACTGGTTGTGACACACCTCTCTCCTCCACCCCCTCCTCTTCTTCTTCCTCCAGTGCTCTGTCCTCAGAACCAGCGGTGCTCCGTAGGCGTACAAGGGGCTACGCAAGTACGCAGGCAAAAAGATGCCATGCCGTGCTTGCGCTGGTGTGTTTGGGGGACAGGAGCCACACTGGGCCAGAGGTTCTGGCAGCTCTGCAGGGGCAGGCCGAGAGGTGGTTGACGCCACGCCAGCTTAAGCCAGGAATGGTCGTTTCTGACAATGGCACCAACCTCCTCTCCGCCCTGCGACAGGGGCAGCTCACCCATGTGCCCTGTATGGCTCACGTCTTCAACCTGGTGGTGCAGCGGTTCTTGGGCAGGTTCCCAGGCTTACAGGATGTCCTGAGGCAGGCCAGGAAAGTCTGTGTGCATTTCCGCCGATCTTATAATGCCAGTGCTCGGCTGACTGAGCTGCAAAAGGAGCTGAACCTGCCCAAGAACCGCCTAATATGTGACATGCCCACCAGGTGGAACTCAACGTTGGCCATGCTGCAGCGACTGCACACGCAGCAGAGGGCCATCAATGAGTACCTTTGCGACTACGGCACCAGGACAGGGTCAGGGGAGCTTGGTTTTTTTTCCCCACGTCAGTGGAGCATGATCAGGGATGCATGCACTGTCCTCTCACCATTTGAGGAGGCCACGAGGATGGTGAGCAGTGACAGTGCATGCATCAGTGACACTGTACCTCTTGTCCACCTGTTGGAGCATACGCTGCGTGGGATAATGGACAGGGCACTTGAGGCAGAACAGAGGCAGGAAGAGGAGGACTTCCTTGCCTCTCAAGGCCCCCTTTATCCAGACAGTGTTCCTTCTGTCCCACCCATCACACAGGAAGAGGATGAGGAGGAGGAGGAGGAGGAGGAGGAGGATTGTGTGAGCATGGAGGTGGAGCCTGGCACTCAGCATCAGCAGTCTTTTAGGGATGATGTACAGTCCCAACAAACCAGTGGACTTGTACGTGGCTGGGAGGAGGTGGCTGGCGATCATGTCATCCTCAGTGACCCAGAAGACTCCGGACCGAATGCCTCAGCAAACCTACTGGCCTCCCAGATCATGAAAAGCCTGCGGAAGGATCCTCGTGTTCTTCGGATCAAGGAGAGGGACCATTACTGGCTGGCCACTCTCCTTGATCCACGGTACAAGGGTAAGGTTGCGGACCTTATCTTGCCGTCGCAGAGGGAGCAGAGGATGAGACATCTCAGGGAGGCCTTGCAGAAAGGTCTGTGCAACGCGTTCCCAGAAACTGGGAGGTTACAAACTCCTGGTCCTGGACGACGAGTTGCTGAGGCTTCGGTCAGTAGCAGAAGGAGCGGTGGGAAAGGTGGACGTCTGACCGATGCGTTCAGACAATTTTTTAGTCTGCAGCCCCAAGGTATGATCGGTTCCAGCAACCATCGCCAGCGTCTGATATACATGGTGCAGGAATACCTTGGGGCAAGGTCAGACTTGGACACCTTTCCCACCGAAAATCCTCTGGCTTACTGGGTCCTGCAATTGAGCTACTGGCCTGTCCTGCCTCCGGCGTTCTTTCCGAAAACGCACATTCAGTGCTGCTGGAGGATTTGTCACCGATCATAGGGTGCGCCTGTCCACCGACTCGGTTGATCGACTGACCTTCATCAAAATGAATCAGTCTTGGATCACCACCAGCTACCAGGCACCTTAAGCGGATATAACGGAATAATTTATAATGTCACATCCCTTCAAGACTGCCTATGCTGATGCTGAGTGAATGTCCTCTTATGTTCACTGACTATCCTCTTCCTCCTCCTCAATGATCCATGCCACCACACCAGTGCCTAAGGCACAATTTTTCAGCCCCTGTATAACAGGGGCGTGTACTTACAATTTTTTTTAAAAAATGCTTCGCAACACGTGTGACTGCTGTGCTCCAAGTACAGTATCTGTGAGGGGTTGCAGTGTTGTGGCACCAGCACCAATGCCTAAGGCACAATTTTTCAGCCCCTGTTTAACAGGGGCATGTAATTACAAGTTTTTTAAAAAATGCTTTGCAACACGTGTGACTGCTGTGCTCCAAGTACAGTATCTGTGAGGGGTTGCAGTGTTGTGGCACCAGCACCAGTGCCTAAGGCACAATTTTTCAGCCCCTGTTGAGGCATGTAATTACAATTTTTAGGCAATGCTTTGCAACAGGTCTCATTTTTTAGGCAATGCTTTGCAACAGGTCTCATTGCTGTGCTAAGAGTACAGTGTCTGTGAGGGGTTGCAGTGTTGTGGCACCAGCACCAATGCCTAAGGCACAATTTTTCAGCCCCTGTTTAACAGGGGCGTGTAATTACAATTTTTTAAAAAGATGGTTCGCAACAGGTGTGACTGCTGTGCTCCAAGTACAGTATCTGTGAGGGGTTGCAGTGTTGTGGCACCAGTGCCTAAGGCACAATTTTTCAGCCCCTGTTGGGGCATGTAATTACAATTTTTAGGCACTGCTTTGTAACAGGTCTCATTGCTGTGCTAAGAGTACAGTATCTGTGAGGGGTTGCAGTGTTGTGGCACCAGCACCAATGCCTAAGGCACAATTTTTCAGCCCCTGTTTAACAGGGGCGTGTAATTACAAATCTTGATCTAATAGTTCACAGCAGGGCCCATTCCTGCGCCCACCAAGAGTAACTATGAGGGCCTACAGTCTTGTGGCAACACCGTCCACCACCACCGCCAAAGGCCCAATTTTTCTGCCCTGTTCAACAGGTGCATGCAATTACAAATCTTGATCTAATAACTCACAGCAGGGCCCATTCCTGCGCCTACCAAGAGTAACTGTGAGGGCTTACAGTCTTGTGGCAACACCGTCCACCACCACCACCACCACCACCACCAAAGGCCCAATTTTTCTGCCCTGTTCAACGGGTGCATGCAATTACAAATCTTGATCTAATAACTCACAGCAGGGCCCATTCCTGCGCTCACCAAGAGTAACTGTGAGGGCTTACAGTCTTGTGGCAACACCGTCCACCACCCACCACCACCACCACCAAAAGCCCAATTTTTCTGCCCTGTTCAACAGGTGCATGCAATTACAAATCTTGATCTAATAACTCACAGCAGGGCCCATTCCTGCGCCCACCAAGAGTAACTGTGAGGGCTTACAGTCTTGTGGCAACACCGTCCACCACCACCACCACCACCACCACCAAAGGCCCAATTTTTCTGCCCGGTTCAACAGGTGCATGCAAGTACAAATCTTGATCTATTAACTCACAGCAGGGCCCATTCCTGTGCCCACCAGTCTTGTGGCTACACCAACATCTAATAGGGCAAATTTCTGCAGAGTATATACGGCAGGCCCCTACTTTCAAACATCCAACTTACAAACGACTCCTACTTGCAAACGGAAAGAGAAAACAGGAAGTGAGAGGAAATCTACCCCTAGGAAGGGAAATTCTATCCTGTTAGATTTAATTTGGTCGGATTTTCCGACAACTTTGTCCGACCGTGTGTATGCAACACCAGTGTCGGACAAAACCCGTCGGAAAAAATACGATGGATTTTGTGGTCGGATTTTCCGACCGTGTGTACGGGGCATAAAAGCAATGTGAGAGCATTGGAGTGCTGGTGAAGGGAGTACTGAAACCACATGGTGGAACAATATAGGTGAAGGAGTGACACTAATTACACGAATAATACAACTGATCACAGGAAGTTTTTAATAAAGATTGAACTGTTAATAAATGTGGAGTAAATAGAATGGTTAATATGCCCTGAAACACAGGGTGTAAAAGCAAGTCTACTTGCACAAAATTTCAAGCATGATGGACATTTTTTGTTTGTGGAATATATTTGGGTCTTGCAGTGCATTTAAACACGTGTTTTTAAGGACACTTTTTATTTGTATTAGAGGAACACAAATGTACTGCACTGCACTGATTTATATTTAATAGTGCAAAGAATGCAGTAGGTTAAAAGCTTTAGCCTTTACAGCCACATTTACAACCACAGCCTTTCCAACCACTTTAACAAAGTTCTTGGTTCTGTGAGTTCCAGCAAAGCCCAGTAAATGGGCATAAGATAGATCAGTGTTGGCTCTCATAAAATACATCTTGGCTGATGTTCCAAGGAGAGATGGAGAGTCTCTCTTTTCTGGAGGCTGTAGCCAGAAATGGTCTGACCAATCAAAAGGTCTGAGGAGTGGCCGATGGGATATCACCATCTTTTTGATCATGCAGCTGCCACTCGCTCAGATACAGTTTTCTACATGCATTAAATTAGAATTATAGGCAAAACTTTTTTTTTTTTCATTTTGGATAGAGCAAGGGAGGGTTATAACCCCTGACAGTTTTTTTTTTCGCCATCTGCATCCCATTTCAGAGAGTTCCCGTCACTTCCTGTCCCGTAGCCAAAAGGAAAGTGAGAGGAAATCCCTGCAAATTAAGGGAATCCCTTGGTGACCCCCAGGTCACCAGAACTGGTGTCCCAATTGAAAGATTTCTCCTCTATTACTTTTCTGGGATTTTTTTTTTTAACTTTCACTTTCAATGATAAACAGGAAAAATAGAGAGGATGAACCACCTTGACGGGGCACAGACAGCAATAAAAACTGACAGGGGTTCTAATTCCTCTCCACTCTATCCAAAACGAGAAAAAAAAATGTTTGCTTTTAGTTATACTTTAATATTTTGAGTATGCCACATGTTATGGTCTGGCAACCCACATATTATTGTGCAGCATGTGATTGCCATTCCAGAGAGACTAAAAATGATATACCCAATAGTCAGCAGGTCATTCAGGAGGTGGACGGCATCTATTCTGCCTCCTGTATATGATAGCCTAGTCAGGTGTAACCTTGATCCAATCAGTATCTTCATTCACATTCGGATATATATATATATATATATGTGGTAAAGTAGCATTTTATCTGAGTTTATGAATTATGTGTAGATTTTGAATTGAAGCAAGGGTCTTTTGCAAGTCAAGTAGGATAGCTGTCAGTATAGATCAGGTCTTAATGGCTTTTACGATATAAATTAGCCCTGTGTAAGACATTTATTGCATGCCATGAACTACTAATGGGGTTATGCAAAAACAAAAAGAAGTGGAGTTGGGACTTTACATGAGGCATGTTGATGTGTATAACAATGTATGGAGTAAACCTGAGTAAATTGAATGTCATAGTCCCCTAGGGGTAATTCATAATAATAATAATAAGCATAATAAAACCGATACTGGTGAAACGTTTATGATACAAAATGTAGTCATAAAGAATCAATGTATATAAAAAATAATACATTTAATAGTGAATAATCAATTGATGAACATGATTTGTGACAGACAAAATGAATAATAAACAATCAAATATATACAGGGGGTCCAGAGGTACGAACTCGTTAGGGACTGCCCGCCTGTTCTTATGTCGGAATTGCTCGTAAGTCGGCCGCGCATGCGCAGACCGACAATTACTGACAATTACGGACATTTCCGGACATTTCCGATGTTCCATCTAATGCCGTTCTGCGCATGCGCGGCAAATTACGGACATTTCCGAAGTTTTCCGGCATTTTCCGAGGCTCCGTATGGCCTCTCTTAGGGATAGCCTCTCATGTATACGACAGATTGTGTATTTACTGTTGTTATGTGAATATCAGTCTGCTTATTGTATATCCATGCCCCCCTGTACATATATGTATATTAATTTTATTTCCTACTGGAGCTCATGTTCTAATCCAATGGTCTCAATTATCTTTTATAAATAAACTTTAAACTATTTTTACATACAAACTCTGACTTCCCTTCATTGTACGCTGCCTAAAAACCCCAACGTGGGGGATTGTTCCTTTGCAACTATGATGAATGTTTCTCATATAGATGGATACAATAGAGAAAACCTCATTGCACAGTACCGTTTAAAAAGAACTTTTATTCCAAAGAATTAAAAGATATTCAACTCACATGTATGAGTGCCTGATATCCTGGCACCCGGAGTGAACAGCAGGTAAAAATATCATCCGTGAAATCTGCCTGATCAGTTCATGCAGTGAAGGGCTCAGGTTCCGGGTATGGGCGTAATTTGAGGTAGAGTCACATGATCGTAACAACTTCCGCTGAATGCTTTCAGCGGCTGCATGGAGGAATATAGAAAGCTCATTTCCTCTATATGACGATCACCTGCTTCTCCTCCTATCCAACTTCTTTTACTGCCCCCCCCCCCAGTTCTTCTTGTGCTCCCCCCCAGTGCTCTCCTCCCCCCACCACACTCTCCAGCCCCCCCCCCCCCGCTCTCCAGCTCTCCCCATCCTTCTCTAGCCACCATCCCAGTGCTCTCCACCCCTGTTCTTTCTCCCCCCCAGTGCTCTCCACCCCTGTTCATTCTCCCCCCAGTGCTCTCCGACTCTCCCCATCAGTTTCCAGCCCGCACCCCATTGCTCTCCACCCCCCACAGTGCTCTTCAGCCCCCGGTGCTCCCCACCCCTGTTCTTTCTGCCCCCAGTGCTCTCAAGCTCCACCCATTGCTCTCCAGCCCCCTGCCCCAGTGCTCTCCACCCCTGTTCTTTTTGGCTCCCCCTCCAGTGCTCTCTCAAGCTCCCCCCCAGCACTCTCTGCTCCCCACCCCTGTACTCTCCACTCCCCCCTGCATTTTGCCCCCACCCATGTGCTCTCCAATCCCACCAGTGCTCTCCGCCCCCCATAGTGCTCTCCAGTCCCCCGTGCTTTCCACCCCTATTCTTTCTGGCCCCCACTGGTCCTCTCAAGCTTCCCCCCATTGCTCTCCACTCCCCCCTGCTCGTTGTACCCCCCAGTGCTATCCAGCCCTGTTTTTCTGCCCCCCAGTGCTCTCAAGCTCCCCCCAGTGCTCTTCGCCACCCCACACTCTTACCCCCCAGTGCTCTCAGCCTCCCGTGCTCTCCACCCCTGTTCTTTTTGGCCCCCCCAGCGCTCTCCACTCCCCACCCATGTGATATCCACTCCCCCCTGTTCTTTGCCCCCACCCATGTGCTCTCCAACTCCGCCAGTGCTCTCTGCTCCCCCTTCTCTCCAGCTCCCACCCAGTGCTCTCCACTTCCCCCAGGACCAGAGGACAGTCTGACTGGGGGCGGAAAATGGGGACGGCTGAAGGTGCAGGTGGCCAGGTACCACTCCATCTCACAGCAAACAGATCCTCTGGAAAGAGCACTGTCCCCATCCAAAACAAGAACAGACCCTGCCTGCTGCTGGCCATCATGGATATCCTGCTGGCATGCAAGGTACCGTACAGAGCATCAACAACACACCTTCCCACAGACAGGGACTGCAGACTGGGACATGGGGCACAGGAGGGGCTGCAACAATGGGCACAGTGAGACTGCATTCATGGGCACAGTGAGACTGCATTCCCGGCACAGTAAGACTGCATTCACGGCACAATAAAGCTGCATTTGATGGGCACAGTGAGGCTGCATTGATGAGCACAGTGAGGCTGCAATGATGGGCACAGTAAGACTGCATTGATGGGCACAGTAAAGGCTGCATTGATGGGCACAGTGAGGCTGCAATGATGGGCACAGTGAGGCTGCAATGGTGGGCACAGTGAGGCTGCAATGGTGGGCACAGTGAGGCTGCATTCACGGGCAGAGTAAAGCTACATTTGATGATCACAGTGAGGCTGCATTGATGGGCACAGTGAGGCTGCATTGATAGGCATGGTGAGGCTGCATTTGATGGGCACTGGTCCCCCCCCCCATGTTCTGAGTTCCTTGGGTCCCCCTTGATGATTGACCACTTTTAACTGGAATTTGCTTATATATATATATATATATATATTGTAACATGGGGGTGTTTAACTCAAGTGAAAAGATGCATTTTTTAATGCAGTGAGTCCTCATCAGACAGGCATATATAGTTAAGGGCCTGGTAGCCCACGTTTATTGAAAAAACAAAAGTCCATCCAGAAGTCCCACGCAGGGGTTTAACTTCATTAAGCATTCATAAATGAAAAACATACCAAGCCACCTGGCTCTCTCTTGTCAGCAGTTCCTCTGCTTGCTCTCAACAGAGTTGATTCCTTCCAGTCCCCTGGACTCACTGGCTTCCTTAGTCTTCCAGACTACTCAAGGCTGTCCCTCCTTTCCCAGTCTCTGGGCAAAGAATATCCCTTACACAGGGATGACCCCTCCACAGGTCTGTCTTCATACAGCAGCAGCAAGCTGCTCACACTCCACCATCCTCCACTCATTAGCCCCTCATTATATGGTCTGTGTGCAGCTGGGCACACACCTTGTTTGCCATCCTCAAGACCCGGACACAGTTGGAGATCCCATCCAGGACTAGCAAAACCTGGAGAAAACTGACAGAGCAGTTTTCTCCATTTAAATTCTATAGTCTGCAGATATGCAAACTCTGGATCTCCTTTACCTCCAATTTCAAAGGGACAGAGCTTCGCTCTGCCACATATCCCCCCCCTTTGTTTCGATCCGGAGGGAGGAACACCAGCACCCGTCATGGTTGGGACACCTCTGTGCTGGCTGTCAGCCACGTAGGCCCAACCTTTTTTCCGGGTGCGCTTCCAGGCACGTCCCACCCTGGATCTTAACAGGGTCCTATATTTTCCCATCCTCAGCCTTCTTCTTCTTGGGTCCCTGGGCTTAATCATTTTTTTGGGGGAAACTCTGCTTTCCCTGATCCTACCTTTAAACTCGCTGACATCAGCTTTAACCTTCAATATACACCAGTACAACCTCCTCACTTTGGCATGACCATGCAAGCTGCCACCCACATGGGCCAAATCTTGTCCCATCAGGTGAATTTCTCCACGTCCCCTTGCTGCATCTACTTGGGCTTTACAAAGACACTCCCATGCTTTTTTACGAGTGCACTTCCAAAAGCGATGTTTTCCCACTTCTCTTGGGCCTACACTAGTCCTTTTACCAATCTTGGTACCTCTTTGAACATGAGGTTGATTTCTGAATTTTACGGATCCAGTACCATTAAGGTTATAAAGTGCTCCCTCAATTTCCACTAGACCACCCCTTTTCTCTTTGCTTAATTTAGAAGGAACCACATTTTTAAACACTGGTTTAATGATAAGTGGGGGCTCTTTTATTAGGGTGACAATGGTCCCTCTCTGTACTCCAAGTACGGGCACCCTCTTACTGTCCAAACTTAGCGCCACTTGTTTCCTCATGTACACTGCATGCTTATTTTTGTCAGTTTCATCACTAACATCCTCATATGACTGCAGCCTCATCCTAGTCTCCCTCTGAAGGACATACTGACTGTCTTGCGACTTTAAGGTTTTAAAGTCATACGACACCTTGCTGAGCTTTGGGCCATTTTCCTGCAACCATTGTTTATAACTATCCTTCTCAAACCTTCTCTTCCCCAGAAATACCCTCCTGAACCTGTAGGGGGCCTAATTCTGCTGTATCTTTTACCTCTTCTGTGTCAATCATACCATTCCCTATCTCATTACAATTTTCAGGGTTTGCTACAACCAGATCAACTTGACCAAGATCTTCAGGTCTACCATTATTTTTGTGGTCACCCATGGTAACCAAACCCTTACAAATTGACAATGAGCTGCATTTTTCATCACGGTCAGAAATATCAATGCATTTGTCATATTTCATTTCACTCATGTTCGGCAGGGCAGTGTCTGAAGAGGAACTGCATCCAGCGGAGTGGTTGTCCACGGCAGCTTCACTATCCACCAACTCCACTGGCCTGAGATCCTCTGCCAACAACTGTCCTGACTCCTGACCATCTTCCCATAAAGCATTTGGACCTGTGACTACAATCACTTAATTTATTGCTGTGCCATCTGGCACTTCCACCAACACATTTGGCACGGCATTATCCATTATCACATCATTGGGCCCTTTGTGGATCACAGACATGACCTCTTCTGTGCGTTCGCCCTTACTTGGCGTTTCCATCTCATGAGCACCATCATCTGCAGTAGCAAGTGCATCCTTGCATACAAGTTGCTCTGCAGGTTCTTCATCTGGCACTGCAGAAGTCATGTCTGCTTCACTTTTACCAACAGAGACCTTTTCCAACAAAGCCAACAGGCTTTTTGTCCACCTGTCCCAGTCTGTTATCTCTGTGCTCCCAGAGGTACCACGCAGTACCGCTCCTACTGCACAAGGAGACTCAGAGGGACAGAGTGGTTCAGCAACAGACACATTGCACATATCACTTTGGTTCAAATAAGATTTTGGCACTACATTTTTAACCATAGCAGACAGCAATACCACACCTTCACCACCTTGCTCTGGTGGCGCTTCATTAAACGCATTAGAGCTTTGATACCTGTCGTTGCTAGACTGCATTAACCCATTTCCACCATGAGTGTTTTCAAACATTTCAGTTTTAACATTTAACATCCTGTCATCACTATGTTCAGGTACCCTCTTATCCCTCAGAGCAGCACCAAAGTTGTCCCAGGCAACCTCCGGCTCCAAAACGCAGAGCTCCCTGGGGGTTTCTAGGGGCACCTCTATGGCCTTCTTCACAGTTGCTAGGGGAGATAGCACATCTTTAACCGCATTCACAGCAGGGTTATCTCTAGTGAGCTGCACTAGCCCATTAGCAACTGGACCATTCACTTTAGCCAACACAATATTAGCAGTTTTACCCATCATATTGTCACATTCAAGTTTACCACTTGCCTCCCCACTGGACAGGGCACTGCAGTGAGGCAAGTCCTTTTCCAAACAGACAGTGGATCTCCCATTTGGGGTCACTTCCACTCCAGTGTGCACAGTCACATATTCAGTCTCTTCTATGCATTTACCAGCACCAGTCTTTTTCAACATCAACCCAGCGGTTCCAGCCATTATTTCATTAAAGACAGTCTTACCCACCGCAGTAGTAGGGGTCACCATCTTCATTTGAGTACGTTGTCTCACAAACCAGTCCTCTGCTGCACTTTTACTGGCCCACTCTCCCTGGTGGCCACCGGATGAAATTACAGCAGGCATCTCCAACTGTTTAGCACCCCCTGCCGACACAACAGGAAAATCCTCATTGCCAGGGGTGACTGCAAACATATTTGCACAGGAATCTGGGCCTGGAGATAACGACCTTTGCTCCTGGTAATTTTGAAATGCATACGCATCTTTAGGTGGATGCTTAGCTACATATGCCCTGTAGCTCCTCCTTTCCTTTGGCAATCTTTCTCCCGTTGCCATGGGAAACCGCACTCTCCCAGCAGAGCTTTGCTGATTCTCCCAAACTCTTTGATGCATTGTGGCTTTCAACTTGCCACCACTCTCTGCAGGCAATACTTTTCTCATATGGTCTGCAGACTTGACATCACCGCCGTTGCTATGGGCAACCACATACCTCTCCAACTTCCGGTCAGGCTGTCGGTCCATGATGCGATGGAACTCTCCTCTAAAAAGGATTTCCTCTTTAAACTTGCGGTAGTCATCCTGGTCTCCGTCCATCAAATGGTAAACCGACCGGAACTCTATCCGTAATAAGGTTTGCAGCAGTTTTGGCCACCAGTCCCTAGGCCATTTTCTCTTTACAGCAACTTTTTCAAATCTTACAAGGAAGTCCCCAACCTCCTCTGTAGGCAGCATGGGTTGCATATAGTCAGAGGCCAAGATCTGAACCCCTTGCACTGCGCCACACTCTTTGCGATTCTGCTTGAACCATTCATTCACTGTCTCACACATCACTGGCCCCTTTTGACTGGCCCTCCAAGGTGGAGACATCTTCTCAGGCCACGCTGAGCTCACTTCACCTTTAACTTGATTTAACAGGAACTTCTTGTGTTTTGACTGCCTCATCCTTGCAGTCACATGCACAGCAGCTTGTTACACAGTTCACAGCATAGAAAAAAAAAATTCTCACAAGTGCACTACCTGCACACAATGCAACACAGTCAATTGAACTCCTGCGCAATGCAGTTTGCCTGGCTGCCACACACAGCTAGCAGCAGTTCCTGAAATGACTCACCACTGGCGCAGAGACCGGATTTCACCGTCTGTATGCCCGCATTCGAACACCACTTGTAACATGGGGGTGTTTAACTCAATTGAAAAGATGCATTTTTTAATGCAGTGAGTCCTCATCAGACAGGCATATATAGTTAAGGGCCTGGTAGCCCACGTTTATTGAAAAAACAAAAGTCCATCCAGAAGTCCCACGCAGGGGTTTAACTTCATTAAGCATTCATAAATGAAAAACATACCAAGCCACCTGGCTCTCTCTTGTCAGCAGTTCCTCTGCTTGCTCTCAACAGAGTTGATTCCTTCCAGTCCCCTGGACTCACTGGCTTCCTTAGTCTTCCAGACTACTCAAGGCTGTCCCTCCTTTCCCAGTCTCTGGGCAAAGAATATCCCTTACACAGGGATGACCCCTCCACAGGTCTTTCTTCATACAGCAGCAGCAAGCTGCTCACACTCCACCATCCTCCACTCATTAGCCCCTCATTATATGGTCTGTGTGCAGCTGGGCACACACCTTGTTTGCCATCCTCAAGACCCGGACACAGTTGGAGATCCCATCCAGGACTAGCAAAACCTGGAGAAAACTGACAGAGCAGTTTTCTCCATTTAAATTCTATAGTCTGCAGATATGCAAACTCTGGATCTCCTTTACCTCCAATTTCAAAGGGACAGAGCTTCGCTCTGCCACAATATATATATATATATATATATATATATATATATATATTACAGGGCTCAAAATTTCAAGTCCTGAGCTACTAGCCAGGCCTCAAGGGTTACTCGCCACCAGTTGCCCCGCCCAACCCCTACCCTGCCCTGCCCCTAAACCCGCCCTCATAAATTATCTCATTAAATGACACTTTAATGTTTTATGCAATTAAGTTATAAAAATATTAACAACTTTATCCATGCCTGCCAATGCAGCCTGTGTCCCCCATGTGCAGCCTGTGTCCACCCCCATGTGCAGCCTGTGTCCCCCCCATGTGCAGCCTGTGTCCCCCCCCCCATGTGCAGCCTGTGTCCCCCCATGTGCAGCCTGTGTCCCCCCCATGTGCAGCCTGTGTCCCCCCCATGTGCAGCCTGTGTCCCCCCATGTGCAGCCTGTGTCCACCCCCATGTGCAGCCTGTGTCCCCCCCATGTGCAGCCTGTGTCCCCCCATGTGCAGTCTGTGTCCCCCCCATGTGCAGCCTGTGTCCCCCCCATGTGCAGCCTGTGTCCCCCCATGTGCAGCCTGTGTCCCCCCCATGTGCAGCCTGTGTCCCCTCCCATGTGCAGCCTGTGTCCCCCCATGTGCAGCCTGTGCCTCCCCCATGTGCAGCCTGTGCCCCTCCCCATGTGCAGCCTGTGTCCAACCCCCATGTGCAGCCCGTGTCCAACCCCCATGTGCAGCCCGTGTCCCCCCCATGTGCAGCCCGTGTCCCCCCCATGTGCAGCCCGTGTCCCCCCATGTGCAGCCCGTGTCCCCCCCATGTGCAGCCAGTGTCCCCCCCATGTGCAGCCCGTGTCCCCCCCCATGTGCAGCCCGTGTCCCCCCTCCATGGTGCTGCCCGTGTCCCCCCTCCATGGTGCTGCCCGTGTCCCCCCTCCATGGTGCTCCCTGTGTCCCCCCCCCATGGTGCTGCCAGTGTCCCCCCCATGGTGCTGCCCGTGTCCCCGCCATGGTGCTGCCTGTGTCCCCCCCCATGGTGCTGCCCGTGTCCCCCCATGGTTCTGCCCGTGTCCCTCCATGGTGCTGCCTGTGTCCCCCCCCATGGTGCTGCCTGTGTCCCCCCCCCCCCATGGTGCTGCCTGTGCCCCCCCATGGTGCTGCCTGTGTCCCCCATGGTGCTGCCTGTGTCCCTCCATGGTGCTGCCTGTGTCCCCCCCCATGTGCTGCCTGTCTGCCCCCATGGTGCTGCCTGTGTCCCCCCATGGTGCTGCCTGTGTCCCCCATGTGCTGCCTACCTGTGGAGGAGAAGAGAGGAGAGCCGCCACTGGGACATCACAGCAGGGAACATCACAGCTTTCGTTTCATAAGCTGTGTGTTTCCCCGCCGCGTGCTGTCACATAAGCCCCTCCCCTTGTCCGGGGAACTTTAAAACATTTCACCCTTCTTAGGATTGGACGGGTGATCTGTCTATCAAAGTCCTGGATGTAGAAAGAAAGGAGAAATGGATTCAATAATACAGTGTTTCTCAACTCCAGTCCTCAAGGCGCCCCAACAGTTCATGTTTTCAGCATTTCCCTCAGATAAAGCGGCTGGGTTAATTATTAAGGCAGTGAAACTGATCAAATCACCTGTGTAAAATAATGGCAAGCCTGAAACATGACCTGTTGGGGAGACTGAGAAACACTGCCCTAATAGTTCCAAAAGACACTCAAAGTTGTGCAGGAGTAAATCATATATAGATCTTATACATAACGATCTTTTGAATATGTAAATATTATGAGTATGCAGGCACAACTATTTGTGCACATAGGAAGTATATGTACATTTTAAGATATTAAAACAAAACAAAATGAAAAAATATGTAAATCAATATGTAAGAAAAATTTGTAATAAAGAGTATTGAAAAAAAAATAAAAATATTTGTGCATAGATAGCTCAGGCAAGTCGGTATATCAATATGTTAATAGTTCAGGCACTGTTGATGAGACACTCATTCATAATAGTGGGTAATATCCAACTCGTATTTAAGACCTCTAGGAATTCTTGTATCCATCCTAAAGATCCAAAAGACCTCTCTTTTGCAAAGAAGGGAGAAGCGGTCTCCGGCATGGATCAGACAGTTGACATTTTTGATAATTTGGACTTTGAAGGTCTGTATATTTTGTTGATGAAATCGCTTGAAGTGTTTCGCTATGTTCGTATTTTTATTGGTTCTAATATCTGACAGGTGATCTGTAATTCTGTCACTGAGAGGTCTGGCAGTTCTGCCTATGTATTGGATTTTACATGCGGTACAGATGATAATGTAAATATTTAGTGTGGCAATTGACTAACTAATTGATAGTTATGGAAAGGCCATTGGTGTGTGAGATTTTAGTATGGGGATCGCCTAAAATATTGCAGGTGGAACACCTGGTAGCATTGCATTGACACAATCCAGTGGTGTTCAACCAAGTATTAGTGGTGTGTTGGAAGTGTACATACTAGGGGAGATCATATTGCCTATTGTTTGTGTTTTTCTTGCAACATATCTGATCCCACCTCTTAAGATTATTTTGTAGCTATCATCACATGTAAAATTGAGAGGTGTCTTGTAATGATGTTTTTATTTATGAGAATTGTAGACTGTAATTGGTTAAAAAAATGGTTTATTTGATGATCTAGTGTCTTGAGGCGAACCATTGGTCAAAAGGTGGGTTCTATCGAGGCTCCTGATTTGGGGACAAACCTTTTGGACCATTGGTTTGCAATATCCTTGTTCACAGAGTGTCTGTTCAAGTAGACATGCTTCTCTATACTTATCGGTTAGGTAAGAACAGTTTTGTCTTGTCCAGATAAACTGGCCTTGAGGTTTTGCTTTAAAGGTATAGGGAGCATGACAGCTGGTTGCATGCAGAAGAGAGTTCTTGGAGGTTGTTTTCCTAAATGGACGTACTTTGACAGTCTTGTACTAATAGATCCAAATAGGGTGAGATCTAGAAAGTTGGTTTCGGTTTGGTGTTCCTCTATGGTAAACTTTATGTTCAAATCATTCGTGTTGAGTCTTGAAACTCAGTGGTTGACAAACTCTTGTTTTGTGATAAAGATCAAATCATCTATATAGCGAAAGTATGAAATGATTTTATCTCTGTGGGGATTGTCTGCATTGTAGATATGAAGCTCCTTCCACCAACCCATGTACAGATTAACAGAGGTTGGTGAGAATCTGGCTCCCATAGAGGTACCTTGTCTTTGTATGTGCCATTTAGAGTTAAAAAGAAAATAGTTGTGATGCAGAAGGTATGAGACAGCTTCCAGAATGAACCATATTAGTTCTGATGAATATTCTGTATACACATCCATGTGGCGTTTGACCTAGATTGTGGGGTATACACGAGTATAGGGACTTAACATCACATACTATCCATTTAAAATTGTTCTCCCATGAATATCCTTTTAATGCCTGAATGTTGTGTTTTGTGTCCCGGAGATGAGAAGGTATCCTAATGACTAGGGGTAGTAACAAAATGTCTATGAGGTTGCCCAAAGGTCCCCCAGCCTATGCTGGCCACAATCGGTCTCCCTTGAATGGGGACACCATTTTTATGAGTCTTGGGCAGATGAAGGAATATAGGTGTAACAGGATGAGAGGGGATAAGTTTGGTAGCATCTGAAGAGTTCAAAATGCCAATGGAGATAGCTTCATCTAAGATATGCTTTATATGGTAGTCCTTATTGCTAGCTGTCCCATATGTGGCTACTGCTCCCAGTACCAGCTCTTTAGGCCCTGCCAGCCCTCCTGGCTGCAGCTGCCTCTTTCCACTGCCCGTGACACCACAGTCCACCTGACTGGCTCTTCACCCATGCCAGACAGCTCCATGCCAGTCCTCTCAGGTGTGCCTCCCAGTCCTCCTGACAGCGTGTCACTCACCAGTCCTCTTGGCTGTTCCTGTTGCTCCTGGAGACTTTGCCGAGCAGTGTTCTCCCGCTGTCTTCCTTGCTCCCAGTGCCTCTTGTCCAGGAGACCTCCA
Organism: Lithobates sylvaticus; assembly: GCA_028564925.1. Classification (NCBI taxonomy): domain Eukaryota; kingdom Metazoa; phylum Chordata; class Amphibia; order Anura; family Ranidae; genus Lithobates; species Lithobates sylvaticus. The sequence goes on along the minus strand of CM053026.1, from coordinate 510,063,068 downwards.
TGTGTCTTGAGAGAGTCCTGTCCGCATACGAGCCCAGACCCAAGGTCACCCCCCCAGACTGGGGAGCTCCCTCAAAAACCACGACAGCCTAACACTCCGTCTCCAGCTTCCACGCGAACACATCATCCCCAGCTGGGCTAACCCTAAGTATTTGAGGGGGCCTGCCCCCTGCCAATCCAAGTTGGGGATCGGTCAGAGCCCCCAGAATACTCCAGGCAACTCCATCTTACCTTCCCTACCATTCTTCTAGAAGGTTACAAAACATTTTAGAAGTAGGGGGTGGTCTCAGTGATGCTGCCTGTGAGTTATCCAACTCTCCCTGGATTTCTGCCCAACCCTAGGACAAAAACACAGACAGGCTTGGCTGCCAGCCAAGCCTGCATAAATGTACCTACTCCTTACAAAAAAAACTCTAGCACTCTAGCAACACAGCTAGGGAGAGCTACAGGAGTGTGTGCCCCCGTTAGTAAGATTCACCCTCACTCTTTCTCCTGTATAATGTTGCCGCCAAGAGTGAAAGTGAGATAAAAATACAAAATTTGGGGATGTCACCAGAACAACAACAAAGGAGATGTCTTCCAATGTGGACACAAATCAGTGAGTCTGGTGACAACCAGAGATTCTTTCACTTTGGAGAGATTCCCGTTTTGGCTATGGGACAGAAAGTGAAGGGAAAATCTCTTTAACCCCTTGCCGACCAGCGCACAACGATGTACGTTGGCACAATGGCACGGCTGGGCAAATGGGCGTACAGGTACGTCCCATTTTAATCGCGGCATAGTGGGCATGCGCGCACCCGCCACGTACTCTGTGAGCTTGCCCGTCGACTCGATGTCTGCCTGGGGCTCGCGATCGTGTCATGGAGCGGCAGAAATACCAAAAATATGTAGAAGAATACATATCAGCCTAAAATGAGAAAGCCATTTTTTATATATTTTTTGGGGATATTTATTATAACAAAAAGTAAAAAAATATAGCTTTTTTTTTAAAATTGTCGCTCTTTTTTTGTTTATAGCGTAAAAAATAAAAAAAAAGAGGTGAATATCACCATAAGAAAGCTCTATTTGTGGGGAAAAAAAGGACGTCAATTTTGTTTGGGTGCAATATCGCACGACCGCGCAATTGTCAGTTAAATCAACGCAGTGCCGTATCGCAAAAAGTGCTCTGGTCAGGAAGGGGGTAAATCCTTCTGGGGCTGAAGTGGTTAATGGGATGCAAATGAGAAAAAAACTGAAAGGAGTTATAACCCTACTAACCCTCTGTTACTTTATCCAAAGTGAATTAATAGTTTAATATAAGGCTTTGATTTCAAAGAAAGTCTTTTAAGCAATGTTGAAATAGATTGACAGAAATACATATTTTATTGCAACACTGCTCTGCAAAATATGGGAAAATGTCCACACTAGGAAACACCATTCATTTTTGTTTCTATTACTAAAACGTCTATTCGAAAATGGCTATTAACAATATACTGTATAGGCACTGTTTGATTTTACCTCTAGTGTTCAGAGTTTTCCGTAAAGCTTTTTACACTTTGTACCACCTCACATATCCTCAGATCACAGTGAGTCATCACCATGTTCTGTACTGGGATTGTTTTTCTGCTCCTGCACACAAGTCTTTTTAGTACTGTTTCTGCCGGAAAGATTTTGGTGTGGCCAACAGACGCTAGTCATTTTTTGAATCTGAAAATAATCCTGAATGAACTTGCCAATAGAGACCATGAAGTTACAGTGTTGCTTCATTCAGCTGCTCTAATAATGGGTGCAGACACCAGTAAAGACTCACCAATCAAATATGAAGCTTTTGATGTGCCTTTCACAAAGGAGGAGAATGAAAAGTTTCTTGAGGAATTTTTAAGTATATGGATTTTTGATGTACCTAATATGACCTATTGGGAATTCTATCAAAAAATGAAACAGATGGTGATCAAACAACATAAATTGGAAAATCATATGTGTGACGGGGTACTTAAGAACAAGTCGTTGATAAAGAAACTAGAAAGCAAGAAGTTTGATGTCCTGATCTCAGATCCATTGATCCCATGTGGTGAACTTATTGCTGAAGTTCTTGGCCTTCCATTTGTCTATTCTTTTAGATTCTCCATGGGCAACTCAATGGAGAGACTATGTGGACATCTTCCAGCCCCCTTTTCCTATGTGCCTGGAACCATGGCAGAACTAACCGATAGGATGTCTTTTCTAGAGAGATGGCAAAACACAAACTTCTATCTTTTCCAAGACATACTATTCTATTTTGTGTTGGGTGGCAACTGGGATGGTTACTACAGTGAAGTATTAGGTGAGCATGAAAAGTAATTGGAGAATGTGGCAAAACCAAATATATATCTGAGTAATCAATTTATTTCATCTAGCTTTGTGTTATGGGCATATTTTAGAGAATAAGTGACATGGAAATTCTGTAGAATATCTTTCATTAAGGTGGAAAAATATATAATGTGAATATACCTATGTGTTAACTATGCAAAATTATGTTGCCTAGTTGACATATACAGATGTGTGTTAAAGCTTAAGTTTAGTTAGCTTTTTTTTTTTTTTTTTTATAATCCATCATCAGGGATGGTACTTATACTAAACAAAAATTGTTACTTGTGCAGTTGGCTGCTATGTTCATTGAAATGTTCTTTTCTCTGCCACCCTCCATACCCCCGTAGCTGTGATCTCATCAAACTCATCAAAAATTCCAACTATGCCTGCCCTTTCCGTACCTGTGTTTCATTATTAAAAGCCTTATTCTTGCTTCCCACAATGAAAAGCACTCTGTGAATGGAGGAGGCAACCATTTCATTCATCCACCCAGCCTCCAGTCATAGAGTGCTTTTCACTGTGGGAAGTAATAGTACAGCTCCTATGAATGAAGCATGGGGACTGAAAGGGCTGGCATAGTCCGTACTTTTGACAAAGGCCTGTGACAAGTCAGGTGGCTTGTATTAACTACTACAGAATTAGAAGATTACAGTTGCGGGGGTTTGGGGGAACAAAGGAATTACCCTTTCAAGGAATATACAGTTCTGCTCATAAGTTTACATTGATGATTTCTTGGCCATTTTTCAGAGAATATGAATGATAACACAACAACTTTTCTTTCACTTATGGTTAGTGTTTGTCTGAAGCCATTTACAGTATTATCAATCAACTGTGTTTACTCTTTTTAAATCATAATCACAACAGAAACTACCCAAATTACCCTGATCAAAAGTTTACATACCCCAGTTCTTAATGATGTGTATTGCCCCCTTTAACATAAATGACAGCTTGAAGTCTTTTGTGGTATTTGTGGATGAGGCTCTTTATCTTCTCAGATCGTAAAGCTGCCCATTCCTTTTGGCAAAAAGCCTCCAGTTCCTTTAAATTCTTGGGCTGTCTTGCATGAACTGCACGATTGAAATCTCCCCAGAGTGGCTCAATGATATTTAGGTCAGGAAACTGAAATAGCCACTCCAGAACCTTCACTTTATTCTGCTGTAGCCAATGACAGATCGACTTGGCCTTGTGTTTTGGATCATTGTCATGTTAGAATGTCCAAGTATGTCCCATGCGCAGCTTCCTGGCTGATGAATGCAAATGTTCCTCCAGTATTTTTTGATAACGTACTGCATTCATCTTACCATAAATTTTGACCAAATTTCCTGCACCTTTGTAGCTAACACATCCCCAAAACATCAGCGATCCACCTCCGTGTTTCATAGTAGGAATGGTGTACCTTTCATCATTGGCCTTGTTGACTCCTCTCCTAATGTAGTGTTTATGGTTGTGGCCAAAAAGCAACATTTTAGTCTCATCACTCCAAATGACTTTGTGCCAGAAGGTTTGAGGCTTGTCTCTGTGCTGTTTGGCGTATTGTAAGCGGATACTTTGTGGCATTTGCATAGTAATGGCTTTCTTCTAGAGACTCTACCATGCAGCCCATCTTTCTTCAAGTGCTCCTTATTGTGCATCTTGAAACAGCCACACCACATGTTTTTAGAGAGTCCTATACTTCACCTGAAGTAATTTCTGGGTTTTTATTTGCATCCCAAACAATTTTCCAATCCTGGCAGATGTGGCTGAAATTTTAGTTGGTCTACCTGACCGTGGTTTGGTTTCAACAGAACTCCTCATTTTCCACTTCTTGATTAGAGTTTTTTAACACTGCTGATTGTCATTCTCAATTCCTTGGATATCTTTTTATATCCCTTTCCTGTTTTATACAGTTCAACTACCTTTTCCCGCAGATCCTTTGACAATTCTTTTGCTTTCCCCATGACTCAGAATCCAGAAACGTCAGTGCAGCACTGGATGAAAGATCCAAGGGTCTGTCAGAATCCAGAAATGTCAGTTTGACCTTTTATACACACACACACTAATTACAAGCACACAGATCACAGGTGAGGATGGTTACCCTTAACCGCTTCCCGACCGCCCCACTGCATATATACGTCAGCAGAATGGCATGGGCAGGCAAAAGCACGTACCTGTACTGATCGTGCATTTGCCTGCCTGTGGGTCGCGCGCGCGCCGCCAGCGGCGCGCTGGCGACCCGGTCGGGAGCTCCGTGACCCCGGCCGCGGGACCAGCGGACCCGATCGCCGCTGGTGTCCCGCGATCGTGTTACGGAGCTGAAGAACGGGGAGAGGTATGTGTAAACAAACCTCTCCCCGCGCTTCCTACTCTGCCTGTCATTGATTGGCTGTTCCCGGTCATCGGGAAAGCCGATCAATGACGTCAGATGGCAGCCCCGCCCCCAATGTAAAAAAAACACACACACATCACAGCCCATAACCCCTCCCCTCCCCCTAGTGGTTAACCCCTTCACTACAACTGTCATTTATACAGGAAACAATGCATTTAAATAGCATTGATTGCTGTATAAATGACAATGGTCCCAAAAATGTGTCAAAAATTTCCGATGTGTCCGCCATAATGTCGCAGTCACAATAAAAATCGCTGATCGCCGCCATTACTAGTAAAAAAAAAAAAATATTAATAAAAATGCTATAAAACTATCCCCTATTTTGTAAACGCTATAACTTTTGCGCAAACCAATCAATAATCACTAATTGCGATTTTTTTTTACCAAAAATATGTAGAAGAATACGTATCGGCCTAAACTGAGGAAAAAAAATGTTTTTTTATATATTTTTTGGGGATATTTATTATAGCAAAAAGAAAAAAATATTGCATTGTTTTCAAAATTGTCGCTCTATTTTTGTTTATAGCGCAAAAAATAAAAACCGCAGGCGCGATCAAATACCACCAAAAGAAAGCTCTATTTGTGGGAAAAAAAGGACGCCAATTTTGTTTTGGAGCCACGTCGCACGACCGCGCAATTGTCAGTTAAAGCGACGCAGTGCCGAATCGCAAAAAGGGGCCTGGTCCTTTGGCTGCCAATTGGTCCGGGGCTGAAGTGGTTAATAGCCATTCAGACTCCTTTGTGTCAACTTGTGTGCATGTTATCAGGCCAAAATCACCAGGGTATGTAAACTTTTGATCAGGGTAATTTCAGTAGTTTCTGTTGTCATCAAGGGCGGACTGACCATTTGGCCACTCGGGCACTTCCCGAGGGCCCCGGGCCACTAGGGGGCCCCATCAGGGTTGCCAGCCTCAGTAAAACCAGGGACAGTATGTAAAAATCTGTGTTTTTTTTTTACATCTGTTTCTGAAATGTCCCTTACCGACATCATGTTGGTCTAAAAATCCCAAGATTATAGCTGCCCCACCTCTCCAGTACATTCTCAGCCAATAGAAACATGTCTGTGTATACTGTGTGTACATGTATGTGTATACTGTGTGATTGTATACTGTGTGTGTGTATACTGTGTAGCCCCATAATATCTGATTGCCTGGGGGCCCCATAATCTCCTATTGCCCGGGGGCCCCATGAGTTGTCAGTCCGCCCCTGGTTGTCATTATGATTTAAAAAGAGTAAACACAGTTTATTCATAATAAATGGCTTCAGCCAAACACTAACCATGCGTGAAAGAAACGTTTTTGTGTTATCATTCATATTCTCTGAAAAATGGCCAAGAAATCATAAATTCTGCCAAGATATGTAAACTTATCAGCACAACTGTATCAGTCATCAGCACAAGGGGCACATTCCATGTACTGGTAAGTACAGTCACTTGTGCTGATTTAAAAAAATGTAACTTAAAAAAATTGAACTTAAATATCAACACACACACGCACTTAAGAAAGATAACATTTCACTTGATGATTAAATGCTTTTTTTAACCTAATTTGTCTATCTCCCTGGGTTACCATATGTGACTATACTGTACATACACACAGAAGATTCTTGCTTTTTATGTTGCTGTGTTACGCTCGGACCTCTTTTGCAATGTCATTTTGGCACAAGGTTCCTGCCAAGGATTGCGAAACCACTTACTAACACTGGCAGCATGTGAACTCAGATCTTGAATTCTGAAAAATGAACAAGTATAAAAAATTGTGATTATCTTCCTACACTGATAGTCAGTGTTGGTCATCTTACTTTAACCACTTGCTTACTGGGCACTTAAACACCCTTCCTGCCCAGACCAATTTTCAGCTTTCGGTGCTCTCACACTTTGAATGACAATTACTCAGTCATGTAACACTGTACCCAAATGAATTTTTTGTCCTTTTTTTTTCCCCACAAATAGAGCTTTCTTTTGGTGGTATTTGATCACCTCTGGGTTTTTTATTTTTTTGCGCTATAAATGAAAAAAGACCGAAAATTTTGAAAAAAAAAACGCATTTTCTTTGTTTCTGTGATAAAATTTAGCAAATTATTAATTTTTCTTCATAAATTTTGGCCACAATTTATACTGCCACATATCTTTGGTAAAAATAACCCAAATTAGTGGATATTATTTGGTCTTTGTGAAAGTTACAGACTCTACAAACTGTGGTGCGAATTATACAAAATTGATCACATCTGATGTACTGGTGACCGATCTCATTTCTTGTGACCCGAACAAGCCAGGAAAGTACAAATACCCCCCAAATGACCCCTTTTTTGAAAGTAGACATTCCAAGGTATTTAGTAAGAGGCATGGTGAGCTTTTTGATGTTGTCATTTTTTGCCCACAATTCTTTGCAAAATGAATTATTTTTTTATTTTTTATTTTTTTTCACAAAATTGTCATTCTAATAGGTTATTTCTCTCACATGGAATGTGTATACCACAAATGACACCCCAAAATACATTCTGCTACTCCTCCTGAGTATTACGATACCACATGTGTGGGACTTTTACACAGCCTGGCCACTTAGAGAGGCCCAAAATGCAGGGAGCACCATCACGTGTTCTAGGAGCATTGATGACACATCTAACTTGTTGACTACCTATTACACTTTTGAAGGCCCTGGAGCACCAGGACAATGACACGTGACACTGACGTGGCACTGATGACAGGTGGCACTGATACGTGGCACTGATGACATGTGACACTGATGTGGCACCGGTGACAGATGGCACTAGTATGGGGCACTGATGACACGTGACACTGACAGATGGCACTAATATGTGGCACTGGTGACAGATGGCACTAATACGTGGCACTATCATGTGGCACTAATACGTGGCACTGATGAGAGATGGCACTAATATGCGGCACTGATGACAGATGGCACCGACGCGTGGCACTGATGACAGATGGCACCGACACGTGGCACTGATGACACTAATGACAGATGGCACTGATACGTGGCATTGATGACACGTGACACTGATAACAGATGGCACGTGACACTGACAGGTGGCACTGATGACACATGGCACCGACACGTGGCACTGATGACACGTGACACTGATGACAGATGGCACTGATACGTGGCATTGATGACACGTGACACTGATGACAGATGGCACTGATACGTGGCATTGATGACACGTGACATTGATGACACGTGACACTGATAACAGATGGCACGTGACACTGACAGGTGGCACTGATGACAGATGGCACTAATATGTGGCACTGATGACACGTGACACTGATATGGCACTGATGACAGATGGCACTGACGTGGCACTGATGACACATGGCACTGATGACAGATGGCACTGGCAAATGGCACTGGGGACAGGTGCACTGGGGACACAGATGGGGACAGATGGATGGGGACAGGTGGATGGGGACAGATGGAGGGGGACACAGATGGGGACAGGTGGATGGGGTGAATGGTGACAGGTGGATGGGGTGGATGGTGACAGGTGGATGGGGACACAGATGGTGACAGGTGCATGGGGACAGGTGGATGGGGACAGCTGGTGACAGGTGGATGGGGTGGATGGTGACAGGTGGATGGTGACAGGTGGATGGTGACAGGTGGATAGGGACAGGTGGATGGTGACAGGTGGATGGGGACAGGTGGATGGGGTGGATGGTGACAGGTGGATGGGGTGGATGGTGACAGGTGGATGGGGTGGATGGTGACAGGTGGATGGTGACAGGTGGATGGTGACAGGTGGATGGGGACACAGATGGCAGCGGGCAGATCGCACATTTTGTTTTTTTTTTTTTTTTTTACTTACGGCTGCTGCAGCCGTTGATCTCTCTCTCCCCACGCGCTGTCTGTGTGAGGAGAGAGAGCGGCGCTGACAGATGATCTCATATGTTTTCATATGAGATCATCTCTCATTGGACACGCCGATCTCGCTGTAAACGGCCGCTGTGATTGGCCGTTTACAGCGATCTGTGACCGGCTGTGTCCGACGGACACGGCCAGCACAGAACTTCCCCGATGCGCGCTCTCAGGAGCACGCATTAGGGAAGTAAACAACAGGACGTCCAGGGACGTCCTCCCGACAGGGAGCGTCCGCGCTGCAGCCGTCTTTCGGCTATAGCGTGGGCGCGAAGAGGTTAAAAAAGTAATTAGTTAAGTTACAAATTACTTCTCCCAAAAAGTAATTGCGTTAGTAACTCAGTTACTACATTGGAAAAGTAATTAGTTACGCAGCAAAGTAACTGACTTTTTTTTTAAATATTCTATACGTGTAACTAAGGGGCGGGTCTAATATTACTGTAACCAAGGGGCGCATTTATTATTATTGTTATATATCGTGTAACCAAGGGGCTGCTCTATTATTACTCTAACCAAGGGGCAGATCTGTTATAGCATGTAAGCAAGGGGCGGGTCTATTATTATTATATCGTGTAAGGGGCGGATTGCTACAGAAGAGGGCGAATGTTAAATTAATGGGCAGAGCTCGATATATAACAGTTATAATAAATGCGCCCTTTGGTTACAGCAATACTAGACCCGGCCCTTACTTACACGATAGACGCCCCTTGCAGAGTAGCACGAGCATCAGGAGCATGCGGCATCGCCTCGTACAATTACATGTTAACTGCGCCTGCATGGTGTAGAGTTCACTCAGAGCTGTTAAGGTTCGGCAATTTTCGGAAGCTCCGTAGTCCTTCGTACTGCGCAAGCCCTGCGCCTGCGCAGTACAGGGGGTCCTTATCCAGCGGGGGAACTTTTTTGGCAGGACACCAGAATTACACTACTGCCATCTAGTGGCGGTAGATGTAATTGGGGTAACTAAGCCAAAGTAATGGGAACTGAGTTACCATGAGGGGAAAAGTAATCAGTTAGATTACTCGTTACCCTCTAAAGTAACTGCGTTAGGTAACTCAGTTTATTTTAACTCAGTTACTTACATCACTGCTGATAGTACAGTAATATGCCTGTCAACATGCACTCCTCTGTGATTCCCACACTCTGTACACAAATATTATTCATTTTAATACTGGGCACCCTTACTCCCTTCCTGCCCAGGCCAATTTTTAACTTTCATCGCTGTCACACTTTGAATGACAATTGCGCAGTCATGCAACACTGTGCCCAAATTAAATTTTTTTTTCATTTTATTTAGACAGATAGAGATTTATTTTGGCGGTATTTAATCACCATTGGGGTTTTTTTTTTTTTTTTTTTTTTTGCTGAACAAACAAAAAAAGGCAGAAAATGTAAAAAAAAAATAAGATTTTCTTAGTTTCTGTTATAACATTTTGCAAATACAGTTAGGTCCATATATATTGGACACAGGCGCAATTTTAGTTTTTTCAGGTATTTACCAAAACATATTCAAGCTATAGTTAAATAATGGCTATGGGCTGAAAGTGCACACTCTCAAGCAGTGGCAGCTGGTGAAGTTTTGGGATGCGGGGGGCGCCAGACCCCGCCCTTCCTTATTAACCCCTCCCAATTCTCATAAGCCCCACCCCTTATAGAATCCACCCACTCCGTCCCCTGTATTCCACATGCTTCCACCCATATTGTCAGGAATATACAGCTCAGCATCACAGGACAGAGTGTACAGCCCCAGAATCACAGGACAGAGTATACAGATCAGCATCACAGGACAGATTATATAACTCAGCCTCACAAATCAGGGTATATAGCCCCCCCCTCATCAGTACGGACCCCCAGGAAAAACCACCCCCCACCATCAGCACAGACCCCCCAGGAAAAACCACCCTCCCACTATCAGCACATACCCCCCCTCACCACAAACCACCCCCCATCAGCACAGACCCCCCCAGGTCAAACCACCCCACCCACCATCAGCACAGACCCCCCCCAGGACAAAGCACCCCCCCCACCATCAGCACAGACCCCCCAGCACAAACCACCACCCCACCATCAGCACGCCTGGACAAACCACCCCCCCCCCCCCCACCATCAGCACAGACCCCCACAGGACAAACCACCCCCCACCATCAGCACAGACCCCCCCAGGACAATCTACCCCCCACCATCATCACAGACCCCCTCAGGACAAACCACCTCCCACCATCAGTACAGACCCCCCAGGACAAGCTACACGCCCACCATCAGCACAGACCCCCCCAGGACAAACTCCCCCACCATCAGCACAGACCACCCAGGACAAACCACCCCCCACCCTCAGCACAGACCCCCCAGGACAAACCACCCCCCCACCATCAGCACAGACCCCCAGAACAAACCACCCCCCACCATCAGCACAGACCCCCCCAGACAAACCACCCCCCCACCATCAGTACAGACCCCCCCAGTCACTCACTGAGTGAGTGGAGAGAATGAGAGGCGAGCAGAGCCTGCAGAGAAGCGCAAGCAAGGGAACCAACTGACTGAGTGACCACAAAAAAGTGTCAAAAGGGTTAAACACAAGAGACGCAAATTCGTGAAGCGTTCAATATTAAAAAAAAAAGAAAAAAAAAAAGAGACGTTTTTTGACAAGTCCTTTATTAATTTCTGCTTCTTTCCACTTCTTCTTCCATTTTCTTTCTTCTGGTCTTCCTTCGGTGTTCTTCTGCCATTTTTTATCAATGAACTTTTATGTGTATTGTCGGACCGACAATTCATTATAGCCTTGAGTAGTTTTAAATTACTTTTTTTCCTTTAGAAATTTCATTTTGCTGTCAGACTGTTCTAAACACGGGAAACATGCGCCCATTTACAGGCATACTATAGACAGCCCCCAGGTACAAAATTTAAAGGAATATTACACTTTCTTCAGATTCTCTGAATCTTTTGATGATATGTATTGTAGATGATAATATATTTAAAGTTTTTTGCAATTTTACCTTGAGGAACATTATTCTGAAATTGTTTGACAATTTTTAGACGCAGCTTTTCACAAATTGGTGAACCTGTGCCCATCTTTACTTCTGAGAAACTCTGACTCTCCAAGATGCTCTTTTTATACCCACTCATGTTACTGACCTGTTACCAATTACCTCATTAGTTGCAAAAATGTTCTTCCAGCTCTTCCTTGCTAGCGCCACTTACTTTTTCAGCTTTTTGTTGCCCTGTTCTTTTTTGTCCAATTGTTTGAGAAGTGTTGCTGCCATCAATTTCAAAATTACCAATTTTTTTCGTAAAATGGCACATTTCCTCAGTTTAAACATTCAGGCCGGGTTCAGACTGCTGCGGTGCGGGAGATCGCATATGATTCGCACCGCACTGCAGTTCAAATCATATGCGATCTCTGTGCGATGCAAATTCAGCCATACAGATAGTATGGCTGAATTCGCATCGCATTCGGCCCAAAATCGGACAGGACCCTTTTTTTCGCTCCGCAGCAGAATCGGATCGCATGGTGTTCTCACCATGCGATCCGATTCCTGTCCGAGTTTGCAGATCGCACTGCGATATGCGAGCTGCTATGGGGGTGTCATTAACATTTCATTGACACCCCCAGCAGCTCGCATAGGGCAGTGTGAACTGCCGGCGGGAGACATGCGGTGCGGGAACTCGCAGTGTATTCGCAGCGTTCCCGCACCGCAGCAGTGTGAACCCAGCCTCAATGTGTTTTCATTTTCTAATTTGAATTAGAATTTTTTATTTTACACAGTATCCCAACTTTTTGGGAATTGAGGTTGTACATTACCAACATAATATGTAACTGATAGCAACAGTACATACATTTAAAGTTCTCTGCTTTCTAGTGCTTTCAATGTAACAAATACTTCACTCCATCCACAGTGTAGATAGTGTTTTCTATGTAAAAAAACATATCGTCCATTATAGCACATGCAGTACTTCCAGCCTTCAATACTATAATCCACACCGATGTCTCCACTTCTTATAGTTGTTTTACCACCTTGTGTGTTCACAAACACCCAAAGTGAAGTCTCACCTTTTTTTTTGGGCCTTACATAGATAAGATGGTCTTTATGTTGTTTTGCCCCTTCAGGGGTTAAAAACATCCTATGGATTCCCTTATGTGTTACCGTTAGTTTCTCTAATAATATAATCAAAACAAAGCATAAAATACTGTAGATCCATAGAACTTTAAGTAAATGAGTGCTTTATTAAAACTAATAGATAAAAACACTCACATTGTAAGGTGCAACCTGCATCGTGCACTGAGGTAGTTAGCCTGTATAATCATGAGGAAATCTATAGACATAACACATAGAATGAAGTCAGAGTGACATCAACATGCACGTAGGAGAAAGTGGAACATGTGCTTGGGTACACAGCAGCAGCGATGTTCATACTCAACAAGGCTTGTTTACTATTGTGTTGCCCTCAGAAGTCACTCTTCAGAAGGCATTTGACAGGCATTGAGGAGGCAGTATGCCACCACCTCACCACCTGCTTTAACCCCCATCAATGCACGCAGTTGTGGAGCGGTTGTGGTGCCACCCTATTTAGCTGAACCGGCAGTACCAGACTGTGCAGAAATTTTGCTGTGGCATATGGACACCCTCATCTGCTGTCTTTGTAGGTTGGATGTGTTTGGGTACAGTAAAAATGCACCTCAGGCATGTGTTTTTACTGCCCTCCAACCACAAGTGTAAACAAGGCTGAAGTTCTTTAATATAAAGATATGTCTGTAAGCTTGATTCCAGAACAAGCAAAAAAAATTAAAACCAATTATAAAAGACCATACATAGGACCAAACTGTTTTCTGACAACCAAATAGGAAGATAATAAGCAATATAATATGATGTTGTTACCACTGACTTTCATGTTTTACTTTATCTACTTAATGAAGTGGTTCATTAGGGATATAATGGTTATTCATACAGTGTATAAGAAACACTATGTTGCACAGCAATCAGGTTAATTCTATCATTGTTTTCAATGATCTGCATATCATTTCCTGGTCTGTAGATGGAGCATTGTGAAAAGAAATGGAAAGCATTCCTTTATCTTTTGGTAGAAGGAATTCATTTTATAGAATGTACAGATCATGTGATTTCCTGAGAAACCAAGCTAACAAAGTGCAGTGTTGCTGGGTAGTTCCTACTACACTCTTGTTCAGGAAGTCTCTATAAGCTCTTGATCTTCAAAATGCTCTATGCAAGCGTTTTACTTCTGATGCATGTAAGTTTCATTGGCACAGCAGACTCAGGGAAAATTCTGGCTTGGCCAACAGACGGCAGTCATTTTATGAACTTAAATGTGATCCTTGAAAACCTTGCACATAAAGGTCATGAAGTAACAGTGTTGGTCAAATCAGCCAACCTTATCATGGACACCAACAAAACCTCAGCTTTAAAATTTGAAGTCTTCCCTGTTGCGTTTTCAAAAAACAGAAATGAAGAGCTACTAGAGGAATTCTTACGCATATGGATTTATGATCTTCCTAATATGTCCTACTGGGAATTCTTTACCCGAATGAAAAAAGCCATGGCGGACTCCTTGGAGGTACAGCTTCTAGTGTGTGATGGCATCATAAAGAACAAGGAGATGTTAAGGAAGCTAAAAGATGGAAAGTTTGATATCCTTGTTGCAGACCCACTAGCTCCTTGTGGAGAACTTATCGCTGAGACCATTGGAGTGCCATTTGTCTATTCCTTTAGGTTCTCAATGGCTAATATTATAGAAAGACTTTGTGGTCAACAACCCATGCCGTTTTCCTATGTACCTGCTATAATGACTGAATTCACAGATAGAATGTCCTTTATAGAACGCTTAAGAAATACAATTTTTTATTTATCTCAAGATGCTCTATTTTATTCTGTCCTTTCATTCTCCTGGGATGCATATTACAGTGAGGCACTAGGTAAGTATACTTAATAATTAATTAATATGTTTTTAGGTGCAGGAATCATAACCTATAGTAATTAATTCACTGTAGAATTATCTCCAAGCTCCCTTCATATAATTGCACCCTTAGCAAGGACATGAACAGCCCAATTTAAAGCCCAAATGTTATGCTTAGGAGAGTATCAGACCACATAAAGCTATTCTTATGCCACATACACACGGTCGGAATGCTCGTCGGAAAAAGCTCTGATGGTTTTCCCGTCGGAATTCCGACAGAATTTAGCTCAAACTGTCTTGTCTACACACGGCCACACCAAATTCCGACGGTCAATAACACAGCGGCATACAACACATTCGACGACACTATAAAAGGGAAGTTTAATGCTTCCGAGAATGCGTCAAATTGTTTCCGAGCATGCGTCGGAATTTTGCATGTCGGAATTGCATACACACGATCAGAAAATCCAAAAGAAAGGTTTTCCGTCGGAAAAATTAAGTTCTCAATTCATAGTCCGTCGGAAATTCCGTCAGAAAAGGACCGATGGGCATACACACGGTCGGAAAATCCGAGGAAAAGCTCCCATCGGACTGTTTCCATTGGAAATTCCGACCGTGTGTACGCGGCATAAGGGTAATAAGGGGTGTTTGTGAAATTAGTAAATCTCTACACAATGGGAATGAATCTTCCTGTTCTCACATTTTACAAATAGGCTAGTTGTTGTGGGTCACTACAGAGGATAGACTGGTGTCTCACTACCTGCTGTACTCAAGGAGATGTGAAAAGCTATGGCCAGCAGGGGTGTAACTATAGCCAAGCAAGGCCATCCAGCTGCTATGGAACCTAGAAGCATAGAAGGCCAAAGCTGTATGACTAAACAGTGATTTATGCATAAAATAAATCAATATAGTTTGGTAACTACTTTAGGATTGTCTCATCATTCGTGCAAATGTAAAAAAAATATACCTGTAATATGTGTGTAATTGTTTCTTTGTTGCCTTTCATCATGTGAATGTAACATTCCCTGACATTCAATTCCAAAAGAAAAATAGCCATAGGAACATTCGACCATAAGAGTTATTATTCACCAATACTGTAGAGAAAATAGCCTAACACAGAACATTTAACCAGCAGGGGAAATAATATGAGGTAGACCCTGCACTGTGTACAGTCTACAAAGTATCCTGTGCAAACAGCCCAATAAATGGATGTTTGGCTGAGGGAACCTCCAGCTTCAGTGCAAAGTGAAACATTTAGTAGCACTGCTAAATGTTTCACGTCACACTGTAGCTAGAGGTTCACTCTGCTAAAAATCCATTCGTTTGGCGCACAAAATAGTACATGGTGCTGAAGTCTTCCTCATATTATTTCCCCTGTCAGTTCAATTTTCTTAGCCTGTTGGGCTATTTGCTCTGTTGGTGAATGTTAACTCTCATGGTTGACTGTTCCTACAGCTATTTGGTATAGCTGGCCATACATTAAACAATTTCCTTGTACAATTTTCCAAATTTTTGCCAAAACTATATAAAAGGAGGTCAAACCTAAAGACTTTCAATTTGTATGTAATTAAGCAGGCCCTTGTACTACAAAGTGGAAGGTAAATCTAAAGAAAATTGAACAAGAAAAAATGGTATAATGTGTAGCCAGGCTTAGGATCAAATGTTGTGGAATGTAGCATTCGCCCTGCGAAAGGCAACAGAGAAACAATTGCAGAGATTACCAACATTACAGGTGCTATTTGTTATACTTCCACAAATGATGAGACATTTGCAAAGTAAATTTTTTATACATAGACCCATAAAAGTATAACTAAAGGCAAATTTCTTTTGTTTTGGAAAAGAGCGGCATAAGAACACCTGTCAAATTTTTACTGGTGTTGGTGTCCCTGTTAGGAAGATTCACCCTCTCTGTTTATTCTGTTTAATGTTATCACCATGAGTGAAAGTGAAAGAGAATCCCCAAATTTTTAGTTGTCACCAGATTAACCACTTCAGCCCCGGAAGGATTTACCCCCTTAATGACCAGGCCATTTTTTGCGAAACGGCACTGCGTTACTTTAACTGACAATTGCGCGGTTGTGCGATGTTGTACCCAAACAAAATTTTTTTTTTTTTTTGCTCACAAATAGAGCTTTCTTTTGGTGGTATTTGATCACCTCTGTGATTTTTTATTTTTTGCGCGATAAACAAAAAAAGACCGACAATTTTTGGAAAAAAAACTATATTTTTAACTTTTTGCTATAATACATATCCAATAAAAAAAAAAAACATATTTCTTCATAAGTTTAGGCCAATATGTATTCTTCTACATATTTTTGGAAAAAAAAAAAAAATCGCAATAAGCGTATATTGATTGGTTTGCGCAAAAATTGTAGCATCTACAAAATAGGTGATAGATTTATGGCATTTTTTTTTTTTTACTGGTAATGGCAGTGATCAGCGGTTTTTAACGGGACTGCGACATGCGGCGGACAGATCGGACACTTTTGACACTTTTTTGGGACCAGTGACATTATTACAGTGATCAGAGCTAAAAATATCCACTGATCACTGTATAAATGACACTGGCAAAGAAGGGGTTAACACTAGGGGGTGATCAAGGGGTCAAATGTGTCCTAGGGAGGTGTTTCTAACTGTGGGGGGAGTGGACTGACTGGGCGTACAGAGAGATCAAGGTTCCTGATCACTAGGAACAGATAATCTCATTGTACATGGGGATCTGCTTTGTTTACATTGGCAGATCTCCGTTCTGCCTCTCTGAGGAGCGATCATGGGTGGCCGGCGGACATCGCGGGTGGCCCTGCCACAGTATATATGCGGTGGGTGGTCATTAAGTTGGTAAGGGGGAAATCTTCCAATGGGGACACTTGCTCCAGTGATCCTGGTAACAACCAGGGATTCCCTTATTTTGGAGAGATTTCTTCTCACTTCCCATTTGGGCTATGGGACAGGAAGTGAAGGGAAATCTTCATCATGGGTGGCCGGCGGACATCGCGGGTGGCCCTGCTGTGTGGCCGCAGTGTCTCATGCAATAGGGCCACCCTGCCACAGTATATATGCAGTGGGTGGTCATTAAGTTGGTAAGGGGGAAATCTTCCAATGGGGACACTAGCTCCAGTGATCCTGGTAACAACCAGGGATTCCCTTATTTTGGAGAGATTTCTTCTCACTTCCCATTTGGGCTATGGGACAGGAAGTGAAGGCGAGATCTCCCTAATGGGATGCAGATGGAATAAAAACTGACAGGGGTTATAATCCTCCCTTACTTGATCCAAAAAAATAAAAATAAAAAAATGTTTGTTTTAGTTCTACTTTAAAGTGGAAGTTCAGCCAAACATTCATTCTGAAACTAATCTGAAGCCAAAATCGCTGTACATACCTTTTCTGAAGCCGTTCCGGTCCAGACGTCACCCTTAGACCCTAAGGGGCTTCAGTTGTCAGCTGTCTCTCCTGCATACCCCTGCACAAAGAAGCCGCCGCTGACAGCTCAACGTGGAACCATACTGGATCAGCTGCAGAAAAGGTATGTATAGCAATTTTTTGCTTTACAGGTTTAGATAGATTAGTCTTATGCCGCGTACACACAGACGGATTTTCCAACGGAAAATGTTCCATAGGAGCTTGTTGTCGGAAAATCCGACCGTGTGTAGGCTCCATCGGACATTTTCCATCGGAATTTCCGACACACAATATTTGAGATCTGGCTCTCAAAATTTCCGACAACAAAATCCGTTCTCGTAAATTCCGATCGCGTGTACACGATTCCGACGCACAAAGTTCCACGCATGCTTGGAATCAAGCAGAAGAGCCGCACTGGCTATTGAACTTAATTTCTCGGCTCGTCGTACGTGTTGTACATCACCGCGATTGGAATTTCCGACAAGATTTGCATGACCGCGTGTATGCAAGAAAAGTTTGAGCCGACATCCGTCGGAAAAAAATCCATGGATTTTGTTGTCGGAATGTCCGACCGTGCATGCGGCATAAGAATGTGTCTGCCAGTAGATTTAGAGCTAGTTTGTTTTTGGCTAAACTTCTACTTTAAATCTGAAATCTGACTGCTGTGGATCAAAGCACCTTTGTACTATGGTGGTAGGCTAAAGAGCAGCTTCACCCTAAAAAGAAAAAAATTTAAGTCAGAGGTTACAAATACTATAGCTGCTGACTTTTAATAAGCGGACACTTGTCTGTCCACAGATCAAGCGCCTTCCTCACCCAGGCTGGTTCTTCTCTGGTGTTTGGGTCCTTGGTGCTGGCATGTGTAGTGTGGAAAGTCAGCTGTGACTCCTTGTGGCTTCGCAGCCAGCTTCCAACTACACATGCGCGAGTCGTGCTGCATTTTGTGAATGGTCCTTCAGCCTTTTGGGACCTGTGATGTGTCCCAGAAGGCTACATGCAAAGAGAGGGAAGGCCGAACTCCCAAAGTGGGAGCAGGTACTTATAAAAACGAAGTATCGGTAAAGAACCAAATGTGATAGAGGAGGGGGGAAGGACATGAAGTGGAACTTTAAAAAATTCTGCTTTAAGATGTTTTCAAGAGCACATGAGTGATCTATCTGGCGTTTTATCTTAAATGTTAATGTGCAAGGGAAAAATGATTACATTTATCATTGAGCAAAGAAAAACAGTTGGGGTTAGCAAAGTGTAGCTGATAAGTGTGGAGGGAACTGGGTTCAAATGTATGACACAGAATTTTTTTTCTCTTGTGTAACATGACTACAAAGTACATAGATGTTGTTAATGAATAACTGCTGAAATAGCAAACCACATTGGAGGTTTTTATTGTAAAAGATCTGTATTTCCAGTTGAGCTCTTGATGCAACTTAGTAATGCATATACAACGATAACTTTGAGTTTGCAAACATAAAAACAAGTAACAAGTAAACAAGTAAAATCATTGATTGTTGTTGTAGCCAGGTAAATATAAAATATTGCATATGACTATTTCATATTTAAATTTCCAAGCAGCAATTAGAGTTCCTGGCTCCTTTTTAAACGTTTCACAGGCTATCATTCACAGCTGAGATGTAAATTTACACACGTATCTGACAGTGTTAATTTTGGCAGCAAATTTCGATTTAGTTTAGTCTAATGCCCCGTACACACGGTCGGATTTTCCGACGGAAAATGTCCTATCGGACAATGTTGTCGGAAATTCCGACCGTGTGTGGGCTCCATCTGACTTTTTCCGTCGGAATTTCCGACGGAAAAAGTTTGAGATCCTGCTCTCAAATTTTCCGACAACAAAGTCCTATCGGACTTTTTTCGATCGTGTGTAGCGAATTCCGACGGACAAAGTGCCACGCATGCTCAGATCACATTAGGAGACCAAAGCTATTGGCTACTAGCCTCTACGTAGTCCCGTCGTACGCAACGAACGTCACCACGTTCAGGATGATTGGATTTTCCGACAACTTTGTCCGACCGTGTGTATGCAACACCAGTGTCGGACAAAATCCGTCGGAAAAAATCTGACAGATTTTGTGGTCGGAATTTCCGACCGTGTGTACGGGGCATTGGTATTTTGACTAAAATGCCATTTTAGTTTTAGTCCTATTTTAGTCATCTGCAATTGTTTTAGTTTTAGTCGTATTTAGTCAACTAAAATCTCCAGTATATTTTAGTCTACTAAAATCAAATGGGTTTAGTTAAATTGTAATGCATTATTTAACCATTTCTCTACAATTTCCCAACTTATTATATACTCCTGGAGTGAAAAATCAAATAATTTTTTATTTATGGTATTAAGGTTTGAACATGCACTACAGACACAGATTTAGTCATTATATAATGTCTTTATTTAAGTAAAACCAAGTTTCGTTACAAGAATATTGCTTTTTTTGACAGAAGTGCAACGTTAAAATAAAAAATAAAAAATAAATTTTTTTTTTGCATAATGATGGCACCATGCATAGCACATTTACATGAACTTTAACAGTACAAGAAACTGAACAGAACACAGCAAAACATTTCAGCAGTCTGGCACAGCATAATAAACCAATACTCAAGGGTAATGCTTATTTCTACAATAATCAGTTTACTGTCAGTTTATTATTTCAACAGTTCTAATTCTCAGATACATTCAAAGGAAAAGTGCAAAGTCTACAATAATGCCATGAATTATAACAGTCAGCACTTTTTATCAACTCCTCTCTCTGATGGAAGAGGGGGCATTGTCCCCCCTCCTCCATCATCATACAGGGATCAATGCCCCCCGCCTCCTCCATCATACAGGGATCAATGCCCCCTCCTCCTCCTCCTCCATCATACAGGGGTCAGTGCCCCCCTCCTCCATAATACAGGGATCAATGCCCCCTCCTCCTCCATCATACAGGGGTCAGTCCCCCCCTCCTCCATCATACAGGGATCAATGCACCCCTCCTCCTCCATCATACAGGGGTCAGTGCCCCCCTCCTCCTCCATTATCATACAGGGGTCAGTGCCCCCCCTCCTCCATCATACAGGGATCAATGCCTCCCTCCTCCTCCATCATACAGGGGTAAGTGCCCCCCTCCTCCTCCATCATCATCATACAGGGGTCAGTGCCTCCCCTACTCCGCCATCATCATACAGGGGTCAGTGCCCCCTCCTCCATCATACAGGGATCAATGCCCCCCTCCTCCTCCATCATACAGGGGTCAGTGTTCCCCCCTCCTCAATCATCATACAGGGGTCAGTGCCCCCCCTCCTCCTCCATCATAATACAGGGGTCAGTGCCCCCCCTCCTCCTCCTCCATCATCATACAGGGGTCAGTGCCCCCCCTCCTCCTCCATCATCATACAGGGGTCAGTGCCCCCCCTCCTCCTCCATCATCATACAGGGGTCAGTGCCCCCCTCCTCCATCATACAGGGGTCAGTGCCCCCCTCCTCCTCCATCATCATACAGGGATCAATGCCCCCCTCGTCCTCCATCATACAGGGGTCAGAGCCCCTCCTCTTCCTCCATCATACAGGGGTCAGTGCCCCCCCTCCTCCTCCATCATCATCATACAGGGGTCAGTTCCCCCCTCCTCCATCATACAGGGATCTATGCCCCCCTCCTCCTCCATCATACAGGGGTCAGTGCCCCCCTCCTCCTCCATCATCATACAGGGATCAATGCCCCCCTCCTCCTCCATCATACAAGGGTCAGTGCCCCCCTCCTCCTCCATCATACAGGGGTCAGTGTCCCCCCCCTCCTCCATCATCATACAGGGGTCAGTGCCCCCCTCCTCCTCCATCATCATACAGGGGTCAGTGCCCCCCCTCCTCCTCCATCAACATAAAGGGTTCTGTGCCCCCCTCCATTATCATAAAGTGGTCAATGCTCCCCTCCATCATTACAGGGGTCAGTGCCCCCCCTCCATCATACAGGGGTCAGTGCCCCCCTCCTCCATCATATCCATGGTGTGCCCCCTGTGACATGCATGGTGTGCCCCCTGTGCCAAACATCCAGCCTGTGATATCCATGGTGTGCCCCCATCCAGCCTGTGATATCCATGGTGTGCCCCCTGTGATATCCATGGTGATATCACCATGGATATCCCCCTGTGTGCCCCCTGTAATATCTATGGTGTGCCCCCTGTGATATGCATGGTGTGACCCCTGTGATATCCATGGTGTGCCCCCTGTGAAATTCATGGTGTGCCCCCATCCAGCCTCCTCCATCATCATACAGGGATCAATGCCCCCCTCCTCCTCCATCATACAAGGGTCAGTGCCCCCCTCCTCCTCCATCATACAGGGGTCAGTGTCCCCCCTCCTCCTCCATCATCATACAGGGGTCAGTGCCCCCCTCCTCCTCCATCATCATACAGGGGTCAGTGCCCCCCCTCCTCCTCCATCAACATAAAGGGTTCTGTGCCCCCCTCCATTATCATAAAGTGGTCAATGCTCCCCTCCATCATTACAGGGGTCAGTGCCCCCCTCCTCCATCATATCCATGGTGTGCCCCCTGTGACATGCATGGTGTGCCCCCTGTGCCAAACATCCAGCCTGTGATATCCATGGTGTGCCCCCATCCAGCCTGTGATATCCATGGTGTGCCCCTGTGATATCCATGGTGATATCACCATGGATATCCCCCTGTGTGCCCCCTGTAATATCTATGGTGTGCCCCCTGTGATATGCATGGTGTGACCCCTGTGATATCCATGGTGTGCCCCCTGTGAAATTCATGGTGTGCCCCCATCCAGCCTGTGTGTATGTGATATAGCTTGTTGCTGTCCCCTTGGAACCAGCCTGTGTGTCCGCCGCCGTGAGCCCTCGCTGTGTCCCACAGCTGCTGTCATCTAGATGGAGTTCGTGTCTTTCTCTGTGTAGCCGATCGTTCATCGTGTGAGGGGTTAATCCGAGTCAGCTGTAGTCGTCTTGAGCAGATCTGCACTCGGTTTCTTTTGACTGAAACCAGCGCATGCGCAGTAGCGTCAGGAGGTAGCGTCTTTCACGGGATAGTGACTTTCATGCTACACTGACATTGATGTTTCTCTCTCCCCTCCTTCCTCTCTCGCACTGAATAATACACAGACAATCTGCTCCTTCTCCCCCTCCCCTCTCCTGTGTGTGCTCCAGGGAAGTCAAGTGTGAAGCTAAGGAGCTCACACTTCCCACGGTACACACACAGGAGAGGGGAGGGGGAGAAGGAGTAGATCGTCTTTGTATCATTCAGTGCGAGAGAGGAAGGAGGGGAGAGAGAGACATCAATGCCGGCTCTGACGTCACTGGTTGCTAGACGCAAGGCAGTTATAGCAACCAGTGGCCAGGAGTAGACTCAGGAGATGGAGGCGGAGCCGGAGCCAGCAACACAGCGGCTCAGTCCATACCTGTCCCCTGGATTCCCAGTGTCCGTTTTTTTTTGGTTGGGGGGCACATAGGGGGGCAGAGTATAATGTTGGGGGGGCATGGCCCCCTCTGCCCCCCTAGTGACGCCACTGCTTTGGAGGGTTTTAGTATGTTCCTCAAAGGGCAGCAGTAGATCATGCATTAAATGCTCTGACACCTGGAATTTCTTGCACACTTTGTGAGTTATTGCACTTGGAATTCTGTTATTTTTGCACTTTGCACTGTGCACTTTCATTATTTATTTGCAGATTTTACTTCAAGTTGAAAGGTTAAGGGTTATATATTGTCATTACTGTTGAAGATGTATTTATTGCTGAGTCACTTGATTGTACTTTGCACGCTCTATTTTTCACATGAGGATTAATTTACTCCATCAACATAAAGGGGTCAGTGCCCCCCTCCATTATCATAAAGTGGTCAATGCTCCCCTCCATCATTACAGGGGTCAGTGCCCCCCCTCCATCATACAGGGGTCAGTGCCCCCCTCCTCCATCATATCCATGGTGTGCCGCTTGTGACATGCATGGTGTGCCCCCTGTGCCAAACATCCAGCCTGTGATATCCATGGTGTGCCCCCATCCAGCCTGTGATATCCATGGTGTGCCCCCTGTGATATTCATGGTGATATCACCATGGATATCCCCCTGTGTGCCCCCTGTAATATCTATGGTGTGCCCCCTGTGATATGCATGGTGTGACCCCTGTGATATCCATGGTGTGCCCCCTGTGAAATTCATGGTGTGCCCCCATCCAGCCTGTGTGTATGTGATATAGCTTGTTGCTGTCCCCTCGGAACCAGCCTGTGTGTCCGCCGCCGTGAGCCCTCGCTGTGTCCCACAGCTGCTGTCATCTAGATGGAGTTCGTGTCTTTCTCTGTGTAGCCGATCGTTCAGCGTGTGAGGGGTTAATCCGAGTCAGCTGTAGTCGTCTTGAGCAGATCTGCACTCGGTTTCTTTTGACTGAAACCAGCGCATGCGCAGTAGCGTCAGGAGGTAGCGTCTTTCACGGGATAGTGACTTTCATGCTACACTGACATTGATGTTTCTCTCTTCCCCCCCTAGTGACGCCACTGCTTTGGAGGGTTTTAGTATGTTCCTCAAAGGGCAGCAGTAGATCATGCATTAAATGCTCTGACACCTGGAATTTCTTGCACACTTTGTGAGTTATTGCACTTGGAATTCTGTTATTTTTGCACTTTGCACTGTGCACTTTCATTATTTATTTGCAGATTTTACTTCAAGTTGAAAGGTTAAGGTTTATATATTGTCATTACTGTTGAAGATGTATTTATTGCTGAGTCACTTGATTGTACTTTGCACGCTCTATTTTTTACATGAGGATTAATTTACTCTGGTTTTAATAATTTTTACGTGATTTAATTTTAGCACATTAACTATTACACTTATTTATTTAATATTGTAGTAAGGTAGCGCCACATACCCTATTTAACATTTTTCTTTATTATGTGAGATCACATTTATGTTGGCAGCTTCCTAGTTTAGTATATTTTTTTATATAGTGAGGTTGTGCGCACTAGTTACCCCCCCCCCCCCTTTTTATCTAGTAGATCATGCAATTATGTGAGTTTTTGCCATTCACTGTAATGTAGCACAGTGGTCTGAAGAAGCCCGTAATGCTGCACAGTTCTCTGGATGGTGGTATGAGGCCTGTAATGCTGCACAGTGCTCGAGATGGTGGTATGAGAGGCCTGTAATGCTGTACAGTGCTCTGGATGGTGGTCTGAGGGGAGGCTTGTAATGCACACAGTGCTCTGGGATAGTGGTCTGACTCTGAGAGACCTGTGATGCTGCACAGTGCTGGATGGTGGTCTCAGGTGTGAGGGGAGGCCTGTAATGCACAGTGCTCTGGATGCCAGTGGTCTGAGGAAGCTTGTAATGCTGCACAGTGGTTTACAGAGGCCTGTAATGCTCCACAGTGCTCTGGACGGTGGTCTGAGAGGCCTGTAATGTTGCACAGTGCTCTGGATGGTGGCTGTAATGCTACACAGTGCTCTGGACAGTGGTCTGAGCTGAGGAGGCCTGTAATGCTGCACAGTGCTCGAATGCTGATGGTGTTCTGAGGAGGCCTGTAATGATGCACAGTGCTCTGAACGGTGGCTTTAATGCTACACAGTGCTCTGGATGGTGGTCTGAGGAGGCCTGTAATGCTGTACAGTTTATAAAAGAGGACACAAGGGGCTTTTTACATGATCCTTTCACATACTAGACAAAAGGGCCTGGTATGAACCTGGGGGGACCCCACGCTGTTTTTTTTGACAATTTTTTGGGGGTTATTTTCACCAAAAAATTTTGCAGAATATATTTTGGCCTAAATTTATAAAGAAAGATTATTTATTTGCAAAAATTTTTCATAGAGATGAAGAAAAACAAGTTTTTGTTTGTTTGTTTATTTAGCAAAGAACAAAAAACCCAGTGGTGATTAAATGCCACCAAAAGAAAGCTCTACTTATGTGCAAAAAAAATTATAAAAATTTCATTTTGGTAAAGTGCAACAGTGCTGAAGCTGAAAAGTGGCCTCGACAGGAAGGGGGTGAAAGTGCCCAATAGATTAATATTACAGATATTATTTGTTACACTTGCAGTACCAGTGATGAGTAGCTTTTCAAAAAGCTAATTTCATTTTTATAAAAAGACCCACAAAAGACTAAAGGCATTTTATTTATTTTTTACATTTTGGAGAGGAGAGGGATTAGAACAACTGTCAGGTTATAACTGGTGTTTGTCTACCCATTAGGAAAATTCATCCTGTCTTTTTATCCTGTTTAGCGTTGTCACCGAGAGTGAAAGTGAAAGAAAATCACATATTTTTGGTTGTAACTAGAACAAGAAAAGGGGGAAATACTCCAATGGGGACACTAGTTCTAGTGATCTAGTGACAAGCAAGAAATCCCTAATTTTGGAGAGATTTCTTCTAGCTTCCCATTTTGGCTATGGGGCAGGAAGTGAAGGGAAGTAATCCCTAATGGGATGCAGATGGCAAAAAAACTGACAGAGGTTATAACCCTTGTTTACTCTATCCAAAATTAATAAAAAATTTCCTTTAGTTCCAATTTAACTGCTGAAATTTGATTAATCTGGATCAATGCACCTTTGTACTTTTTGCACTGTGGATGTAGATGAGGATGTGTTAAGACAGGGGTGCTCAACTTTTTGAAGAGCGACATTACCGGTCGGGGGCCACAATGAGTGGAGCAGGCAGATGACATGTCCGTGTCCCCTCTGCATATGCAGAGCAGACACAGCCCGTTCTAGTCTATGGGCCCTCCGATCCACCCAGAGCAAAGGGGACAGATCCCCTTCTGTTTTTTTTAGCGGATGGCATTGGAGGTAGGCTGCTTTCACACAGGTTTACCTGCACCAGGAGTTGCACCTGTGGCGTTAGCTGTACTTTGCCATAGACCTCTATTATATCCTGCAATTGTGGTGAACTTTCTGAAAGAGTATAAATACTCCTGCATTCAGGAGTTTTGGTGGGCTTTCAGAAAGCACACCAAACACACAGTTAATAACAGAAGTCAATGGCTCAGTGCAGGTAACCCGCAGATGCACTGCACCTGCGGATCAGTTTGAAAGCAGCCCAGTAGCCACTGCAGAACAGATATGCCCATATATACACTATGATTTTAGTAATAAATTAACCTTTAATAACAGTCTTCCATTCAGGTATCGCTGAATGTTGCTGTCCCAGATGGAGTGCATTTGGTATCACTCCGCCTGTTATAGAAGCCGGTGCTACACAGGAAGCATTGGCTTATGCGGCTCTGCTCCGCAAATGCTTGCTTCTTCTACCGCCAGCTCCATTCACAACACTGATGCTCTGGGATGGCGGGTCATCAATCCGTGTTCTGGCCATCCCATAGCAGGACGTTGCGGGCCACATAAAAGGGCTCTGCAGGCCACCGGTTGGTCGCCCGTTTAAGAGCACATGAATGAATCTGGGATTTTATCTTAAAGGTTGACGTGCACGGTGTGACAGTGCAAGGCCTGCCACTGTGAAAATGGTTGGAAAAAGGACACAGGGTTCACACGTGGGCAGAGTGCGGGACTCCGAAGTATTGATTTTGAGGGGAGCAAACTGTTTTTACAGCTTTCTCAAGATTTTGGTGTTTCCTGATTGGGCTCCGTAATTTGGAGATTTCAAAATGTCTTGGGAGGGAAGAAATCTCCAAACTAATGTCCAGGTTTTGTTGAAGACCAGCAGGGTGTGTGTCAAGCTACACACAGCCCTTATAATGAAGGCTTGGGAATAGCTCAGGGTGCACTCCCATCTGAAGACAGGTGTGTGATCCTGTCTGGAGACAAAGATGATCTACTCAGGAGACAGTACTCCACGTTGGAAAGATTCCATGCCCATCGGACTGAGAGACTAAGGCCCCATACACACTATTAGATTTTCTGCAGATTTTTGTCTTCAGATTTACCAAAACCATATAATATGAGGTCAAACCAAGAGTTTCAATTTGTATGCAATCAGGCAGGCCCTTGCACTACATGGTTTTGGTAAATCTGAAGACAAAAATCTGCAGAAAATCTAATGGGTATGGGGCTGAAGGCTACTTTCACACTGGGGCGGGGGTCCATTAGCGGTAAAGCGTCGCTAGTTTTAGCGGCGCTTTGCTGTAATTTTAGCGGAACTTTTCGGTCTCTATCGGGGCAACTTTAACCCCCACTACTGGCTGAAGAAAGGGTTAAAAGTGCCCGCTTTGCAGGCGCTTCGGCAGTGCTGCTTATTCATTTTAATGGGAAGGGCGTTTTGGGCTCCCGCACCGCCCAAAAGATGCTGCTTGCAGGACTTTTTTTTTTCTCAGTGTGAAAGGGGTCTAGGAGAGCTGAGGCAACTAGGAGAGAGGCCACTGAGGGAATCAGCTTGGTCCAAACATGAAACATGGACATCAGCTTAAATCAACACCAATGGATCCTTGATAATTTAATATATTAACAAATCTGCTCTAAATTGTCGAACAACAAGCCAAATGGCTAACATAGAAACTGAAATCTCTCTGACACCATTATACTATTTTCCATAAATTCCCACTCCAGCCACAGATAAAAATATAACGGCGCATTTACCATCTGTAACAAAGCCCTTTTTGTGCAGGTCGCCTATGTATCCTGTATAATCCATCATCAACATTGACACTCATACTGGGAGATATCTTCCTGTTCAGGAGACCATTCTTCTCAGCCAACTCTTTGTGAGCAGGGTCACCAGTCCCCTCAATGTCCCCGGTCACCAGAGCTAGGAGAAGAGCTACAGTATCGAAAGTAGGGTCTCTCTTCTCCCCGCCTAGCTCAGTCCAATCTGCTGTTTGGGCTTCCCCTTATGCCCCATACACACGATCGGACTTTTCGACAACAAAACCGTGGAATTTTATTTGAAGGTTGTTGGCTCCAACTTGTCTTGCATACACACAAATGTTGGCCAACAATTACAAACGTGGGAATGTGGTGACGTACAAGACATATGACGAGCTGAGAAAAAGGAAGTTCAATAGCCAGTGCAGCTCCTTCTGCTTGATTCGAGCATGCGAGAACTTTTGTGCTTCGGACTTGTGTACACGCGATCGGAAATTCCGACAACAAAGTATTGTTGGCGTAAAATTTGAGAACCTGCTAGCCAACATTTGTTGGCAGAAAGTCCGACAACAAATGTTCGCTGGAGCATACACATGGTCAGACTTTCAGCTAACAAGCTCACATCCAACATTTGTTGTCGAAAAATCCGATCGTGTGTACGGGGCATTAGAGCTCTGTGTCCTACAGCTCTCAGCTTCCAAAGATCTGAGCACAGTGAAATAGCAGTGTGAGTAAGGAGTGGGTACATTAGCGAGGGTCCAGCAGTGCTTTGCTGCTACAGCAGTATAGACATGGGAGAGAGGAGCAAGCAAAATTATCTGTGCTGTGTAACCTGGCTCTTCTAACTTCCATTCAGTAACAACAGTGCTCATAGTGTTTTAAGCAATGTTGAAATAGATTGGCAGTAATACATATTCGATTACAACACTGCCTTACCAAATATGAGAAAAATTTCCACATTAGGAAACACTGTTCAAATTTTATTACTAAAAAGTCTCCTGGAAAATGTCTACTATTAACATTACATAAGCAGCACTTTTTCATTTTACCTCTAGTGTTCGGAGTTTTTTTGTAAAGCTCTTAATACTTTGTACCACCTCACAAAACTTCAGATCACAGTTAGTCATCAACATGTTCTGTACTGGGATTATTTTTCTGCTCCTGCATACAAGCCTTTGCACTGTTTCTGCCAGAAGAATTTTGGTGTGGCCAACAGACACTAGTCATTTTTTGAATATGAAAATAATCCTGAATGAACTTGTTAATAGGAACCATGAAGTTACAGTGTTGCTTCATTTGGCCGCTCTAATAATCGGTACAGACATCAGTAATGCCTCACCAATACGATATAACGTTTTTGACGTGCCTTTCACAAAAAAGGAGAATGAAAAGTTTCTTGAGGAAAGTTTACATGTGTGGATTTTTGATGTACCTAATATGACCTACTGGGAATTCTACCAAAAAATGAAAGAGATGGTGACCGAGCAACAGAAGATGACAAAACATATGTGTGATGGGGTACTTAAGAACAAGTCATTATTAAAGAAACTAGAAGATGAGAAGTTTGATGTCTTGATCTCTGACCCATTGATCCCATGTGGGGAACTTATTGCTGAAATTCTTGGACTTCCATTTGTTTATTCTTTAAGATTTTCCATGGGCAACTCAATGGAGAGACTATGTGGACATCTTCCAGCCCCCTTTTCCTATGTGCCTGGAGCGACGGTAGAACTAACTGATAGGATGTCTTTCCTAGAGAGATGGAAAAACACAAACTTCTATCTTTTTCAAGACATATTATTTATTCTTGTGTTTGCTGGCAATTGGGATGGTTACTACAGTGAAGTATTAGGTGAGCATGAAAAGTAATTGGAGTCTGGGTAATCAATCTTTATTATGTTTCTCATCTAATCCTCATGGAAATGTTTCTTTCATTCAGCCTTGTGTTGTACACCTATTTTAGAAAATATTTGCTACCAGAAAAGTCTGTTCGGTGCAGTTTAGGTGTTGTGGAAATAGTATAAAAATACATAATTTGATTGTATCTATGCAAAATATATGCTACTTTAGCTGCGTATTAAAGCTTAAGTTTAGTTATCTTTTTTTTTTCTACATCAGCACCAGGGACTTTTCCTTACTTAAAGTTTCCCTTGCGCTGATGGCTACTGTGTTAATTGGAATGTTCTTTCCACGCCTTCCATTTATAAAAGCTGTATCATTGCTTCATAGAGTGCTCTTCTTTGTGGCAAGTGATAGTACATCATTTATGATTGAGCACGGGGGCAGAAAGGGCGGCATAGTTGGCACTCTTGACAAGTGCCTGTGAAAACTCTAGCATCTTGCATTAACCACCGCAGCACTGGAAGATGTCAAAGCAAAGAATATGTCAACTTAGCAGCCACCAGCACAATGGACACTTATCATTCAATGGAATTACAGTCCATTGTGCTGATCTTTTAAAACAAATGTAACCTAATGTAAGCTTTAAGTGAACACTCAAAATGTCAGATAGATAGATAAATATATAGGCACTCTATAAGTATACTGGTGCAATGTCTGTGTTTTTGTGTGCATCATAACTGTATGTTTAGGCAGGGTTGCTATCAAATTTATTTGCCAAGTGATAGTTGCCTTGGCTAATTGATTTCACCCTAATTCTGGAATTGTTGCACTTCTCTCTTTTGTCACTAGGAGGCCGGGTATCTGGTGGCATTAGATAAGACATGAGTATTGCAAGGACAGATTAGGAATTAATAGGGTATCTCAGCCAATGGGCAGGGATTTTCTTTGGTCCCCTGGCCTACTGGGAGAGCCTATTTATTTGGGTGGAGTCAGGTGATCGGGGTTCTGTGCCACCTGCACGGCTGTCTGGGTGGATGTGTTTTGTAATGCCCTGCGCTGCTAGGCCATAAGCTTTTGGCCTATCCTGGGGACATCTGGCTGCTAGGCTGTCTGAGGGCCTATCCAGAAGCAAGAGAGCAGCGTAGGGTTGGGACTGCGGCTTACAGTCCAACCAGAAGAAACGGTTCTGCCGGCCGGAGAACCAGCTGTGGTCGGAGGTAGAAGGGAAGCTGGCGCCACTAAGGGACCATCCACCTTGCTACCGGAGACCACTGTGGGTAGCTGAAGCAAGTACCTGAGTAGAATTCTCACCAGCCTTGAATTTGGCAAACTTCAGCAGCTGCCAAGTCAAGGTCCCAGCCAGTGGAGGTGACGCTTGCAGAGCATTATTGTGCGCCAAGCCAGGGACCAAGCAGGCCAGTGGGGTGACGCTTGAGGAGTATCTGTGAGTGCCAAGCTAGGGACCCAGCAGGGACACGGGGTGACGCTTGAGGAAGATACTGAGTTGTGCGCCAAGCCAGGGACCAAGCAGGCCAGTGGGGTGACGCTTGAGGAGTTAGAAACGTGTGTGAAGTTAGAAAATCTCTAAACAAAGGGCATGAAACCTCCCCATTCTCACTTCTGACTAACAGACAAGTTGCAAACAAAATATCTGTGGGTCACTACAGAGGACAGCCTGGTATCTCACTATCTGTTGTACTCAACAAGATGTGAAAATCTTTAACCAACAGGAGTGTAACTATAGCTAATCAGGGCATACAGCTTCTATGGGATCCAGAAGCATGGAAGGCCAAAGCTGTTTGGCTATACAGTGATTTATGCATAAAATAAATCAATATATATTTTGGGAACCACTACAGGATTGCCATGAAAGCAGGTTTACTCTGTGCCACTAGAGAAAAGGACTTCAGATGAAGTCAGGGGCCCCTGACAAAGTCACATGATTGGGTGAAGCAACGGATCGGGATGAGACAATGACGTCACAATACACAATCAGGAAGTAAGCCAAGGGGGAAATACAAATCAGCAAATATCTGTGGTGCACCAGTGCATGTTTTTACTAGCTTTCAATAGAGTCAGATTCAGATTTACATTTTGTGTCAGAGAGCACTATGGGTTTTTTTTTTTTTTTTTTTTTGAGCTATTGTGGAGAAATAGTAGATTCTTGTATCACGTACCTGTGGAAACTTGCTGGATGTGGATGAATGGAGATTTCTATATGAAGATCCAGTGAGAAAGGCTCAATCATGGAGAGACAGACCCTGTAAAGGGGAAGGCACATTAGACCTATTCATTTGTAGGTCTAAGAGCAATGTGAGAGCATTGGAGTGCTGGTGAAGGGAGTACTGGAACCACATGGTGGAACAATATAGGTGAAGGAGTGACACTAGTTACACGAATAATACAACTGATCACAGGAAGTTTTTGATAAAGATTGGACTGTTAATAAATGTGGAGTAAATAGAATGGTTAATATGCCCTGAATTATTATATTTAATAGTGCAAAGAATGCAGTAGGTTAAAAGCTTTAGCCTTTACAACCACATTTACAACCACAGCCTTTACAACCACTTTAACAAAGTTCTTGGTTCTGTGAGTTCCAGCAAAGCCCAGTAAATGGGCATAAGATAGATCAGTGTTGGCTCTCATAAAATAAATCTTGGCTGATGTTCCAAGGAGAGATGGAGAGTCTCTCTTTTCTGGAGGCTGTAGCCAGAAATGGTCTGACCAATCAAAAGGTCTGAGGAGTGGCCGATGGGATATCACCATCTTTTTGATCATGCAGCTGCCACTCGCTCAGGTACAGTTTTCTACATGCATTAACCACTTTCCGACCGGCGCACGACGATGTACGTCCATTTTTTGAAAAGGGATATCTCGGTAACGGCAGCAGCTGCTGCCACAACCGAGGTATCCATCTCTTCAGGCGCCGGTCGGCTGTCCGATAATGGTGGTCATCGCGGCGGATTCGCAGCGAGATCACCGTTATCGGCGGCGGGAGAGGTGCCCCCCCCTCCCGCCGCTCTCCCGCGCCTTCCGCCGCTTACCGGAACCGTCGGCAGCGGCGGAGGCGATCAGGTCCTTCCCCCTCCTGTGGCTAGAGATGAGTGACGCTAAGATGGCCGCCACTCATCTCTATACCATAGGAGGGCGGAAGCGACGTCAAAAACGTCACTTCCGCCCATACCTCTTAAAGAGGAATTTTCAAATGTCATTTTTTTTTTTTTTTTTTCATTGAAGTCCAAATATGAGATCTGAGGACTTTTTGACCCCAGATCTCATATTTAAGAGGACCTGTCATGCTTTTTTCTATTACAAGGAATGTTTACATTCCTTGTAATAGGAATAAAAGTGAGCCAATTAAATTTTTTAAAAAAAAACAGTGTAAAAATAAATAAAATCTAGAAAAATAAATAATAAAAACAAAAACATTTTTTTTAAAGCGCCCCGTCCCGACGACCTCTTGCGCAGAAGCGAACGCATACGTGAGTAGCGCCCGCATATGAAAACGGTGGTCAAACCACACATGTGAGGTATCGCCGCGATCGGTAGAGCGAGAGCAATAATTATAGCCGTAGACCTCCTCTGTAACGCAAAATATGCAACCTGTAGAATTTTTTAAACGTCGCCTATGCAGATTTTTGAGGGTAAAAGTTTGATGCCATTCCACGAGCGGGTGCAATTTTGAAGCGTGACATGTTAGGTATCAATTTACTCGGCGTAACATTATCTTTCACAATATATAAAAAAATTGGACTAACTTTACTGTTGTCTTATTTTTTTATTCAAAAAAGTGAATTTTTTCCAAAAAAAGTGCGCTTGCAAGACCGCTGCGCAAATACGGTGTGAAAAAAAGTATTGCAACGACCGCCATTTTATTCTCTAGGGTGTTAGAAAAAAAACAATATATAATGTTTGGGGGTTCTAAGTTTTTTTCTAGCAAAAAAACCTGTTTTAAACATGTAAACACCTAAAATCCAAAACGAGGCTGGTCTTAAAGTGGTTAAATTAAAATTATAGGCAAAACTTTTTTTTTTTTTTTTCATTTTGGATAGAGCAAGGGATGGTTATAACCCTTGGGAGTTTTTTATTCCGCCATCTGCATCCCATTTCAGAGAGTTCCCGTCACTTCCTGTCCCGTAGCCAAACGGAAAGTGAGAGGAAATCCCTGCAAATTAAGGGAATCCCTTGGTGACCCCGAGGTCACCAGAACTGGTGTCCCAATTGGAAGATTTCTCCTCTATTACTTTTCTGGGATTTTTTTTTTAACTTTCACTTTCAATGATAAACAGGAAAAATAGAGAGGATGAACCACCTGAACGGGGCACAGACAGCAATAAAAACTGACAGGGGTTCTAATCCCTCTCCACTCTATCCAAAACGAGAAAAAAATGTTTGCTTTTAGTTATACTTTAATATTTAAAATTATGCCACATGTTATGGTCTGGCAACCCACATATTATTGTGCAGCATGTGATTGCCATTCCAGAGAGACTAAAAATGATATACCCAATAGTCAGCAGGTCATTCAGGAGGTGGACGGCATCTATTCTGCCTCCTGTATATGATAGCCTAGTCAGGTGTAAACTTGATCCAATCAGTATCTTCATTCACATTCGGATATATAATCTGTGGTAAAGTAGCATTTTATCTGAGTTTAAGAATTATGTGTAGATTTTGAATTGAAGCAAGGGTCTTTTGCAAGTCAAGTAGGATAGCTGTCAGTATAGATCAGGTCTTAATGGCTTTTACGATATAAATTAGCCCTGTGTAAGACATTTATTGCATGCCATGAACTACTAATGGGGTTATGCAAAAACAAAAAGAAGTGGAGTTGGGACTTTACATGAGGCATGTTGATGTGTATAACAATGTATGGAGTAAACCTGAGTAAATTGAATGTCACAGTCCCCTAGGGGTAATTCATAATAATAATAATAAGCATAATAAAACGGATACTGGTGAAACGTTTATGATACAAAATGTAGTCATAAAGAATCAATGTATATAAAAAATAATACATTTAATAGTGAATAATTAATTGATGAACATGATTTGTGACAGACAAAATGAATAATAAACAATCAAATATATACAGGGGGTCCCCGAGTTACGAACTCGTTAGGGACTGCCCGCCTGTTCTTATGCCGGAATTGTTCGTAAGTCGGCCGCACATGCGCAGACCGACAATTACGGACATTTCCGGACATTTCCGATGTTCCGTCTAATGCCGTTCTGCGCATGCGCGGCAAATTACGGACATTTCCGAAGTTTGCCGGCATTTTCCGAGGCTCCGTATGGCCGCGCATGCGCGGAACGGCCGGAGGACAGCAGGAAATGGCGGAGGGTCCCCGCAGTGCCCGGTTCGTAAGTAGGGGTTGTTCATAGGTCGGGCGTTCGTAAGTCGGGGACCCCCTGTACAGATGATTATTACGTGATTTGTATGATATGTGAAATTGATAAAGGTTGTATTATGATACGGTTAAAAAATAAATAGTAAATATACTGCGCTAAATGCTATATGCAATATATTGCTACATATAGAAAAATAAATGTAAAATACTGAAAACAATCAATAAATAAATAAAACAGTCCCCAGTGAAAAGTGCTGATGCTTATGGAACAATGATGAAAAACTCATATACAGTGCTGTGACTTGATAAGTAGTTCCGTGCTCCTTATGTGCTTAAATAGGGTGCCCCCCCTAGTAGATGTGCACTCACCCTTGGGATTGGACCAACTATTGCTAGTTAGGTCAAATGCGTGTGTGGGGGAACCCCTGTAGATATCCTCTGGACCGTTGGTTAACTATGATGAATGTTTCTTATATAGATGGATACAATAGAGAAAACCTCATTGCGCAGTACCGTTTAAAAAGAACTTTTATTCCAAAGAATTAAAAGATATTCAACTCACATGTATGAGTGCCTGATATCCTGGCACCCGGAGTGAACAGCAGGTAAAAATATCATCCGTGAAATCTGCCTGATCAGTTCATGCAGTGAAGGGCTCAATTTCCGGGTATGGGCGGAATTTGAGGTTGAGTCACGTGATCGTGACAACTTCCGCTGAATGCTTTCAGCCGCTGCATGGAGGAATATAGAAAGCTCATTTCCTCTATATGCCGATCACCTGCTTCTCCTCCTATCCAACTTCTTTTACTGCGCCCCCAGTTCTTCTTGTGCTCCCCCACCCAGTGCTCTCCTCCCCCCACCACACTCTCCAGCCCCCCCCCCCCCGCTCTCCAGCTCTCCCCATCCTTCTCTAGCCACCATCCCAGTGCTCTCCACCCCTGTTCTTTCTCCCCCCAGTGCTCTCCACCCCTGTTCTTTCTCCCCCCCCCAGTGCTCTCCTCCCCCCACCACACTCTTCAGCCCCCCCCTGCTCTTCAGCTCTCCCCATCCTTCTCTAGCCACCATCCCAGTGCTCTCCACCCCTGTTCTTTCTCCCCCAGTGCTCTCCACCCCTGTTCATTCTCCCCCCAGTGCTCTCCGACTCTCCCCATCAGTCTCCAGCCCCCACCCCATTGCTCTCCACCCCCCCACAGTGCTCTCCAGCCCCCCGTGCTCCCCACCCCTGTTCTTTCTGCCCCCAGTGCTCTCAAGCTCCACCCATTGCTCTCCAGCCCCCTTCCCCAGTGCTCTCCACCCCTGTTCTTTTTGGCTCCCCCTCCAGTGCTCTCTCAAGCTCCCCCCCAGCACTCTCTGCTCCCCACCCCTGTACTCTCCATTCCCCCCTGCATTTTGCCCCCACCCATGTGCTCTCCAATCCCACCAGTGCTCTCCGCCCCCCATACTGCTCTCCAGTCCCCCGTGCTTTCCACCCCTATTCTTTCTGGCCCCCACTGGTCCTCTCAAGCTTCCCCCCATTGCTCTCCACTCCCCCCTGCTCTTTGTACCCCCCAGTGCTATCCAGCCCTGTTTTTCTGCCCCCCAGTGCTCTCAAGCTCCCCCCAGTGCTCTTCGCCACCCCACACTCTTACCCCCCAGTGCTCTCAGCCTCCCGTGCTCTCCACCCCTGTTCTTTTTGGCCCCCCCAGCGCTCTCCACTCCCCCCTCATGTGATCTCCACTCCCCCCTGCTCTTTGCCCACACCCATGTGCTCTCCAACTCCGCCAGTGCTCTCTGCTCCCCCTTCTCTCCAGCTCCCACCCAGTGCTCTCCACTTCCCCCAGGACCAGAGGACAGGCTGACTGGGGCCGGAAAATGGGGACGGCTGAAGGTGCAGGTGGCCAGGTACCACTCCATCTCACAGCAAACAGATCCTCTGGAAGGAGCAATGTCCCTATCAATAACAAGAACAGACCCTGCCTACTGCTGGCCATCATGGATATCCTGCTGGCATGCAAGGTACCGTACAGAGCATCAACAACACACCTTCCCACAGACAGGGACTGCAGACTGGGACATGGGGCACAGGAGGGGCTGCAACGATGGGCACAGTGAGACTGCATTCATGGGCACAGTGAGACTGCATTCACGGCACAGTAAGACTGCATTCACGGCACAATAAAGCTGCATTTGATGGGCATAGTGAGGCTGCATTGATGGGCACAGTGAGGCTGCAATGATGGGCACAGTGAGGCTGCAATGGTGGGCACAGTGAGGCTGCAATGGTGGGCACGGTGAGACAGCATTCACGGGCAGAGTAAAGCTACATTTGATGAGCACAGTGAGGCTGCATTGATGGGCACAGTGAGGCTGCATTGATAGGAATGGTGAGGCTGCATTTGATGGGCACTGGTTCCCCCCCCCATGTTCTGAGTTCCTTGGGTCCCCCTTGATGATTGACCACTTTTAACTGGAATTTGCTTATATATATATATATATATATATATATATATATATATATATATACAGGGCACAAAATTTCAAGTCCTGAGCTACTAGCCAGGCCTCAAGGGTTACTCGCCACCAGTTGCCCCGCCCAACCCCTACCCTGCCCCTAAACCTGCCCTCATAAATTATCTCATTAAATGACACTTTAATGTTTTATGCAATTAAGTTATAAAAAAATATTAACAACTTTATCCATGCCTGCCAATGCAGCCTGTGTCCCCCCCCCCCCATGTGCAGCCTGTTGTGCAGCCTGTGTCCCCCCCCCATGTGCAGCCTGTGTCCCCCCCATGTGCAGCCTGTGTCTCCCCATGTGCAGCCTGTGTCCCCCCTATGTGCAGCCCGTGTCCCCCCCCATGTGCAGCCCGTGCCCCCCCCCCCATGTGCAGCCCGTGTCCCCCCCATGTGCAGCCCGTGTCCCCCCATGTGCAGCCCGTGTCCCCCCTCCATGGTGCTTCCCGTGTCCCACCTCCATGGTGCTGCCCGTGTCCCCCCCATGGTGCTGCCCATGTCCCCCCCCCATGGTGCTGCCTGTGTCCCCCCATGGTTCTGCCTGTGTCCCTCCATGGTGCTGCCTGTGCCCCCCCCATGGTGCTGCCTGTGTCCCCCCATGGTGCTGTCTGTGTCCCCCCATGGTGCTGCCTGTGTCCCTCCATGGTGCTGCCTGTGTCCCTCCATGGTGCTGCCTGTGTCCCCCATGTGCTGCCTACCTATGGAGGAGAATAGAGGAGAGCCGCCACTGGGAGATCACAGCAGGGAACATCACAGCTTTTGTTTCATAAGCTGTGTGTTCCCCCGCTGCGTGCCGTCACATAAGCCCCTCCCCTTGTCCGGGGAACTTTGATACATGTCACCCGTCCTAGGATTGGACGGGTGATCTGTATATCAAAGTCCCAGATGTAGAAAGAAAGGAGAAATGGATTCAATAATACAGTGTTTCTCAACTCCAGTCCTCAAGGCGCCCCAACAGTTCATGTTTTCAGCATTTCCCTCAGATAAAGCTGCTGTGTTAATTATTAAGGCAGTGAAACTGATCAAATCACCTGTGTAAAATAATGGAAAGCCTGAAACATGACCTGTTGGGGAGACTGAGAAACACTGCCCTAATAGTTCCAAAAGACACTCAAAGTTGTGCAGGAGTAAATCATATATAGATCTTATACATAACGATGTTTTGAATATGTAAATATATCAGTATGCAGTCACAACTATTTGTGCACATAGGAAGTACTGTATTTATTGGCGTATAACA
The DNA here is from genome assembly GCA_028564925.1 of Lithobates sylvaticus. Lineage (NCBI taxonomy): Eukaryota > Metazoa > Chordata > Amphibia > Anura > Ranidae > Lithobates > Lithobates sylvaticus. The sequence goes on along the minus strand of CM053026.1, from coordinate 510,023,748 downwards.
CTTACTTTTTCACCATGAAAATCGGGTGCAAATAGCATGTGCATCTTATACGCCAATACTTAAATTTTAGCTGCCTGAGGGGAGCAGGACGAGCGCCATCAGATTACATACAGTAAGAATCTCCTATTCACTTGGCGGCCTCTGTAATAGGAAGTCCCGTCTCCTGGGCCGCCATTGGACCACTGTTCTGTCTATCATAGGAGATTCTCGCTGTATGTAATCTGTTGGCACTCATGCCTCATAGATGGGCATCAATAGCAATGGGGAGCACTGATCCTTATTTTGCATCAAAGTTCTTTATTTTAAATTTAAGTTTTTTTTCCTGAAACTTCCTCTTAAAAATGAATAAATACGGTATATGTACATTTTAAGATATTAAAACAAAACAAAATGAAAAAATATGTAAATTAATATGGAAGAAAAATTTGTAATAAGGAGTATTGAAAAAAATATATATATATTTGTGCATAGATAGCTCAGGCAAGTCGGTATATCAATATGTTAATAGTTCAGGCACTGTTGATGAGACACTCATTCATAATAGTGGGTAATATCCAACTCGTATTTAAGATCTCTAGGAATTCTTGTATCCATCCTAAAGATCCAAAAGACCTCCCTTTTGCAAAGAAGGGAGAAGCGGTCTCCGCCATGGATCAGACAGTTGACATTTTTGATAATTTGGACTTTGAAGGTCTGTATATTTTCTGTATATATCCTTGTTCACAGAGTGTCTGTTCAAGTAGACATGCTTCTCTATCATAATCGGTTAGGTAAGAACAGATTTGTCTTCTCCAGATAAACTGGCCTCGAGGTTTTGCTTTGATAGTATAGGGAGCATGACAGCTGGTTGCATGCAAAAGAGAGTTCTTGAAGGTTGTTTTCCTAAATGAACGTACTTTGACAGTCTTGTACTAATAGATCCAAATAGGGTGAGATCTAGAAAGTTGGTTTCGGTTTGGTGTTCCTCTATGGTGAACTTTACGTTCAAATCATTCGTGTTGAGTCTTGAAACTCAGTGGTTGACAAACTTGTTTTGTGATAAAGATCAAATCATCTATATAGCGAAAGTATGAAATGATTTTATCTCTGTGGGGATTGTCTGCATTGTAGATATGAAGCTCCTTCCACCAACCCATGTACAGATTAACAGAGGTTGGTGAGAATCTGGCTCCCATAAAGGTACCTTGTCTTTGTATGTGCCATTTAGAGTTAAAAAGAAAATAGTTGTGATGCAGACAGCTTCCAGAATGAACCATATTAGTTCTGATGAATATTCTGTATACACATCCATGTGGCGTTTGACCTAGATTGTGGGGTATACACGAGTATAGGGACTTAACATCACATACTATACATTTAAAATTGTTCTCCCATGAATATCCTTTTAATGCCTGAATGTTGTGTTTTGTGTCCCGGAGATGAGAAGGTATCCTAATAACTAGGAGTAGTAACAAAATGTCTATGAGGTTGCCCAAAGGTTCCCCAGCCTATGCTGGCCACAATCGGTCTCCCTTGAATGGGGACACCATTTTTATGAGTTTTGAGCAGATGAAGGAATATAGGTGTAACAGGATGAGAGGGGATAAGGTTGGTAGCATCTGAAGAGTTCAAAATGCCAATGGAGAAAGCTTCATCTAATATATGCTTTATATGGTAGTCCTTATTGCTAGCTGTCCTATATGTGGCTACTGCTCCCAGTACCAGCTCTTTAGGCCCTGCCAGCCCTCCTGGCTGCAGCTGCCTCTTTCCACTGCCCATGACGCCACAGTCCACCTAACTGGCTCTTCACCCATTCCAGACAGCTCCATGCCAGTCCTCTCAGGTGTGCCTCCCAGTCCTCCTGACTGTGTGTCACTCACCAGTCCTCTTGGCTGTTCCTGTTGCTCCTGGAGACTTTGCCGAGCAGTGTTCTCCCGCTGTCTTCCTTGCTCCCAGTGCCTCCTGTCCAGGAGACCTCCATGTGTCTTGAGAGAGTCCTGCCGGCATACGAGCCCAGACCCAAGGTCACCCCCCCCAGACTGGGGATCTCCCTCAAAAGCCACGACAGCCTAACACTCCGTCTCCAACTTCCACCCAAACAACTCATCCCCATCTGGGCTAACCCTCAGTATTTGAGGGGGCCTGCCCCCATGCCAATCCAAGTTGGGGATTGGTCAGAGCCCCCAGAATACTCCAGGCAACTCCACCTTACCTCCCCTACCATTCTTCTAGAAGGTTACAAAACATTTTAGAAGTAGGGGGTGATCTCAGTGATGCTGCCTGTGAGTTATCCAGCTCTCCTTGGATTTCTGCCCAACCCTAGGACAAAAACACAGACAGGCTTGGCTGCCAGCCAAGCCTGCATAAATGTACCTACTCCTTACAAAAAAACTCTAGCACTCTAGCAACACAACTAGGGGGAGCTACAGGAGTGTGTGCCCCCGTTAGTAAGATTCACCCTCACTCTTTCTCCTGTATAATGTTGTCGCCAAGAGTGAAAGTGAGATAAAAATACAAAATTTGGGGATGTCACCAGAACAACAACAAAGGAGATGTCTTCCAATGTGGACACAAATTAGTGAGTCTGGTGACAACCAGAGATTCTTTCACTTTGGAGAGATTCCCGTTTTGGCTATGGGACAGAAAGTGAGGGGAAAATCTCTTTAACCCCTTGCCGACCAGCGCACAACGATGTATGTTGGCACAATGGCACGGCTGGGCAAATGGGCGTACAGGTACTTCCCATTTAAATCGCGGCAAAGTGGGCATGCGCGCACCCGCCACGTACTCTGTGAGCTGGCCCGTGAACTCGATGTCTGCCGGGGGCCCGCGATCGTGTCACGGAGCAGCAGAAATACCAAAAATATGTAGAAGAATACATATCAGCCTAAACTGAGAAAGACATTTTTTTGATATTTTTTGGGGATATTTATTATAACAAAAAGTAAAAAAATATAGCTTTTTTTTCAAAATTGTCGCTCTTTTTTTGTTTATAGCGTAAAAAAAAAAAAACACAGAGGTGAATATCACCATAAGAAAGCTCTATTTGTGGGGAGAAAAGGGAGGCAATTTTGTTTGGGTGCAATATCGCACGACCGCGCAATTGTCAGTTAAATCAACGCAGTGCCGTATCGCAAAAAGTGCTCTGGTCAGGAAGGGGGTAAATCCTTCTGGGGCTGAAGTGGTTAATGGGATGCAAATGAGAAAAAAACTAAAAAGGGGTTATAACCCTACTTACCCTGTTACTTTATCCAAAGTGAATTAATAGTTTAATATAAAGCTTTGATTTCAAAGAAAGTCTTTTAAGCAGTGTTGAAATTGCAACACTGCTCTACAAAATATGGGAAAATGTCCACACTAGGAAACACCGTTCATTTTTGTTTCTATTACTAAAAAGTCTATTAGAAAATGGCTATTAACAATATACTGTATAGGCACTGTTTGATTTTACCTCTAGTGTTCAGAGTTTTCCGTAAAGCTTTTTACACTTTGTACCACCTCACATAACCTCAGATCACAGTGAGTCATCACCATGTTCTGTGCTGGGATTGTTTTTCTGCTCCTGCACACAAGTCTTTTTAGTACTGTTTCTGCCGGAAAGATTTTGGTGTGGCCAACAGACGCTAGTCATTTTTTGAATCTGAAAATAATCCTGAATGAACTTGCCAATAGAGACCATGAAGTTACAGTGTTGCTTCATTCAGCTGCTCTAATAATGGGTGCAGACGCCAGTAAAGACTCACCAATCAAATATGAAGCTTTTGATGTGCCTTTCACAAAGGAGGAGAATGAAAAGTTTCTTGAGGAATTTTTAAGTATATGGATTTTTGATGTACCTAATATGACCTATTGGGAATTCTATCAAAAAATGAAAGAGATGGTGACCAAACAACAAAAATGGCAAAATCATATGTGTGACGGGGTACTTAAGAACAAGTCGTTGATAAAGAAACTAGAAAGCAAGAAGTTTGATGTCCTGATCTCAGATCCATCGATCCCATGTGGTGAACTTATTGCTGAAGTTCTAGCCCTTCCATTTGTCTATTCTTTTAGATTCTCCATGGGCAATTCAATGGAGAGACTATGTGGACATCTTCCAGCCCCCTTTTCCTATGTGCCTGGAACCATGGCAGAACTAACTGATAGGATGTCTTTTCTAGAGAGATGGCAAAACACAAACTTCTATCTTTTCCAAGACATATTATTCTATTTTGTGTTGAGTGGCAACTTGGATGGTTACTACAGTGAAGTATTAGGTGAGCATGAAAAGTAATTGGAGAATGTGGCAAAACCAAATATATATCTGAGTAATCAATTTATTTCATTTAGCTTTGTGTTATGGGCATATTTTAGAGAATAAGTGACATGGAAATTCTGTAGAATATCTTTCATTAAGGTGGAAAATATATAACTTGAATATACCTATGTGTTAACTATGCAAAATTATGTTGCCTAGTTGACATATACAGATGTGTATTAAAGCTTAAGTTTCGTTAGCTTTTTTTTTTTTTATAATCATCATCAGGGATGGTACTTATACTAAACAAAAATTGTTACTTGTGCAGTTGGCTGCTATGTTCATTGAAATGTTCTTTTCTCTGCCACCCTCCATACCCCCGTAGCTGTGCATACCCCCGTAGCTGTGATCTCATCAAACTCATCAAAAATTACAACTATGCCTGCCCTTTCCGTACCTGTGTTTCATTATTAAAAGCCTTATTCTTGCTTCCCACAATGAAAAGCACTCTGTGAATGGAGGAGGCAACCATTTCATTCATCCACCCAGCCTCCAGTCATAGAGTGCTTTTCACTGTGGGAAGTAATAGTACAGCTCCTATGAATGAAGCATGGGGACTGAAAGGGCTGGCATAGTCCGTACTTTTGACAAAGGCCTGTGACAAGTCAGGTGGCTTGTATTAACTACTACAGAATTAGAAGATTACAGTTGCGGTGGTTTGGGGGAACAAAGGAATTACCCTTTCAAGGAATATACAGTTGTGCTCATAAGTTTACATACCCTGGCAGAATTGATGATTTCTTGGCCATTTTTCAGAGAATATGAATGATAACACAAAAACTTTTCTTTCACTTATGGTTAGTGTTTGTCTGAAGCCAGCCAAAAAAAAGATTTTTACGTTTTTTAGATAACATAGAGAAGGGTTATCACCCCTGTAACATTTGTTTTGCTGTCTGTGCCCCTGTTCAGAAGATTTCACCTCACCTTCTGTCCCAATGACAATTGGATTTTGAAAATTTTGAGTTGTTAGGGAAGCATGGACTGGTGATAAAGCATCAGTGGAGACACCTTTTTCCCATATTAACTCTTACAGGAGTGAATTTCCCTTCCTAGGGGTAGATTTCCTCTCACTTCCTGTTTTCTCCCTCCATTTGTAAGTAGGAGTCATTTGTAAGTCGGATGTTTGTAAGTAGGGGACCCCCTGTATTATCAATCAACTGTGTTTACTCTTTTTAAATCATAATCACAACAGAAACTACCCAAATTACCCTGATCAAAAGTTTACATACCCCAGTTCTTAATGCTGTGTATTGCCCCCTTTAACATAAATGACAGCTTGAAGTCTTTTGTGGTATTTGTGGATGAGGCTCTTTATCTTCTCAGATCGTAAAGCTGCCCATTCCTTTTGGCAAAAACCCTCCAGTACCTTTAAATTCTTGGGCTGTCTTGCATGAACTGCACGTTTGAGATCTCCCCAGAGTGGCTCAATGATATTTAGGTCAGGAAACTGAAATGGCCACTCCAGAACCTTCACTTTATTCTGCTGTAGCCAATGACAGATCGACTTGGCCTTGTGTTTTGGATCATTGTCATGTTAGAATGTCCAAGTATGTCCCATGCGCAGCTTCCTGGCTGATGAATGCAAATGTTCCTCCAGTATTTTTTGATAACATACTGCATTCATCTTACCATAAATTTTGACCAAATTTACTGCACCTTTGTAGCTCACACATCCCCAAAACATCAGTGATCCACCTCCGTGTTTCACAGTAGGAATGGTGTACCTTTCATCATTGGCCTTGTTGACTCCTCTCCTAATGTAGTGTTTATGGTTGTGGCCAAAAAGCAACATTTTAGTCTTATCACTCCAAATGACTTTGTGCCAGAAGGTTTGAGGCTTGTCTCTGTGCTGTTTGGCTTATTGTAAGCGGATACTTTGTGGCATTTGCATAGTAATGGCTTTCTTCTGGCGACTCGACCATGCAGCCCATCTTTCTTATTGTGCATCTTGAAACAGCCACACCACATGTTTTCAGAGAGTCCTATACTTCACCTGAAGTAATTTCTGGGTTTTTATTTGCATCCCAAACAATTTTCCAATCCTGGCAGCTGTGGCTGAAATTTTAGTTGGTCTACCTGACCGTGGTTTGGTTTCAACAGAACTCCTCATTTTCCACTTCTTGATTAGAGTTTGAACACTGCTGATTGTCATTCTCAATTCCTTGGATATCTTTTTATATCCCTTTCCTGTTTTATACAGTTCAACTACCTTTTCCCGCAGATCCTTTGACAATTCTTTTGCTTTCCCCATGACTCAGAATCCAGAAACGTCAGTTTGACCTTTTATACAAACACACACTAATTACAAGCAAACAGAGCACAGGTGAGGATGGTTACCCTTAATAGCCATTCAGACCCCTTTGTGTCAACTTGTGTGCATGTTATCAGGCCAAAATCATGTATGTAAACTTTTGATCAGGGTCATTTCAGTAGTTTCTGTTGTCATTATGATTTAAAAAGAGTAAACACAGTTTATTCATAATAAATGGCTTCAGCCAAACACTAACCATGCGTGGAAGAAAAGTTTTTGTGTTATCATTCATATTCTCTGAAAAATGGCCAAGAAATCATAAATTCTGCCAAGATATGTAAACTTATCAGCACAACTGTATCAGTCATCAGCACAAGGGGCACATTCCATGTACTGGTAAGTACAGTCACTTGCGCTGATTTAAAAAAAATTTACTTAAAAAAATGTAACTTAAATATCAACACACACACGCATTTAAGAAAGATAACATTTCACTTGATGATTAAATGCTTTTTTTTTACCTAATTTGTCTATCTCGCTGGGTTACCATATGTGACTATACTGTACATACACACAGAAGATTCTTGCTTTTTATGTTGCTGTGTTACGCTCGGACCTCTTTTGCAATGTCATTTTGGCACAAGGTTCCTGCCAAGGATTGTGAAACCACTTACTAACACTGGCAGCATGTGAACTCAGATCTTGAATTCTGAAAAATGAACAAGTATAAAAAATTGTGATTATCTTCCTACACTGTCAAGAATTTACTTTGTCCCGATAGGGAAAAAGGAGGAAAAATGGACTTTATAGGCACTTGTTAGAGAATTTTTTGATACAAAATTTATTGAAAAAATATATATGTGACAAAATTATTAAATACAAAAATGAACAATGACACCAATATTGACATAAACAATACTTGGAGCTATATAAAAGGAGAAAGATCCGAGAGACTCCCCCTATGGGTTTTCAGTACCACGCAATGATTCGCTGGATGTGAGATTGGTGTATGTAGAAGTTGCACCATGTAGTTTTCCCACTGGGATGTGGACTGGCCCGAAAAGGGGTGGTCGTCGGTCCCGCCAATTAAAAGAAGGAACTTGTGCTCAACATGTTTCGCGACAACTAAGTCGCTTCCTCAGGAGCTTTCGTTCTGGTTAAAGAAGACATTATATTACTTATTGCCACATTTGTACATATGTAACACAACAAAAATAATGAATAAGCAGTTTGTTGTATGGATAAGGTAAAACACACTTACTGATACAGTGCCCAACAAAGAATCCCTCCACTCTCTCACGCAGGCTGACCCCCAAGTAGCTCCACGTGCACACTCCAGATGGAAAAATGGACACCGCTGAGCCACCAAAAATTTAGTGTCACAGCCTCTAATGGGTGTACTCACCTAGGTGAGACCCTAAAGGCCGGGCACTACTGTGCAAGGAAAGTTTATGGGGACATAACAGGTAACTGATGGTAGAAAAAGGGAAAAAGAAAAAAATAATGTATATATATATATTGGTTACTAGAGCAAGGTACTATTTGGCTAGAGGCTCATATTATTACTGCAAATGCACCAATGTACTTACTGGGATGGATGATGGTAAAGGGTATGGTTGACAGCTTGGCCCTTTAATAAAGTAGGGAACAGTGACTGTGATGCTCACAAGGGAGAGTCCACACTCTAGGGAGTATATATAGTAAGTATATAATTAAGATCGTATAATATTAAAATTAGATATAATTTGCATGTTTGCAGCAGCATATTGGTATAGCCATAAAATGGCCTAATTACTCCATACAAGGGTGAAAGAGGGAGAACAGACAAGCTTGTTTTAAAGACAGGATGTATATAGAGGGCTGTTAATATAAATGGACATGTCACCTATATATTACAGGCGTTAGACAAGATAGAACCAATCTTTAAAAAAAATATATATTGACTGCCCAATGGTGAGCTTCCCTGGGCTAATCCCATACAATTTAAGCATTAGAGAACAGCAGTACACTACCTTAAGATGGAGGCCGGTTCAGAGAGGCTGGTGTGCATAGAAACTGTAGCTGCTGCCACACTGGTGCACGCTCGTATTCCCCCAGGGCAACTGTAAGGAAAAACGGCCGTTTGGCCGCTTTTATGTCCCGTTCGGGTGACGTCGGAACACGTCTGACGTCTACCCGAAGCAGCCGAAAGGTCATCCAAGTGCGTCGGGGATGCGCGCGCATCTGCCGACGCGTCGCGCTGTTCCCAGAGTGGACGACGTAGCGGAGGGCGTTGCTAGGCAACGCCGTCCTAGCCGCTTGCCACCACAGCTGTCCCTCCCACAACATCCCTGAGATTATCGGGAGGAGGGGATGACACAAAGCTGAGGCTCATGCGGCTTGGGAGGCTGCATAGACTACCTGCACTGGTGGCAACGATGTGTCCACCCTGAAGTGTACAATAGAGCCAGAGTGCCATCGCGGGTTAGAGAGAGTGGATTTATCCACATGGAGTATGTTTACATGTGGAACCTAATTGGAGAGAAACAGTGAAGGGCAAAAGCATCAGTTTGGTACAACATCTCAAAATACAACAAAAAATGAGACATTACATAAAATAATTGTTATGATTAGAAGGTTAACATTTATCTCTAGATTGAAATCTTGTGCAGAACATGTTAATATCCTATGAAGTTAATCTTCCTGGTCTAATAGAAGAAGGGATGGATGAAGGGCCCCGCGGGGCATCAAGGAGGACAAAATATTCATCCATGATCTTACAAGAAGGGCCGGTAGGATACTACCTCATTGATGCCCGGCGGGACCGTGGCATCGAGACGTTCGATCCAATATGTTTCCTTTTGTAGGATCTTCTTGTCCCAGTTGCCACCTCTGGGGTCTTGTTTGACCACCTCTAAGACCATAAAAGTGATCATGGAGATATCAAATTTGTGATATAATCCCAGGTGGCGGCTAACAGGGGTTAGCATCTTGGCCCACTGGGAGTAAAAGAGATGATCATATATTCTCTTTTTGAGGGGACGTATGGTCTTCCCCACATAATAAGCTCCACACTTACAATTCATGAGGTATACTACCCCCGGGGTGTCACATGTGGCATTGAAGCGAGGGTAAAAAAATTTCCCATTGGGTAAAGTAAAGGATGTACCCACCTGTATATGTGGGCAATAAGAGCAATGGCCACATATGTACATTCCCCTGGGGAGATCAACAGATTGGTCGATGGATTGATAGAGGCTGGCCGTAAGTTTATCACCTAGGGATGGTGCCTTCCTAAAAACCATCTCCGGTGTGGTACGGACGTATTGGCGAAGCACGGGGTCCTCGCTGAGGAAATGCCAATGCCTCGTCATACAAGCACGGAGTTGTGCGTGCTGGGCCGAGAAACGTGTGATAAATTTGGTTGTTTGTTGTCCCTCTATGGGCTTAAGTTTGGGCTTAGGAAAAATTAACTGAATTCTATCCAGGCATAGTGCTTTATTGTAAGCCCGTCTTAGAAGGCTTTTGCTGTAGCCCCGTTCGCTTAGGCGGCTCCGTAGCTCCTTAGCTTGATAGATAAATTGCTCCTCATGCGTACAGTTACGCCTGAGGTGGAGATACTGTGCATAGGGAATGCTATGCACCAGTGATTTTGGATGGCCACTTTCCGGATGCAGCAGTGTGTTGCCCGCCGTCTTTTTGCGGAAGAGTTTTGTGACTACATTATTCGACTCGTCTCTATATAATGTTAGATCGAGGAAAGAAATCGTATCCTTGTGATATTCATGCGTAAATCTCAGGTTGTAACTGTTGGTGTTTAGGTGAGTCATAAAGCGTTCTAGGTTGGGGATGGTGCCTGTCCAAATTAATAAAATGTCGTCGATGTACCTGAGCCAGCATATCGTCTGGCCCAGGTACCGATCAAACCTTTCATCAGCAAAAATTTCCCACTCCCACCCCCCCAGGTACAAGTTGGTGTATGCCGGTGCGCAACAGGTGCCCATGGCAACGCCTTGTACCTGGAGGTAGTGGGTGCCGGAAAAGGAGAAGCAATTGTGTTTCAAAATGAAAGACAGGAGCTTCAGCAGAAAAGTGTTAAAATCCCATTGTCTATTATCCTCCTCCATCAAAAATCTGCTTGTAGTCTCGAGGCCCTGATTATGAGGGATACTAGAATATAGGGCTTCTACATCCACTGTTACAAAGACGGCCTCACCTGGAATGGTTAGGCCCTCTAGGCGTCTTAGGAGGTCGGGTGTATCCTTGACGTAAGATGGCAACTGAACTACGTGGGGCATAAGAAAAAAATCAACAAATCTGCTGGCATGTTCAGTAATTGACCCTATGCCAGATACTATTGGTCTTCCTGGAGGTTTATTTCTATTTTTGTGTATCTTAGGTATGGTGTAAAATATAGCTTCTCTAGGGAAGGGGACATTGAGGAACTCATAGGTCTGTTTGTCAATGAGTGTCTCTGTGTAGGCTGTATAGATTAGAAACTTAAATTCTAACCCAAATTTAGAAATCATGTCTGTTGTAATGGGTCTGTACCAATCCGTATTTTCCAGAACGTCCAGGCACATCCTCTCGTATTGCTGATTACACTTCCTACACTGATAGTACAGTAATATGCCTGTCAACACTCCGCTGTGATTCCCACACTCTGTACACAAATATTATTCATTTTAATACTGGGCACTTTCACTCCTTTCCTGCCCAGGCCAATTTTTAACTTTTATCGCTGTCACAATTTGAATAACAATTGCGCAGTCATGCAACACTGTGCTCAAATTAATTTTTTTTTTCATTTTATTTAGACAGATAGAGATTTATTTTGGCGGTATTTAATCACCATTGGGTTTTTTATTTTTTTGCTGAACAAACAAAAAAAGGCAGAAAATGTAAAAAAAAAAAAGTTTTCTTAGTTTCTGTTATAACATTTTGCAAATACAGTTAGGTCCATATATATTTGGACACAGGCGCAATTTTAGTTTTTTTCAGGTATTTACCAAAACATATTCAAGCTATAGTTAAATAATGGCTATGGGCTGAAAGTGCACACTCTCAAGCAGTGGCTGCTGGTGAAGTTTAAGGATGCGGGGTGGGGCGCCAGACCCCGCCCTTCCTTTTTGACCCCTCCCGATTCTCATAAGCCCCACCCCTTATAGAATACACCCACTCTGTCCCCTGTATTCCACATGCTTCCACCCATATTGTCAGGAGTATACAGCTCAGCATCACAGGACAGAGTATACAGCTCAGCATCACAGGACAGAGTATACAGATCAGCATCACAGGACAGATTATATAACTCAGCTTCACAAATCAGGGTATATAGCCCCCCTCATCAGTACGGACCCCCAGGAAAAACCACCCCCCACCATCAGCACAGACCCCCCCGGACAAACCACCCTCCCACTCTCAGCACATACCCCCCTTACCACAAACCACCCCCCATCAGCACAGACCCCCCCAGGTCAAACCACCCCACCCACCATCAGTACAGACCCCCCCCCAGGACAAACCACCCCCCCCCACCATCAGCACAGACCCCCACATGACAAACCACCCCCACCATCATCACAGACCCTCTCAGGACAAACCACCCCCCACCATCAGTACAGACCCCCCAGGACAAGCCACACGCCCACCATCAGCACAGACCCCCCCCCAGGACCAACTCCCCCATCATCAGCACAGACCACCCAGGACAAACCACCCCCCACCTTCAGCACAGACCCCCCAGGACAAACCACCCCCCCACCATCAGAACAGACCCCCCCAGGACAAACCACCCCCCACCATCAGTACAGACCCCCCAGAACAAGCCACACGCCCACCATCAGCACAGACTCCCCCAGGACAAACTCCCCCACCATCAGCACAGACCACCCAGGACAAACCACCCCCCACCCTCAGCACAGACCCCCCAGGACAAACCACCCCCCACCATCAGCACAGACCCCCCAGAACAAACCACCTCCCACCATTAGCACAGACCCCCCTAGGACAAACCACCCCCCCCCCCCCCCACATCAGTACAGACCCCCCCAGTCACTCACTGAGTGAGTGGAGAGAATGAGAGGTGAGCAGAGCCTGCAGAGAAGCGCAAGCAAGGGAACCAACTGACTGAGTGACCACAAAAAAGTGTCAAAAGGGTTAAACACAAGAGACGGTTTTTGACAAGTCCTTTATTAATTTCTTCTTCTTTCCGCTTTTTCTTCCATTTTCTTTCTTCTGGTCTTCCTTCGGTGTTCTTCTACCGTTTTTTATCAATGAACTTTTATGTGTATTGTCGGACCGACAATTCATTATAGCCTCGAGTAGTTTTAAATTACTTTTTTTCCTTTAGAAATGTCATTTTGCTGTCAGACTGTTCTAAACACGGGAAACATGCGCCCATTTACAGGCATACTATAGACACCCCCCAGGTACAAAATTTAAAGCAATATTACACTTTTATTGTTTCACTTTAAGCATTATTAAAATCACTGCTCCTGAAAAAACTGTTTTTTTCTTTTACTTTTTTTTGCATTGATACATGTCCCCTGGGGCAGGACCCAGGTCCCCAAACACTTTTTTATGACGATACCATGCATATAAGCCTTTAAAATGAGCCCTTTTGATTATTCATGTTCGTGTCCCATAGACTTCAACGGTGTTCGCACTTTCAAAAAATTATTTGCCTGTTCGCATGTTCTGGATGCGAACCGAACAGGGGGGTGTTCGGCTCATCTCTAGCTGTGAACCTACATCATGTGTTCAAAGGAGCTGTCCATGCAAGTGAAACAGGCCATTGTAAGGCTTCAAAAAAAATCCATCAGACAGATAGCAGAAACATTAGGAGTGGCCAAATCAACAGTTTGGTACATTCTGAGGAAAGAAGAATGCACTGGTGAGCTCAGCAACATAAAAAGGCCTGGACGCTCACAGAAGACAACAGTGGTGGATGATTGCAGTATCCTCTCTATGGTAAACAAAAACCCATTCACAACATCCAGACAAGTGAAGGACACTCTCCAGAAGGTGGGTGTATGATTCTCAAAGTTTATAATCAAGAGAAGACTTCACGAGAGCAAATACAGAGGGTTCACCACAAGATTCAAATCATTCATAAGCCTGAGAATAGAAAAGCCAGATTCGACTTTGCCAAAAAAAATCTAAAAAAGTCAGTCCAGTTCTGGAAAAGCATTCTTTGAACGGATGAAACTAAGATTAATCTGTACCAGATTGTCAGGAAGAAAAAAGTGTGGAGAAGGCTTGGAACAACTCATGATCCAAAGCACACAATGTCATCTGTAAAACATGGTGGAGGCAGTGTGATGGCGTGGGCATGCATGGCTTCCAGTGGCACTGGGCCATTGGTGTTTATTAATGATGTGACAGAGGACAGAAGCAGCCGGATGAATTCTGCAGTGTTTAGAGATATACTGTCAGCCTGGATTAGCCAAATGCAGCAAAGTTGATTGGACGGCACTTCACAGTACAGATGGACAGTGATCCAAAACACACTGCAAAAGCAACCCAGAAGCTTTTGAAGGAAAAGAAGTGGAGTATTCTGCAATGGCCGAGTCAGTCACCTGATCTCAACCCAATTGAGCATGCATTTCACTCGCTGAAGGCAAAACAAAAGGCAGAAAGACCCACAAAGGACAGCTGAAGACAGCTGCAGTTAGAGCCTGGCAAAGCATCAGAAAGGAGGAAACACAGTCTTTGGTAATGTCCATGGGTTCCACACTTCAGGCAGTCATAAAAGATTCTCAACAAAATATTAAAAATTAACATTTTATTTATGATTATATTCATTTGTCCAATTACATTTGAGTCCTTGAAAATGCAGGGACCTTGTATAAAAATTGCAGCAGTTCCTAAAATTTGTACTTGATATTTATGTTCAACCCCTTGAATGAAAGCTGAAAGTCTACACTTCAAATTCATTTGGATTGTTTAATTTTATTCTGGGGGCATACAGAGCCAAGAGTATGAAAATTGTGCCTGTGTCCAATTACTGTATATATAGACCTAACTAAGTAATTTTTCTCCTTCACTGATGAAGCTGCACCGATGGGCACTGATAGGCACTGATGGGCACTGATGAGGCAGCACTTATGAGCACTGATAGGTGGCTCGGATTGGGCACTGATAGGTGGCACCAAAGGGTACTGATAGACAACACTGATATGTGGCACTGATAAGAAGCACTGATTATCAGTGCACTAATGATCGGTGCCCTGATATCAGTGTAAATGTCCCATGTCAGAATTAGCGGTTACTGACTCTCCTATCCTCACACTGTGACAACACGTGAGAAAAGGAATGCCGAGAACCGGCAAGTTTGTTTACAAGTAATCATGTGTGATTGGTGGTCACATTGTAATGGGCTGCTGTGATGAGCCCTTTACTATGATCTGTGATCAGCTGTGTCCAAAGGACACAGCAATCACAGAGCATGCCAGATGCGTGCCCCAGGGAGGTGCATGGGGAGCGTGGTTCTGGGAGGACTGTCCATGGACGCCCTCCCAGAGCTGGACAACCGTGCTGTAGCCGTCTTTTGGCTATAGCGCATACAGGAAGAGGTTAATTCAATAAATACAGCGCTAACCAAATCTATTTGCTTGGGAAAATCTGCAGCCCCAGTTTAAAAAAGTACATGAAAACAGAATGCAATGATTTGCAAATCTCATGAACCCATATTTTATATGATATCAGTGTAAATGTCCCATGTCAGAATTAGCGGTTACTGACTCTCCTATCCTCACACTGTGACAACACGTGAGAAAAGGAATGCCGAGAACCGGCAAGTTTGTTTACAAGTAATCATGTGTGATTGGTGGTCACATTGTAATGGGCTGCTGTGATGAGCCCTTTACTATGATCTGTGATCAGCTGTGTCCAAAGGACACAGCAATCACAGAGCATGCCAGATGCGTGCCCCAGGGAGGTGCATGGGGAGCGTGGTTCTGGGAGGACTGTCCATGGACGCCCTCCCAGAGCTGGACAACCGTGCTGTAGCCGTCTTTTGGCTATAGCCCATACAGGAAGAGGTTAATTCAATAAATACAGCGCTAACCAAATCTATTTGCTTGGGAAAATCTGCAGCCCCAGTTTAAAAAAGTACATGGAAACAGAATGTAATGATTTGCAAATCTCATGAACCCATATTTTATATGATATCAGTGTAAATGTCCCATGTCAGAATTAGCGGTTACTGACTCTCCTATCCTCACACTGTGACAACACGTGAGAAAAGGAATGCCGAGAACCGGCAAGTTTGTTTACAAGTAATCATGTGTGATTGGTGGTCACATTGTAATGGGCTGCTGTGATGAGCCCTTTACTATGATCTGTCATCAGCTGTGTCCAAAGGACACAGCAATCACAGAGCATGCCAGATGCGTGCCCCAGGGAGGTGCATGGGGAGCGTGGTTCTGGGAGGACTGTCCATGGACGCCCTCCCAGAGCTGGACAACCGTGCTGTAGCCGTCTTTTGGCTATAGCGCATACAGGAAGAGGTTAATTCAATAAATACAACGCTAACCAAATCTATTTGCTTGGGGAAAAGTACATGAAAACAGAATGCAATGATTTGCAAATCTCATGAACCCATATTTTATTCAACATAGAAAAAAGGAAAACATATCAAATGTTTAAACTGAGAAAATATACCCTTATATGAAAAAAAATTAAGTAATTTAGAGATTGATGGCAGCCACATGTCACAAAAAAGTTGGGATAGGGCCATGTTTACCTTCTCTTCTTTTAACAACACTGTCTGGGAACGGAGGAGACCAGTTGCTTTAGTTTTGGGAGAGGAATGTTGTCCCATTCTTGCCTGATATAGAATTCTAACTGCTCAACAATCCTGGGTCTTCTTTGTTGTATTTTACTTTTCAAGACGTGACAATTATTTTCAGTTGGTGAAAGGTCCAGACTGCAGGCAGGCCAGTTAAGCACCCAGACTCCTCTACTACAAAGCCATGCTGTTGTCATAGATTTAGTATGCAGTTTAGCATTGTGACAGACCTAGCCAGGACACGGGCTTTTTGAGAGGACTACATGCTAGCCTCCTGCCAGCTGATCACGGGCCCCCCAAAATACACTCTCTGTATATGCATTTGGCATTAGAAATAGACTAGCATCTGACACCTTGTGTCCCATTCAATGTCATGATGAACTCAAGCCACCTGTCTATTGTGTAAATGAGGCTGGTCTGGCTTGTAAGGTGTATTCCACACACTGTCAGATGCTAATGTCGTCAACTCCAGACAGCCTGTCTGTTGCCTTGTGTAATTCTAAAGAATATTTCACCTATTGTTGTGTGTGCTAATTAACCCTGTAATTGAATGAAGGAGCCCAGTGTTGATTAAGATAATTAGCTCATGCTAATCAGGTTAGGCTTGAGTCAACTGTATATAAGTGTGACATGTCAAATAAAGATTGGATTCCTGATGTACCCTACACTGGTGTTGTCTGGTGACTGGGTAAGCTAAGGGGGTCTTGGATTGTGTGGTACCGGACAGAGGAAGCAGTTACGGCGGACATCTTGAGTACGAGGTCCGTCACAATTGGCTGGCAGCGGTGGGATCGTGCTTCCTTGTCGTGAACACATCCAAACCATCACCTGGATCCAAGGCCCGGATACGTCATGGAAGAGGAATTCGGAAGGAGGTTGCGAGAGATGCGGATACAGCACAGAGGACCAGTATCGGTGCAGGTCCTGCTGGGATGGTATGATTCTGTTCGCCTACAACTCTGGAAAGAAGTGCTAGCCTGTGAGCAGCGACACCAGGGAAAAGTTCTCCCCTCCATCCATGTAAGGTACTGGTCGCAGTATGAAGTACGAATGTTGTTATTGGGGGAACAACCGAAGCAAGAGTGGACAGCTGAGTTAAGCAGGCTGATCCGGGCAGAAATGCGTTTGGACGAGAGCTACAGAGCCCTCCGGTGGTATGTAGCCCAAGTGTGCCCGTGGACAGCGGATGACAGGCCCACGGAAGGCTTTGATTATAATGGCCTGGGATTGTTGTACTGGAGGCTGTCCGAGGACCCCGACTTTGGGAGTGATCTGGAGTGGCGTTTGGAGGAAATAATGGAGCACAGAGAGCAAAGATTGAACATCTCGGAAGTGCTCTGGGCACAGGAAGATTTGGAGTTCCTGGCCGCTCAGGAATGGGAGCTGGAGATTGCCTACATACAGCTGCTAGACTCTGCTCAGCAGCAGGGTGGGGCTCCCTTTGCCTGGGACTATCAGGAAATACCAGCAGACAGCTCTGAAATCCTGGCTGAAGAGTCAGCAATGTGGCAGAGTAACAGAGTGCTTTGCCCACCTGCCCCCGCAGCTATGGATGCAGAGGTCTTATGGCGGATGCAGCAAGTGCTGACTGACCTTGACAAACCTGTTACTGCACAAAACGAGGTTGGATGGAGGAATATGCCTGTCCAGCAGCATGCCAGAGAATCGGCAGTGGAAACTCTGGAGATTGCTGTCTCCAAACCTGAAGTGCTGACAACAGAGCAGAGCTCTGCTAACTTCTGCCCAGCATCAACAGCAGTATCTGGGGAGTTACAAGGAACTTCCCCAGCTGAAGCGCTGGTCACCGGACAGAGGGTCCAAGACCTCTGCCCCACACCGGTGGCAGTTATGGAGGCTCAGGGTGAGAAGGTGGCAATCACTTCCCAGCAGCAGATACAGGGGGAGAAGGGAGAGGAGGTGTTTGTCGTCCCTCCCCAACAGTTGGCCAGGGTGGAGAAAGCGATCTTTCCTCCCCAGCAAAGATTTGTGCACCTGGGAGACAATACCACAGACATGTTGTCCCAGCAGCCAGATGAGGGAATGGAAAAGGAAGCCAGCCTCCTGCCCCAATGGTTTGCCAGAGCGGAGGATGTGGAGTCCCCAGCAGAAGTGCTGGCAACAGGGCAGAGTGCTACCCACCTCTGTCCAGCACCAGCAACAGCTGCGGAGTTCCAGGGAGCTGGGGCAGTCGGCCTCTCTCCCCAACAGTTAGCTGGAGGAGATGATGTAGGGAAGCTCCTACGCCCAGCTGAACTGCTGGCAACGGAACAGAGCGCTGCTGGCCTCTGCCCTCAACTGACACAGGACAGATTTCCTGTAAAGGTGGATGGGAATTCAGTCTCCACCTGTATACCCCAGGGATGCTGGGCAGTAGGCCCATATGGCCAACAGCATGACAGACTGAGCCCAGTCACCCTGTCTTCTCTCCAGCGGCTGAAAAGACTCCAGGGAGGAGGGCCAGTCCAGGCCTCTCCCCAGCGGCAGATATGTTCTATGAGAGAGGCAGAGGTTGGCTGGGTGAGTAATACTCTGTTTGAAACAATTTGGTTGGGATACTGTGTGGGTACAGGCATTAGAGGACTGGAACTATGGACTAACTTCGGAGTCAACCCGTCTGGGGTCTCCTCCTGTGTTAGTCTCCTGCCGAAAGGGGAGAAATGTGACAGACCTAGCCAGGACACGGGCTTTTTGAGAGGACTACATGCTAGCCTCCTGCCAGCTGATCACGGGCCCCCCAAAATACACTCTCTGTATATGCATTTGGCATTAGAAATAGACTAGCATCTGACACCTTGTGTCCCATTCAATGTCATGATGAACTCAAGCCACCTGTCTATTGTGTAAATGAGGCTGGTCTGGCTTGTAAGGTGTATTCCACACACTGTCAGATGCTAATGTCGTCAACTCCAGACAGCCTGTCTGTTGCCTTGTGTAATTCTAAAGAATATTTCACCTATTGTTGTGTGTGCTAATTAACCCTGTAATTGAATGAAGGAGCCCAGTGTTGATTAAGATAATTAGCTCATGCTAATCAGGTTAGGCTTGAGTCAACTGTATATAAGTGTGACATGTCAAATAAAGATTGGATTCCTGATGTACCCTACACTGGTGTTGTCTGGTGACTGGGTAAGCTAAGGGGGTCTTGGATTGTGTGGTACCGGACAGAGGAAGCAGTTACGGCGGACATCTTGAGTACGAGGTCCGTCACAAGCATTATCCTGCTGAAATATGCAAGGCCTTCCCTAAAAAAGACATCGTCTGGATGGGAGTATATGCTGCTCTAAAACCTGAATATAGCTTTCAGCATTGATGGTGCCTTTCCATATGTGCAAGCTTCCCAGTTGCTACTCACTAATGTGCCCCCATACCATCAGGCTTTTGAAATGAGCGCTGATAAAAAGACAGAAGGTCCCTCTCCTCTTTAGTTTGTAGGACATGGTGCCCATGATTGCCAAAAAGTATGTCAAATTTCGATTTGTCTGACCACAGAACAGATTTCCACTTTGCAACAGACCATTTTAATTCAGCTTTGGCCCAGAGTAGATTTTTCTGAATCATGCTCAGATATGGCTTTTTCTTTGCATGATAGAGCGTTACCTTGTATTTTTGGATGGCATGGCAAACTGTGTTCACAGACAGTTATTTTTGGAAGTATTCGTGAGCCCATGCAGTCATGTCCATTACAGAATCATGCCTGTTTTAGTGCAGTGTCATCTGAGGGCTTGAAGATGACTACATCCAATATTACGTTTTTGGACTTATCCCTTATGCACAGAGATTTCTTCAGATTCTATGAATCTTTTGATGATATGTATTGTAGATAATAATATGTTTAAAGTTTTTGCAATTTTACCTTGAGGAACATTATTCTGAAATTGTTTGACAATTTTTAGATGCAGCTTTTCACAAATTGGTGAACCTGTGCCCATCTATACTTCAGAGAAACTCTGACTCTCCAAGATGCTCTTTGTATACCCACTCATGTTACTGACCTGTTACCAATTACCTCATTCGTTGCAAAATGTTCTTCCAGCTCTTCCTTGCTAGTGCCACAGTACTTTTTCAGCTTTTTGTTGCCCTGTTCTTTTTTGTCCAATTTTTTTGAGAAATGTTGCTACTATCAATTTCAAAATTACCAATTTTTTTCTTAAAATGGCACATTTCCTCAGTTTAAACATTCAATGTGTTTTCTATTTTCTAATTTGAATAAAATATGGGTTTATGAGATTTGCAAATCATTGCATTGTTTTTTTTTTAGTTTTTTTTTTTTTTTTTACACAGTATCCCAACTATTTGGGAATTGAGGTTGTACATTACCAACATAATATGTAACTGATAGCAACAGTACATACATTTAAAGTTCTCTGCTTTCTAGTGCTTTCAATGTAACAAACACTTCACTCCAGCCACAGTGTAGATAGTGTTTTCTATGTAAAAAAAACATATCGTCCATTATAGCACATGCAGTGCTTCCAGCCTTCAATACTATAATCCACACCGATGTCTCCACTTCTTATAATTGTTTTACCACCTTGTGTGTTCACAAACACCCAAAGTGAAGTCTCACCTTTTTTTTTGGACCTTACATAGATAAGATGGTCTATATGTTGTTTTGCCCCTTCAGGGGTTAAAAACATCCTATGGATTCCCTTATGTGTTACCGTTAGTTTCTCTAATAATATAATCAAAACAAAGCATAAAATACTGTAGATCCATAGAACTTTAAGTAAATGAGTGCTTTTTTAAACCTAATAGATAAAAACACTCACATTGTAAGGTGCAACATGCATTGTCCACTGAGGTAGTTAGCCTGTATAATCATGAGGAAATCTATGGACATAACACATAGGATGAAGTCAGAGTGACATCAACATGCACGTAGGAGGAAGTGGAACATGGGCTTGGGTACACAGCAGCAGCGACGTTCATGCCCAAAAAGGCTTGTTTACACTTGTGTTGCCCTCAGAAGTCACTCTTCAGAAGGCATTTGACAGGCGTTAAGGATGCAGTATGCCACCACCTCACCACCTGCTTTAACCCCCATCAATGCACGTAGTTGTGGAGCGGTTGTTGTGCCACCCCATTTAGCTGAACCGGCAGTACCAGACTGTGCAGAAATTTTGCTGTGGCATATGGACACCCTCATCTGCTGTCTTTGTAGGTTGGATGTGGTTGGGTACAGTAAAAATGCACCTCAGGCATGTGTTTTTACTGCCCTCCAACCACAAGTGTAAACAAGGCTTACGTAGTTGAATTTTCTTTAATATAAAGATATGTCTGTAAGCTTGATTCCAGAACAAGCAAAAATGTTAAACCAATTATAAAAGACCATACATAGGACCAAACTGTTTTTTTTGACAACCAAATAGGAAGATAATAAGCAAAATAATATGATATTGTTACCACTGACTTTCATGTTTTACTTTATCTACTTAATGAAGTGGTTCATTAGGGATATAATGGTTATTCATACAGTGTATAAGAAACACTATGTTGCACAGCAATCAGGTTAATTCTATCATTGTTTTCAATGACCTGCATATCATTTCCTGGTCTGTAGATGGAGCATTGTGAAAAGAAATGGAAAGCATTCCTTTTTCTTTTGGTAGAAGGAATTCATTTTATAGAATGTACAGATCATGTGATTTCCTGAGAAACCAAGCTAACAAAGTGCAGTGTTGCTGGGTAGTTCCTACTACACTCTTGTTCAGGAAGTCTCTATGAGCTCCTGATCTTCAAAATGCTCTATGCAAGCGTTTTACTTCTGATGCATGTAAGTTTCATTGGCACAGCAGACTCAGGGAAAATTCTGGCTTGGCCAACAGACGGCAGTCATTTTATGAACTTAAATGTGATCCTTGAAAACCTTGCACATAAAGGTCATGAAGTAACAGTGTTGGTCAACTCAGCCAACCTTGTCATGGACACCAACAAAACCTCAGCTTTAAAATTTGAAGTCTTCCCTGTTGCGTTTTCAAAAAACAGAAATGAAGAGCTACTAGAGGAATTCTTACGCATATGGATTTATGATCTTCCTAATATGTCCTACTGGGAATTCTTTACCCGATTGAAAAAAGCCATGGCGGACTCCTTGGAGGTACAGCTTCTAGTGTGTGATGGCATCATAAAGAACAAGGAGATGTTAAGGAAGCTAAAAGATGGGAAGTTTGATATCCTTGTTGCAGACCCACTAGCTCCTTGTGGAGAACTTATCGCTGAGATCATTGGAGTGCCATTTGTCTATTCCTTTAGGTTCTCAATGGCTAATATTATAGAAAGACTTTGTGGTCAACAACCCATGCCGTTTTCTTATGTACCCGCTATAATGACTGAATTCACAGATAGAATGTCCATTATAGAACGCTTAAGAAATACAATTTTTTATTTATCTCAAGATGCTCTATTTTATTCTGTCCTTTCATCCTCCTGGGATGCATATTACAGTGAGGCACTAGGTAAGTATACTTAATAATTAATTAATATGTTTTTAGGTGCAGGAATCATAACCTATAGTAATTAATTCACTGTAGAATTATCTCCAAGCTCCCTTCATATGAATGCACCCTTAGAAAGGACATGAACAGCCCAATTTAAAGCCCAAATGTTATGCTTAGGAGAGTATCAGACCATATAAAGCTATTCTTATGCCATGTACACACGGTCGGAATTCTCGTTGGAAAAAGCTCCGATGGTTTTCCCGTCGGAATTCCGACGGAATTTAGCTCAAACTGTCTTGCCTACACACGGTCACACCAAATTCCGACGGTCAATAACACCGCGGCATACAACACGTTCGACGACACTATAAAAGGGAAGTTTAATACTTCCGAGCATGCGTCAAATTTTTTCCGAGCATGCATCGGAATTTTGCATGTCGGAATTGCATACACACGATCAGAAAATCCGATAGAAATGTTTTCCGTCGAAAAAGTTCTCAATCCAAAGTCCATCGGAAATTCCGACAGAAAAAGACCGATGGGCATATACACGGTTGGAAAATCCGATGAAAAGCTCCCATCGGACTGTTTCCATTGGAAATTCCGACCGTGTGTACGCGGCATAAGGGTAATAAGGGGTGTTTGTGAAATTAGTAAATCTCTACACAATGGGAATGAATCTTCCTGTTCTCACATTTTACAAATAGGCTAGTTGTTGTGGGTCACTACAGAGGATAGACTGGTGTCTCACTATCTGCTGTACTCAAGGAGATGTGAAAAGCTATGGCCAGCAGGGGTGTAACTATAGCTAAGCAAGGCCATCCAGCTGCTATGGAACCTAGAAGCATAGAAGGCCAAAGCTGTATGACTAAACAGTGATTTATGCATAAAATAAATCAATATATAGTTTGGTAACTACTTTAGGATTGTCTCATCATTTGTGCAAATGTAAAAAAAATATACCTGTAATATGTGTGTAATTGTTTCTTTGTTGCCTTTCACCATGCGAATGTAACATTCCCTGACATTCAATTCCAAAAGAAAAATAGCCATAAGAACATTCGACCATAAGAGTTATTATTCACCAATACTGTAGAGAAAATAGCCTAACACAGAACATTTGACCAGCAGGGGAAATAATATGAGGTAGACCCCTGCACTGTGTACAGTCTACGAAGTATCCTGTGCAAACAGCCCAATAAATGGGTGTTTGGCTGAGGGAACCTCCAGCTTCAGTGCAAAGTGAAACATTTAGTAGCACTGCTAAATGTTTCACGTCACACTGTAGCTAGAGGTTCACTCTACTAAAAATACATTCGTTTGGCGCACAAAATAGTACATGGTGCTGAAGTCTTCCTCATATTATTTCCCCTGTCAGTTCAATTTTCTTAGCCTGTTGGGCTATTTGCTCTGTTGGTAAATGTTAACTTTCATGGTTGACTGTTCCTACAACTATTTGGTACTCTAAAGCTGGCCATACATTATACAATTTCCTTGTACAATTTTCCAAATTTTTGCCAAAACTATATAAAAGGAGGTCAAACCTAAACACTTTCAATTTGTATGTAATTAAGCAGGCCATTGTACTACAAAGTGGAAGGTAAATCTAAAGAAAATTGAACAAGAAAAAATGGTATAATGTGTAGCCAGGCTTAGGCCCCTTTCACACTGGGGCGGTGAGCCGCGGTGACGGTAAAGCAGCGCTATATTTAGCGCTGCTTTACCGTCGTTTTTACCGCGGTTTTCGGCCGCTCGCGGTGCGGTTTTACCCCCCGCGAGCGGCCGAAAAAGGGTTAAACACCCCCCGCAGAGCGCCGCCGTAGCGGCGCTTTGCGGCGGTATTGCCGCGGTTTTACCGCGGTCTCCCATTCTTTTCAATGGGAAGGAGCGGTATAGGAGCGGTGAACACACCGCTCCTATCCCGCTCCAAAGATGCTGCTAGCAGGACTTTTTTTTTCATCCTGCTAGCGCACCGCTCCAGTGTGAAAGCCCGCCGGCTTTCACACTGGAGTTAAAGGGGCAGGATTTTTTCATGCGGTGAACAGGCGCTATTTTTAGCGCTGCACCGCATGAAAAACGCCCCAGTGTGAAAGGGGCCTTAGGATCAAATGTTGTGGAATGTAGCAGAGATGTAACAGAGAAATAATTGCAGAGATTACCAACATTACAGGTGCTATTTGTTATACTTCCACAAATGATGAGACATTTGCAAAGTCAATTTTTTATACATAGACCCATAAAAGTATAACTAAAGGCAAATTTATTTTGTTTTGGAAAAGAGCGGCATAAGAACACCTGTCAAATTTTTACTGGTGTTGGTGTCCCTGTTATGAAGATCCACCCCTGTTTTATCTTAAATGTTGATGTGCAAGGGAAAAATGAAAAGGAAAGAGAAAGAGAAAAGATGGAAGGAAAGAAAGAAAATAAGAGAAAGGAAGGAAAGGTGGAAAGAAAGAAAGAAAGGAAAGATGGTAGGAAGGAAAGAAGGAAAGAAAGAAAGAGGAAGAAAAGGTGGAAAGATGGAAAGAAAGGAAAGATGGAAAGAAAGAAAAGATGGAAGGAAAGAAAGAAAGGAAGGAAAGGTGGAAGGAAAGGTGGAAGAAAAGAAAGAAAGGAAAGAAAGAAAAAGAAACAAAAGAAAGAGAAGGAAAGATAGAAAATATGGAAGGAAATAAAGGAACGAAAAGTGGAAGGAAAGAAAGGAAGACAGAAAGAAAGGAAAGATGGTAGGAAAGAAAGAAAGAAAGAAAGAAAGAAAGAAAGAAAGAAAGAAAGAAAGAAAGAAAGAAAGAAAGAGAAAAAGGAGGAAAGAAAGAAAGAAAGAAAGAAAGGAAAGAGAGAAAGTGAGAAGGAAAGAAAGAAAGAATAGATGGAAAGAAAGGAAGGAAGGAAAGGTGGGAGGAAGGCAGGAAGGAAAGAAAGAAAGAATAGATGGAAAGGAAAGATGGTAGGAAAGAAAGAAAGAGAAGGAAAGAGAAAGGTGGAAGGAAAGAAAGAAAGATGGAAGGAAAGAAAGGAAAGATGGAAGGAAAGAAACAAAGAAAAATAAAGAGAAAGAAAGGAAAAGTGGAAGGAAAGAAAGAAAGGAAAGCAAGAAATTAAGGAAAGAGAGAGAGAGAATGAAAGCAAGATGAAAGAGAAAGGAAGGAAAGAAAGAAAGGAAAAATGGTAGGAAAGAAAGAAGGAAAGAAAGAAAAGATGGAAAGAAAGGAAAGATGGAAGGAAAGAAAGAAAGAGAAATAAGGAAAGAAAGACAAGATGGAAGGAAAGAAAGAAAGAGAGACGAAAATAAAGAAAGGAAGGAAAGAAGGAAAGAAAGAGAAAGAAAAGAAAGGTGGTAGGAAAGAAAGAAAAAAAAGAAAGAGAAAGAAAGAGAAGGAAAGAAAAGAAAGGTGGTAGGAAAGAAAGAAAGAGAGAAGGAAAGAAAGAAAAAGAAAGAGAAGGAAAGAAAGAAAGAAAGAAAGAAAGAAAAGAAAGGTGATAGGAAAGAAAGAAGAAAGAGAGAAGGAAAGAAAGAAGCAAAGAAAGGAAGAAAGAAAAAGAAAGCGAGAGAAATAAAGAAGGAAAGAAAGATGGAAATAAAGATGTAAGGAAAGAAAGAAAGAGAAGGAAAGAAATAGATAAGGAAAGAAAAGATGGAAGGAAAGAGAAAGAGAGAAGGAAAGATGGTAGGAAAGAGAAAGTAGGGAAAGGTAGAAGGAAAGAAAGAAACGAAAGAAAGAGAGAAGGGAAAAGAAGAAAGAGGAAGGAAAGGTGGAAGGAAACAAAGAAAGAGGAAGGAAAGGTGGAAGGAAAAAAAGAAAGAAAGGAAAGATGCTAGGAAAGAAAGTAAGAGAGAAGGAAAGGTGGAAGGAAAAATAGAAAGAAAGGAAAGAAGGAAAGAAAGAAAGAGAAAGGAAGCAAATGTGGAAGGAAAAAGAGAAGGAAAGGAAAGAGAGAAGGAAAGAGAGAAAGAATAGATGGAAGGAAAGAAAGAGAGAAAGAAGAAAGAAAATAAATAAAGAAAAAGAAAAAGGAAGGAAAGGTGGAAGGAAAGAAAGAAAGGAAAGAGAGAAGGAAAAGATGGAAGGAAAGAAAGAAGTAAGGAAAGATAGAAAGCAAGGGGGATGGAGGAAGAAGGGAAGGAAGGACATCCCCTACATTAGTGTACTCACTGGGAGGCAGGAGGGGCTGGATGGATGGATGGATGGATGGATCAGACTGCCCTTTTCCTCTTCTGTTTGTTGGGCTTCAGCATGAATCTTCCCGCCCACACATCTCCTTCTCTGAGGCAGAGCAGAGAACACTGCCGAGGAGAGTGGGCGGGGCAGACGCAGGAGGAGAGGGCTGGAGGAGGAGGAGCAGAAGCAGGTCTCTCCTATCCTGTCTGGCTGTGCGAGCAGGGGGGGGAGGGGGGAGATATGTCAGAGCTGACTGCTGAGCGGCTCTCCATCTGTGATCCGGAGCTGTATGTGAGCTCCGATCATAGAGTAACTTTCACTCGCAGCCTGTATCTCTCCCTGTAGCAGGGAGAGAACTTTGCTGCTGGAAGAGTCAGCTCTCTAATTAGGTAAACTAGCTGGCCGTGGGAGGCCCCTGAGAGGGCGAGGCCTTAGGCGGTCGCCTAATTTGCCTAATTAGAGAGCCGCCTCTGTACTCCAATGGGGACACTAGTTCTAGTGACAAGCAAGAAATCCCTAATTTTGGAGAGATTTCTTCTCGCTTCCCATTTTGGCTATGGGGCAGGAAGTGTAGGGAAGTAATCCCTAATGGGATGCAGATGGCAAAAAAATTACTCTAGATTTACTCTGTCCAAAATGAATAAAAAATTTCCTTTAGTTCCACTTTAACTGCTGAAATCTGATTAATCTGGATCAATGCACCTTTGTACTTTTTGCACTGTGGATGTAGATGAGGATGTGTTAAGACAGGGGTGCTCAACTTATTGAAGAGCGACTTGGTTACCGGTCGGGGGCCACAATGAGTGGAGCAGGTGGATGACAGGTCCGTGTCCACTCTGCATATGCAGAGCAGACACAGCCCGCTCTACTCTATGGGCCCTCCGATCCGATCCACCCAGAGCAAAGGGGGCAGATCTCCCTTCTGTTTTTTTTAGCAGATGGAATTCGAGGTAGGCTGCTTTCACACAGGTTTACCTGCACCAGGGGTGCAGCGCAGTGCACCTGTGGCTTTCCTGCAGGTTAGCTGTACTTTGCCATAGACCTCTATTATATCCTGCAATTGTGGTGCACTTTCTGAAAGAGTATAAAAACTCCTGCATTCAGGAGTTTTGGTGGGCTTTCAGAAAGCACACCAAACACACAGGTAATAACATAAGTCTATGTCTCAGTGCAGGTAACCCGCAGATGCACTGCACCTGCGGATCAGTTTGAAAGCAGCCCGGTAGCCACTGCAGAACAGATATGCCCATATATACACTATGATTTTAGTAATAAACTAACCTTTAATAACAGTCTTCCATTCAGGTATCGCTGAATGTTGCTGTCCCAGATGGAGTGCATTTGGTATCACTCCGCCTGTAATAGAAGCCGGTGCTACACAGGAAGCATTGGCTTATGCGGCTCTGCTCCGCAGATGCTTGCTTGTTCTACCGCCAGCTCCATTCACAACACTGATGCTCTGGGATGGCGGGTCGTCCATCCGTGTTCTGGCCATCCCATCGCAGGACGTCGTGGGCCACATAAAAGGGCTCTGCAGGTCACCGGTTGGTCGCCCGTTTAAGAGCACATGAATGAATCTGGGATTTAATCTTAAAGGTTGACGTGCAAGGTGTGACAGTGCAAGGCCTGCCACTGTGAAAATGGTTGGAAAAAAGACACAGGGTTTACACGTGTGCAGAGTGCGGGACTCCGAAGTATTGATTTTGAGTGGAGCAAACTGCTTTACAGCTTTCTCAAGATTTTGGTATTTCCTGATTGGACTCCGTAATTTGGAGATTTCAAAATGTCTTGGGAGGGAAGAAATCTCCAAACAGGTGTCCAGGTTTTGTTGAAGACCAGCAGGGTGTGTGTCAAGCTGCACACAGCCCTTATAATTGTTAAGTTTCCTGTATTGTCCTCTGCATCAGCCCCTCTTTCTGTTAGGTCCTCTGTTAGGTCCTCTGCATCAGCCCCTCTTTCCCTCAATTGGACTTTGGCGGTCAATGGAAAAAAACTCTGTCTGTCTGTCCGGACAGGTAATCAGACACCATACACCGTATGAGGTTGAAAAAAGAATACTTTTACTTCCCTCTTCACAGAGCATATACAATAATCAAAAAGGGGAAGGACGCAATTGAACAACCAATCACATTCAAGCATTTAAGCATTTTGTTATACAATTCAATATTGATCTGCAAGATTCATAATATTTCTTCCTTCGGACTCAACATCATATTTACTCTAAAAATGTCTCACGCAATCTATGTCCTTGATAAGGTTCCCAGCAAATTTGTTATGGGAAGTAGATTTGTTATTAGATAGACTTGTTATTAGAAGTAAACTTGTTATGAGAATGTGTGAGTGTGAGATAAACATAGTTACAGTGAGTTTCTACAGAAAAGCATCTTTGTACAATACTATTAAATCTTAAAGGGTAACTCTACACTTCCCACGTTTCCTTACAATCCCTCCTTTGATCATAGGAGACTTAAAAAGTCTCCGCTGATCGCTCATTGTACCACCTATATCCTGCCTTGAACATGGTCATGGCTGTTTCAGACTTATCAACTGGGTTCTTTGATTTTGCTACTTTACTTATCAGGCAGAACACCAATTTGATTGTCACATAAATGGCCAGAGCTCAAATAAGTATCATGAGAAGTATCATACCCGCTTTCTTAAAGAAATTCATAATGTTTTCCCCAATAGAACCGAAGCATCCTCCTACACCTTAAAAGGGATTCCATGAGTCCCCCATACGTCTCATTTGGTCCTGCAATTTTGCCCTTTCTTCATTGTGACCTCTAATAATGTCACAATAGTCTGGGATTTCTAAATCTTCAGACGGCTTTGTAAGATTGTTCATGTATGTGCAGCATAGGGTTTTATCCCCGGTTAGGTCACACAGCCCTGTAAGAACCATCATCATTCTTTCTTGCCTTTGTTTAATTACCTCTTGTTCGAATAATACCTTCCTAAGTTCTTCATTGAGTAATCCTATATCTATTGCTGTGGCATTCATCCATGAATCCATTAACATCCCAAATCCATCTACCTTTGTGAGGGCATTGTATACGCCTACCCCACCGAAGGATGCAAAAATGTTGTCCCACCAAGTGGTTAATTCCCTCTTGTGTCTGCCAAATTCAAGGTGACCGTGGGCAGGTTTCATGGACACAAGTGTGTCTGACCCTGTGGTCCCCATTAGAGGGATCATTTCCACAATAGTACACCAACCTGAAGTTTTTCTGTCCATAGGGTAAGGGACGGTGGTATGGCACCATAGTCCACGACAGACCATCCATCCGTGGGGAACATGAGGGGCTTGAACCACTTTGGGGGGGCTAAGTCTTGACCTTAATCCCACAAAACACATCCAATCCCCCAAAGAGGGAATGCTATCTCCACCTTGCCTTATCCAGGGGCTGTCCATGTGTGTGCTATTTATCCATTCAGTAACCTGTGGATTGTTGGATCCCCTTACACATTTACATATGTCATATAGGGACATGTTACCTATCCTTTCATCAGGGTCCAGGATATTAAAAGTAGCTAACCCGTGGGAGTGGTGTTTATAACAGGGACTTCCTGGGTGGTATTTAGTAACTGCTCTAGGGTGATAGGCCTTCCAACCATAGGGACTAAATGTTGGCCTGTGGATAAGTGTGACTCCTTTCCATGTATGCCGCTCTGGCATTCACTAAAACAGTATCCTCACCCATCCCGCACTAGGAGTTTAGCCAACATCCAAAAAATAAGAGCAATAATACAGTGATGGTCATTACAATTGAAAAAAGAAACTGTCCAAGTGGTGCATTTTCTTGGCTCACGGGGAGAGTCTGTGGTCAAAATGGGGGGGTTAAGGGGTTTTCTGAGAGGGGGCATGGGGCAATAGTGGCTGAGTCTCTTCTTGTACAGTTGTTAGTGGGGGCTCCTCCATTTCCTTTCCTGTCTCCTTTATCTGTGGGCTCTTCTTCAACCTTGATGCATGGATCCATTGTGGGCTTTGATGCATCAGTATTGCTGTCCTGGAGACCTTGAGGACTTCAAATGGACCTTGGAAGACGGGGCCTGGTTGTTTGCGGACTGCAAGTTGTTTGATCAGTACTTTATCCCCCGGGACGAAAGGATGTGTTGGTTCTGTGGAAAGAGGAAGAAAGGTGACAGCAACCTTGTCATAAGTTTCAGCAGGGCTACTTACCAGATATTTCACGTGTTCTTCCTGTAAGGAATATAAGTTAGATTCCTCGCCTATCTTAGGGGCTTTTTGAGCGGGTCTTCCCATAAGGATCTCAAAAGGGGGACAGTCCTGTCCTAGCATGGGGGTTGGTCAGTATATGGTAGCTGGCAGACCAAACCTGCTAATCCAATGATTGACCAAACACCTGGTAAGCTATCCCTGCAGTCTCTCCTGTTACGGGAATAACTTCCGGCCATGAGGAAAATGGCAAAATGGCGTATTATTACGCAAAGATATTTGACATTACCTTTCTGTTTGGGCATGTGTGTCAAATCAATCTGTAAGTCTTTTAATTGGCCTATGTGTCCCTGAACATTATTCTGGACACAAGTTCCTGTTGCTGTAGGGGTTTCTTACCTATGTGCCCGGGGCCATGGAGATAAGGTAAAATCAAAGGAGCTACTGTTTCTGGAATACCTATGATCCCCTCCTTGTTTGACCATAAGCCGTCTGGGTTGTGTGTCAAACTATGTGACTCCCAAATGTCAGAAAATTCTTCTGGCTCGGGCTGGGAAACTTGGGGACAAAAAATCTGTAGAAAACAATTGGAGGGTTGATTCCCACTTCTGAGGATTGTCTCCTCAGCAGCAATTTTGGTTGCTCTGACCCTTAAGTTGTTTCCCTTTTGAGGGTAAATGGAGTGCACTTAATAAATCCTCTACCCAGACTTGATTTGAGATTTGCTTATTATCCGCTGTCTTGTACCCAAAAGACCCCAAAAGTGTATCTATTGTCAGTGTAAATGTTTACTTTTTGTCCTTTGAATAATTGACAGGCATGTGTCATAGCATAGAGCTCTGCCTGCTGAGCTGAAGTCGCTGCTAGTGGTTTTGCTTCTAATATTATGTCTGGTAAAGTCACTACAGCATACAGTATCATCGCTTAGAACAGCTGCCGTCAACAAAAACATTTATGTAGTCAGTAGATGTAGAAATGTTTTGTAAAAGGTGCACTACAGTATGTAGTATCAGTTTCTAAAGTGATTTTGGATGTTTCTTTTACTGTCATGTTTACTGCCACAGGCAGCAACAGCTTGTAGGCAAGCTGGCATTCCTTGTACCTGAACAGGGAGTTTTTTGGTTAGATAAGCCACGGGTCGGTAGTGGGTACCATGCGCTTGGGCCAGCACGGCAGCCAGTGCAGGGCCCCTGACTATACAGTATAGCACAAAGGATTTCTTATGATCTGGTAAACCTAGTGCTGGAGCACTGGCCAAAGACTGTAATAATGTACGTGTTATTTCCTCAGTGTAACACCTGCTTGGGGGCAGTGGCTGCAGTAGAGGGGCGCAAGATTGAATCATAAAAAGATTGAATCATAAAAAGAATAATCTGGGATCCACTGCCTGCAGTAGACAATAGAGCCAAGAAAAGAAAGGAGCGTTGCCTTATCTTCGGGGCCGAGACAGGTCAGAGTCTTGACTCTCTTTTTGGGGACACTTGCTTGGTCCCGCCTGAGATAATACATCCTAGGTATTCCACCCTCTCCCCGCACCACTGGATCTCTTTTTCGAGACACCAAGTGACCCTTAAGAGATAAGTGAGTCATCAGGCTTTTAGAGTTTTCTGCACACTGTGCCCCACTCTCACTACATAACAGTAGGTCATCTACATATTGCAGGAGTACTGATCCCTGTGGGGGCACCCAGTCATCCAGGGTTAGTTTTAACACCATGGAAAATGCTTCAGGACTGTCCACAAAGTCTTGAGGAAGACAGGCCCAAGTCAGTCGGCCCGAGCCCGAGCCCCAGGCAAAGGCAAAGATCCTTTGGAAATCCTTGTGAACATCAATGCTAAAGAAAGCATTGGACAAGTCTAGTACCCTGGAGTTGGAGTGGAGGAAGCGGGGATGTTTATAAAAATTCCTGTGATGTCTGAGGCTAGTGGTGGAAGTGGTTAAATACATTTGTTCACCCCCCTCAAATCCCCCTAGCCTCCACTCGCCGCTGGCTTTCTTTACTGAATGGGTGTATTCTGTACGTACGTGGTGATCTGTGGTGTACCCTGTACTTCGTCAGCATAATGGTGGTATTGTTTCTGAAAGAATGGTATGATGTTTGGTTTGAAAGTAGGGACATAAGGAGTGCATTTGACATGTCCTACGTCTGTCTTTGACTTTTTCCATATCGGGTGAGTCTCTAATGCTGCAGGTATGGTCATAAAGTAAAACGTCAAATCTTTTCTTTTTGGCATAGTCAAGTCACATGTTGCTGATTTGGCAGTCACTCCCCCTTGTAGGTCAAATTTAACGTTACCCCTAATTAAGACATGAGGTCTCTTGGCTCGGTACAATTTTTTTTTTGACAAAACGGGTGTCATTAAGACAACTTGTACTAGCCCCTGTGTCCACTAAAAAACATACCACCCATCCCTCAACTTTAAGGACTACCTGCGGAAGTGTTTTCCAGTGGGAAGAGAAGAAATGCATTACCAAGGAGGGAATCTCTCATAGTCAATTCCGTAGTCAATTCCAGTGAAGGATAAAGTTTTTCCTTTGGCTTTTTCTCATTATCAGTTTTAATCATAGCATGGGGTGGCGGAGGTACTGGCACATAATCCTCTGTATCCCTTATGTCATAACAAAGGGGTTGGACAGGGGCAGAGGCAAGTGTTGGTTTTTTAGGAGGCTTGTCTAAGGAAGGATGAGGCTTCTCTAATGGATGAGGGAATTGCTTCTTATACTCTTTCAATGCTTTATACCACATTTTATAACATTCAGTCATATATTCTTTATCATAAGGAAATGGTGGATAATTATACCGCTTATGTTGGCCACAAATTTTAGTGACTTCTTCACATTCCTCTGCAGAATATGGTCCACACTCACTTAGCCCCGCAATTTGTAGAGCATGTGCTCTGGTCAATAGGTTTTTCCAGAAGGGTTCAGTATAATGTGTTCCATAGTTTCCAGACACGAAATCTAAAGGAGTGGGCTGATCCAGCTTACCTTCCAAACCTCCCTTTCCCGGCAGATTTCACATGTTTACAATTCTTATACTTTATCTTATATTATAACTCTATTTATACACATCAGCTGCAGAACATACAGTTAATGACTTAGGACAAGCCACAAAAGTTTCACCCGTTCCACATTCAATAGTACCTATGACACCTTTAACAGTTAAAGCTTCTTGAAATGTAAAAGTTTTATTTCTTGGCAAAATGCCAAAATAACACTCCCTCTGGCCAGAGGTTCCCCTGCTTATAAGTAAGCTTTGTACATTATTACTTTCCTTATTCTTATAACCTAACAATTTTTATTTATATTTCAAATTTCTTGGCAAAGTGCCAACAGGTTTAAACAGTAGTTTCAATTGCTGTAATACTAATGCCGCAAACAATTTCCCACTATCCGCTACGGTTGGTGAGATATTAGCATTTGAACCCTTGTTGGCAAAACGCCAAAATATCCAAAATGTGCACTGACTTCCCCTGCGCAAAAGACGTCAGTGGCAAAAGGAATTATTCACATAACATGTTTTGATCAAAAGTTAGCCTCACCAATCCATGTATTACCCCAGAAAAATGTTACAACGTCCCTGTTGTCTCGATGTATCAAAGACCCTCCTGGAACACAAAACTATTATGTATATTTTATTTTGTTAAGCGCTGCGCAAACTGTTGGCGCTATATAAATCCTGTATAATAATAATAATAATAATAATAATAATAATATTAAACCTGGTAATAACCTCCAGGAATTCTAGTAACCAAATAAGTATTTGATCCCTTATACACAAATAATAGGCTTGTTAAATACTCTGGGCAACGTCCTGCCAAAAACACTTAAAGCGGAAGTAAACCCATCGATTTAACAGTCTAAAAAAAAAGGCATGCCGTGAATGCTAACTGCACATTGGCTGTGCTCTCAACCAAACAGTCAAACCATCCAATGGCTGGTGTCATAACAGATCACATGTGCAGCACTGTGGCAGTTGAAGATTAAACAGAGGCAAAGATGGCAGCTTCCTTGGCTGAAAACGATAGAAGGGTTTACTTCCACTTTAAACATTATTTCAAATATGACATTAAAATGATTTAGAGGTTTCCAATGACCACTCCTTCTGGTTAAAAACAAGGTTTTCAACCTGCTATGGTATGGTATTAATACAATATATGGGAGGGATCCTGGGCAATTTTAGCAAGTATCCTTGTCCCCTATATTTTGATCCTGATACCGTCCTTTTATATTAATAATCAAAAAAGGAAGAACTCCGGACAGCCGCACACCGAGAAAATAAAATCCAAAAAGTTTATTTAAAAGCAAAAAACACTGCAATCCATACACGGCAAAAAAGGGGGGGTACAGAGCTGACGCGTTTCGCACCACAACTAGTGCTTACTCATAGCTTAGATTTGCTTTTAAATAAACTTTTTGGATTTTATTTTCTCGGTGTGCGGCTGTCCGGAGTTCTTCCTTTTTTGATTTCCAATCATTGTGCTATTAGCCAGCACCTGGGGCTCCCACACAGGAGCAGGAGCATTCGCTTGGGAAGGAGAGTCTTGGAGCGGTGGTTGTTTGTTTTTCATCTTTTATATTAATACCCGGAACCCTGGCCCCACCTAGGCAGCAGGCATTCCTGTTTATGAGCAAGCTGTGCTATAATTCTCCAGGAACCCTGGCCCCACCTAGGCAGCAGGCATTCCTGTTTAATGTCCCTATCTCTTAGGCAAGCTAATTAAATTAAATTAATCAATTATGCCTTGAGTTCTATAATGCGAAGGGTTATAACAGAGTAAGCTGTTCAAAAATACTTTGAAAAAGTAATTTTAAAGAAAGCTTTCCTGTAATGTACCCCACTTATTCTGGTACCATCTGTTACATTTCCTGTATTGTCCTCTGCATCAGCCCCTCTTTCTGTTAGGTCCTCTGTTAGGTCCTCTGCATCAGCCCCTCTTTCCCTCAATTGGACTTTGGCGGTCAATGGAAAAAAACTCTGTCTGTCTGTCCGGACAGGTAATCAGACACCATACACCGTATGAGGTTGAAAAAAGAATACTTTTACTTCCCTCTTCACAGAGCATATACAATAATCAAAAAGGGGAAGGACGCAATTGAACAACCAATCACATTCAAGCATTTAAGCATTTTGTTATACAATTCAATATTGATCTGCAAGATTCTTAATATTTCTTCCTTCAGACTCAACATCATATTTACTCTAAAAATGTCTCACGCAATATATGTCCTTGATAAGGTTCCCAGCAAATTTGTTATGGGAAGTAGATTTGTTATTAGATAGACTTGTTATTAGAAGTAAACTTGTTATGAGAATGTGTGAGTGTGAGATAAACATAGTTACAGTGAGTTTCTACAGAAAAAAAGAAACATCTTTGTACAATACTATTAAATCTTAAAGGGTAACTCTACACTTCCCAAGTTTCCTTACAATAATGAAGGCTTAGGAATAGCTCAGGGTTCCAGCGAGAAGGGAGGTGCACTCCCATCTGAAGACAGGTGTGTGATCCTGTCTGGAGACAAAGATGATCTTAGAATTAGAATTTCTGCAGATTTTTGTCTTCAGATTTATCAAAACCATATAATATGAGGTCAAACATTAAGAGTTTCAATTTGTATGCAATCAGGCAGGCCCTTGCACTACATACTTGGTTTTGGTAGATCTGAAGACAAAAATCTGCAGAAAATCTAATAGTGTGTATGGGGCTTAAGGCTACTTTTACACTGGGGCGGGGGGTCCATTAGCGGTAAAGCGGCGCTAGTTTTAACGCCGCTTTACCGTAATTTTAGCGGCTCTTTTTGGCCTTTAACCTCCGGTAGCGGCCAAAGAAAGGGTTAAAAGTGCCAGTGTTGTGGCGCTGCCGAAGCACTTTACAGGTGCTTCGGCAGTGCTGCTTTTTCATTTCAATGGGCAGGGCGTTTTGGGCTCCCAAACCGCCCCAAAGATGCTGCTTGCATGACTTTTTTTCCCGTCCCCCAAGCGCACTGCCCCGATGTGAAAACACTCAGGCTTTTACACTGGAGAGGCATGAGAGGCGCTTTTCAGGCACTTTACAGGCTATATTTTTAGCGCTAAAACACCTGAAAAGTGCCTCAGTGTGAAAGGGGTCTAGGAGAGCTGAGGCAACTAGGAGAGAGTCCGGGGGACTGAGGGAATCTGTAAGTCTTAAGCCCCATACACACGGTCGGATTTTCCGATGGATTCTGTCCTATCGGACAATGTTGTCGGAAATTCCGACCGTGTGTAGGCACCATCGGACATTTTCCATCGGATTGTCCGACGGGCAAAGTTGTATCTCCTGCTCTATAAATTTTCCGACAACAAAGTCCGATCACACCAATTCCGATCGTGTGTAGCGAATTCCGACGGACAAAGTGCCACGCATGCTCAGATCACATTACAAGACCAAAGCTATTGGCTACTATCCTCTACGTAGTCCCGTCGTAGGCAACAAACGTCACCACGTTCAAAATGATCGGATTTTCCGACAACATTGTCCGACCGTGTGTATGCAACACCAGTGTCAGACTAAATCCGTCGGACCAAATCCGATGGATTTGGTGGTCGGATTTTCCGACTGTGTGTATGGGGCTTTAGGGTGCTTTCACACTGAAGTGTTTTTCAGGAGCTACAGCGTTAAAAATAACGCCTGTATAACCCCATGAAAAAAGCGTGTCCCTTCACTCCAGTGTGAAGGCTGGAGGGCTTTCACACTGGAGCGTTGCGCTAGCAGGATGGTAAAAAAAGTCCTGCTAGCAGCATCTTTGGAGCGGTGAAGGAGCGCTGTATTCACCGCTCCTACCCATTGAAATCAATGGGACACTGCGGGGATACCGCGTTAATACCGCCGGCAAAGCGCCGCTTCAGCGGGGGGGGGTTTTAACCCTTTTTCGGCCGATAGCGGGGGTTAAAACCACTCCGCTAGCGGCCGCATACCGTGGCTAAAACATCGGTAAAGCAGCGCTTAATATAGCATTGCTTTACTGCCGCCGCCCCCACCGCCCCAGTGTGAAACCAGCCTTAGGGGAGTGAGAGAACCAGGGTGTCAGAAGAACCCTTACCTAGAGGCCAGGAGTGGGCCTGTGCCGCAAGGTGCAATAGCCAAGGTGGAGTGATATTGTCTGAGGGACCAGTGTAAAGCCCCATACACACGCGCGGATTATCCGAGGACCAGGTCCGTCGGACCATGTCCGTCATACTTTGTCTGATGTTGGTTTTGCGTACACACGGTCGGACAAAGTTGTCGGAAAATCCGATCATTCTGAACGTGGTGACGTTTGTTGCCTACGACGGGACTACGTAGAGGCTAGTAGCCAATAGCTTTGGTCTTGTAATATGATCTGAGCATGCGTAGCACTTTGTCCGGTCGGACTACCATACACACGATCGGATTTGGTGTGATCGGACCGTGTTGTCGGAAAATCTATCCAGCAGGAGATAGGACTTTGTCCGTCGGACAATACGTCGTACACTGTCCGATGGTGCATACACACGGTCTGATTTTTCAACAACATTGTCCGATCGGACAGAATCCATGCAAAAATCCGACCGTGTGTATGGGGCTTTAAGAGTATTGGTACTGCTAAAGTTATAGGCAGGTTGCTTGGTATCTTTCTGTTAGGCCCCTTTTACACTGGGGCGGTGCGGGCGTCGGCGGTAAAGCAGCACTATATTTAGCGCTGCTTTACCATCGTTTTAGCAGCGGTATTCTGCCGCTAGCGAGACGGTTTTAACCCCCCCGCTAGTGGGCGAAAAAGGGTTAAAACCCCCCCGCAAAGCGCCGCTTTCACACTGGCGTTAAAGGACCCGCTTTTTTCAGGCACTATTTTTAGCGCTGTAGCGCCTGAAAAACGCTTCGTGTGAAAGGGGCCTTACCAATTTTGCTGTGTGAAACTGAAACCCCTGTGTGTGCCAGTTAGTGGACTTTACTTTTATCTGTTTTAATAAAAGCGGGCTGATAAGCCTCTAAAAATGCAGTTCGGACTGGCATGGACACTAAAAAACGAATCTACCACTGAGCTAACCACCCCCATAGCACAAAGGGTAAAAATGATTGCACTGAGCAAAGAAAGCGTTGGAATGTAGCTGATGGGCGTGGAGGAAACTGGGCTCAAATGTATGACACTGAATTCTTTTTCTCCTTTGTAACATGACAAGTACATAAATGTTGTGAATGAATAACTGCTGAAATAGTAAACCACATTTGGAGGTTTCTTTTGTAAAAGATCTGTATTTCATTGTAACATTTGATTTGCAAACTTTTTAAGGAAGTAAAAACCATGATTATTGTTGTAGCCAAGTAAATATAAAATATTGCATATGACTTTATTTATTTCCAAGCAACAGTTGGGAGTTCCTGGCTCATTTTCAAACAGGCTATTATTATCTGCTTTGCTGTAAATTTACACAATCAACTGAATGAGTCAGAAGAGGGACTCATCACCCTCGCCCTCTTTGCCCTCTTTGCTTGCTCTGTCCCGACAGATATACAGAGGTTCATTTGCAGAAAGAGTCTGAAGGCAACTATCTTCATCTTATGTTTGTCCTCTTTTTTTTTTTTTTTCATCTTATGTTTGTCCTCTTTTTTTTTTCATCTTATGTTTGTCCTCTTTTTTGGGGGGAAATCTATAATGCTTTGTTGATCTTGTGTCATTGGTACACCCTAAATATAGATATCTGTAGATTAAATGCCTGCCCGTGGGTCGCGCGCGCGCCGCCGCCAGCGGCGCGCTCGCGACCCGGTCGGGAGCTCCGTGACCCCGGCCGCGGGACCAGCGGACCCGATCGCCGCTGGTGTCCCGCGATCGGGCTACGGAGCTGAAGAACGGGGAGAGGTTTGTGTAAACAAACCTCTCCCCGCGCTTCCTACTCTGCCTGTCATTGATTGGCTGTTCCCGTCATCGGGAAAGCCGATCAATGACGTCAGACGTCAGCCCATAACCCCTCCCATCCCCCTAGTGGTTAACTCTTTCACTACAACTGTCATTTATACAGAAATCAATGCATTTAAATAGCATTGATTTCTGGATAAATGACAATGGTCCCAAAAATGTGTCAAAAATGTCCGATGTGTCCGCCATAATGTCGCAGTCACAATAAAAATCGCTGATCGCCGCCATTACTAGTAAAAAAATAAATATTAATAAAAATGCTATAAAACTATCCCCTATTTTGTAAACGCTATAACTTTTGCGCAAACCAATCAATAATCGCTAATTGCGATTTTTTTTTTTTACCAAAAATATGTAGAAGAATACGTATCGGCATAAACTGAGGAAAAAAATGTTTTTTTATATATTTTTTGGGGATATTTATTATAGCAAAAAGCAAAAAATATTGAATTTTTTAAAAAAAATTGTCGCTCTATTTTTGTTTATAGCGCAAAAAATAAAAACCGCAGGGGCGATCAAATACCACCAAAAGAAAGCTCTATTTGTGGGAAAAAAGGACGCCAATTTTGTTTTGGAGCCACGTCGCACGACCGCGCAATTGTCAGTTAAAGCGACGCAGTGCCGAATCGCAAAAGGGGCCTGGTCCTTTGGCTGCCAATTGGTCCGGGGCTGAAGTGGTTAAAGAGGGATTGCACCTGAAATTTTTTTTTTTAAGAGCCAGCAGCTACAAATATTGCAGCTGCTGACTTTTAATAAATGGACACTTACCTCTTCCAGGGTCCAGCGATATTGGCAGCAGAGGCTGATCAATCGCTCGGCTCTCTGCTGCTGCCGGCACCATTCTCGGTGAGGGAATCAGGAAGTGAAGCGTTGTGGCTTCACTTCCCGGTTCCCTACTGTGCATGCGTGAGTCGCGCAGTGCAATAGGAATCGTCCGCGCTGTCTCTGGGACCCATGTATGTCCCAGCAGACAGCGCGGCGGGACAGGAAGAGGCATAGACTCCCGTGGGAGTCTATGCCCAGAAGTGGGTGTAAATACCTGTCTTAGACAGGTATCTGCACCCCCCTTCCCCCTGAAAGGTGCCAAATGTGACACCGGAGGGGGGGAGGGTTCCGAAAAACAGAAGTTCCACTTTAGGGTGGAATACTGCTTTAATTTGGTTTATCTGAAAGCTAGTGTCTACAAACTATGGTGTGTGTATATATATATATATATATACTGAAATGTATGCATCTTTTTACTTTCTGACCACCTATCACATTTCCTGAGGTGCTAAAATGCCAGGGCAATACAAACACCCCCCCCCCCCAAATGCCCCTCTTTTTGTAAATTAGACACCCCAAAGTATTTTTTGAGAGGCATGTTGAGTGCTGGAAGATTTTTTTTGTTGCCACAAGTTTTTGAAAAACGTAAATGAAATTTTTTTACACAAAGTTGTCAGTTTAATGAGACATTTTTCACACATGGCATGAGTATATGAGGACTTACACCCCAAAACAAATTTTTCTACCTTTCCCATGACCTTTTGGAAAGTAAGACGCCCCAAGTTAAATGCTTAGAGGCATGTTGAGTGCATGGAGGATTTTATTTTGTGCCACAAGTTTTTGAAATATGAAAAAATATTTTTTTTTTCTCTTTACACAAAGTTGTCAGTTTAATGAGATATTTCTCAAAAATACCATGGGTATATGTGGAATTACAACCAAAAACACATTCTGCTTCTCCTGAGTATGGGGATACCACATGTAAGAGACTTTTTTGCAGCCTAGCCACCAGTGATGGCACTAACGCCGTTAAAGTAAACGGCGTTACGTAACGCCGTTACTTTAGAGGGTAACGAGTAATCTAACTGATTACTCTTCCCCTTGCGGTAACGCCGTTCCCATTACTGGGGCGGCGTTACCGCAATTACCCGCCGCGATCGCGGAGCCGTCTGCGGCCTCGGCCTTAGGAAAGGCCGCGGCTTCGGCCTAGCTCCGGAGCGACGGCCGACGGGTGCACCAAGATGGCCGCCGCTCCGGCCTAGCTCCGGAGCGGCGGCCATCTTGGTGCACCCGTCGGCCGTTTACAATGTGATTGCTCCGTCAAATGACGGAGCGATCACTTTGTAAACAAACCGGCGTCAAGATGACGCTGGTCTCCCCTCTGTGTACAGATCTGTACAGTGGAGGGGAGAGATCGGATGGCAGCAGCCATCCCTCCATACCCTGCCACTACTCTGCAACACCCTGCTAATACTGCGCAATACTCTGCAACACCCTGCTAATACTGCGCAATACTCTGCAACACCCTGCCAATACTGCGCAAAACTCTGCAACACCCTGCCAATACTGCGCAAAACTCTGCAACACCCTGCCAATACTGCGCAATACTCTGCAACACCCTGCCAATACTCTGCAACACCCTGCCAAAACCGCGCAATACTCTGCAACACCCTGCCAATACTGCGCAATACTCTGCAACACCCTGCCAATACTGCGCAATACTCTGCAACACCCTGCCAATACTGCGCAATACTCTGCAACACCCTGCCAATACTGCGCAATACTCTGCAACACCCTGCCAGTGCCAATACTGTGCAATACTCTGCAACACCCTGCCAATGCTGTGCAATACTCTGCAACACCCTGCCAATGCTGTGCAATACTCTGCAACACCCTGCCAATGCTGTGCAATACTCTGCAACACCCTGCCAATACTGTGCAATACTCTGCAACACCCTGCCAATACTGCGCAATACTCTGCAACACCCTGCCAATACTACGCAATACTCTGCAACACCCTGCCATACCCCGCAACACCCCGCCACACTCTGCAATACGCAGTAATACCCAGCCATACTCGGCGATACCCAGCCATACTCGGCGATACCCAGCCGTACCCAGCTATACCCAGACAATATTACAGTTGGGGAGATGACGTGGATATTACAGTGGGGGCTTTATGGTGGTGGAATTTTCAAAGGTTTTTGCAAATTCAATTATTATTTGCTGATCCGAAAAATGATCCGATCCGTGAGTTTGGGGGGACAGATGTACAGGGGGGGAACAGATATATGTGTGGGGGGGGGGACAGACGTGTAGTGGGGTACAGAGGGGGAACGGATATATGTGTGTGGGGGGGGGACAGACGTGTAGTGGGGTACAGAGGGGGTACAGATATATGTGTTGGGGGGAAATAGACGTGCAGGGGGGAACGCGCCCCTTGCTTACAGTAATACTAGACCCGCCCCTAAGAATATTTAAAAAAAAAAGTCAGTTACTTTGCTGAGTAACTAATTACTTTTCCAATGTAGTAACTGAGTTACTAACTCAATTACTTTTTTGGGAGAAGTAATTTGTAATGTAACTAATTACTTTTTTAAAGTAAGATGACCAACACTGCTAGCCACATACATGCCCCCAAAATTCTTCAAACTGTGACTCCAGGGTTGCTGGCTGCAGTTATGAGCATAGAGTGCCTACTCTCTGTCACACTGCCCATACCCCACACTGACAATCTGCCCCTGCTCCTCCTCGTATGGACACTCAGACAGGACAGAAAAGAGATAGAGAGTAGGACCCCACCCACATTCCAATCCCTGGCAGCTCTGTGCCTTTGCATGTATGTACCATGGATGATGCAAGTTTGCAAACCCTCCACAGGGGATCCACAGCTCTCCAGGACAGCCTTCTTTCCTTCCCAAACTTCTCAGTGATTGGAAAGAAAGCAGCACAAGTCATGAAGAGAGAGTGTGTTGTCACCTCCAGAGCCCCTCTACCAACAGAGCAGACCGCTGGGATTTCCCTGGTATGGTGCACTACAAGCCCCAGCATGCTCTGTCAGCCTATGTGTATGTATAGCACAGGCTAGTAGGCCTGCTTGCTGACCACAGTGGCAGAACTCCAGGGCCCAAGCCTCCATCTATGGTGGAGGCTCTCTCTTCTCTCGCCAGCCTCTGAGCACACCAACGTAAGGGAGAGCTCTGTGGACTGTAATGAAAATCAGCGACCTATAGTGTGAGTGCGATAGTGTACAGTAGACATGTGCACAATAAAAAAAATGTGTTTATTTTCGTTTCGTTTCTTTTGTTTCCGTTGATTCGTAACGATTCGTAAAATTCGTAAGTCGTCGGTGTTCGTATTCGTAACGATTCGTAAATTCGTAAGTCGTCGTGTTCGTATTCGTAACGATTCGTATATTTCGTAAGAGTTATTTTTTCGTTGATTCGTTTTTTCTGTTAGTTTAATTTTCGTTTATTCGAAATTCGGACGCATTCGTATTTTCGTAGATTTAGTTACATTCATACTTTCGTTAGATTGATTTATTCGTACTTTCGTAACATTGTTTTCGTAGATTCGTAATCGGAGCATAATTTATAATTTTATGTAATGTGTATGCTATTATTACATTTTAAGAGACACGGAAAATTACGAATCGAAAAAAAAAGTTACGAATGTACAAATTTTTTCGTTCAATCCATTCGAAGCACGTTAAAGCAGCGCCATTGTAAGAGACACAGAAAATTACAAATCGCAAAAAAAAAAAAAAAAAGTTACGAATGTACAAATTTTTTCGTTCAATCCATTCGAAGCACGTTAAGCAGCGCCATTGTAAGAAACACGG
Organism: Lithobates sylvaticus; assembly: GCA_028564925.1. Taxonomy (NCBI): domain Eukaryota; kingdom Metazoa; phylum Chordata; class Amphibia; order Anura; family Ranidae; genus Lithobates; species Lithobates sylvaticus. The sequence continues at coordinate 509,979,177 of CM053026.1, read as the reverse complement.
AAAATTCCGAATCAAAAATAAAAAAAAGTTACGAATGTAGGAATTTTTTCGTTCAATCCATTCGAAGCACGTTAAGCAGCGCCATTGTAAGAAACACGGAAAATTCAGAATCAAAAATAAAAAAAAGTTACGAATGTAGGAATTTTTTCGTTCAATCCATTCGAAGCACGTTAAGCAGCGCCATTGTAAGGGACACGGAAAATTACCAATTCAACAAAAAAATAAAGTTACGAATGTACGAATTTTTTCGTTCATTTTGATCTTCGTTGTTCCTGTTTTCGTTTTTCGGATTTTCTTCTTTCGTAGATTCGTTGTTTCTAATTCGGTTATTTCGGATTTTCGTTGTTTTTTGTATTCGTTCGATTCGAACATTCGTTAAAATTTTTTGCGAATCGTTCGTTCATTCGTACGTTAACGAATGAACGAATATAACGAATTTTAACGAAAAACGAAAAAAAAAACGAAACTAATTGCACATGTCTAGTGTACAGGCGATCTAACGCTAACTGACCCTGGCTTTGAGGAACGCTAACTGACCCTGACATTATTTGATGTCGCTAGTGGCAGTAATACAGTGATCAGTGAAAAAATACTGTACAGTTACACTGTACTAAGGGCACTGGCTGTGTGACAGGGGTGATCAAAGGGTTAATTCGGGCTATCAAAGGGTTAAATGTGCCTATCTAAAGTGTGTGTATATGTGTGTGTGTGCAAAATGTAATACTTTTGCTCACACTATGGTGTGTTTCTTTTCTCTCTCTGGACCGAAAATTATTCAGGAAGAGAAACACCAGCGAGATCCCGTGCCTGTATTTACAAACACAGGAACAGGACTGTTTCGCCATTCGTTGCAGGAGATCACCCTTTTGGGTGGTAACATACATTGCAGGGATTTTAACAAACGTTGTAGCAGATTAATTCCTACTGTAGTGCTCCTGCCCTGGACTGGCTAAATTTAGTGTATGACTGCATATTTGCTTGTTCGGTCTGATCAGGTTTATGTCTAAACTTGGCGCTGATTGCTTCTTCCTGCCTTTTAAAGAATGTTCCAGAAATAGCGTGGGAGTATTAATCCCTGGGTTATTTTTTTTAATCAAATTCTTTTTATTATTTTATATGAAAACAACATTGACACAATACAGACAAAACCACAAAAATAGAAATCACACCAAATCAAACCACCCGCCCCCCCCCCCAAAAATAAAAAAATAAACCCCAAACCACTTCCCTTCAACAAGAGGAAGGGGTGCCTAAAATTTGTATCTTATGCCGCGTACACACGGTCGGAATTCTCGTCGGAAAAAGCTCTGATGGTTTTCCCGTCGGAATTCCGACAGAATTTCGCTCAAACTGTCTTGCCTACACAAGGTCACACCAAATTCTGACGGTCAGTAATACAGCGGCAAAAAACACGTTCGACAGCACTATAAAAGGGAAGTTTAATGCTTACGAGCATGCGTCGAATTGTTTCCGAGCATGTGTCTGAATTTTGCGTGTCGGAATTGCATACACATATCGGAAAATCCGATAGAAAGGTTTTCCGTTCTCAATCCAAAGTCCATCGGAAATTCCGACAGAAAAAGACCAATGGGCATACACACGGTGGGAAAATCCGCTGAAAATCTCCCGTCGGACTGTTTCCATCGGAAATTCCGACCGTGTGTACGCGGCATTAGTGCAGTCTTCTGGGAAAATCAGTGAACAGGAAATTACCTTTTTGGAGGTGTTCCGTGCACCAATAATGTACAGAACGCCTCCAGGTTGCAATATTGCATTCAATTTTTCAGAAAATTACAGCAGCTGAAGACTGTAAAGGAAAGGTCATTTTTAATAGCATTATATTACAACATGGCTTGTGTAGCAATTTTATTATGCTATATTATAGTTTTTTTATTTGCTATATTTTTTTTCCATCAAAGTGGAGTTATTCTTTAAGTCTTGAACTGTATAACACTGAAGGTTAAAAAAGGTTGACCAGATGTCCCTTGTTTCCGGGGACTGTCCCCATTTTAACAGCTTGCCGACTATCCACCGTCATTATACCGCGGCAGGATGGCACGGCTGCGCGAATCGCCATAGGTGCACCTCAGCCGCTTTAAGAGCAATAGCAGGCACGCACGCCGTCGGCGACCGCGATATCCGCCAGCCACCCGCGATCGCCAGAGAGCCAGAATGGGGATCTGTCAATGTAAACAAACAGATCCCGTTCTGACAGGGGAGTAGAGAGAGATCTTCTGTTCCTAGTGATCAGAAACACCTCCCTAGGGAACACTTAATCCCCTTGATCGCCTCCTAGTGTTAACCTCTTCCCTGCCAGTGTCATTTATACAGTAATCAGTGGCTATTTTTGGCACTGATCGCTGTATAAATGTCACTGGTCCCACAAAAGTGTCGGATCTGTCCGCCACAATGTCGCAGTCCCGCTAAAAGTCGCTGATCACCGCCATTACTAGTAAAAAAAAATTAAAAATTATTATAAAAATGCCATAAATATATTCCCTATTTTTTAGATGCTATAACTTTTGCGCAAAACCAATCAATCAATATATAATTTTAAGGACGAACGGGGAGATGGTGAAGTAAACAAGCATCTCCCCGTTCTGCCTAGCAACAAGTGACACTGATCTCTGCAACCTGTGATTGGAGCAGAGATCAGTGACTGTCACACACAGCCACGCCCCCCACAGTTAGAAACACGCCCCTAGGACACACTTAACCCCTACACTACCACCTCCTGGTTAACCCCTTCGCTGCCAGTGTCATTTACACAGGAATCAGTGCATTTGTATAGCACTGATTGCTGTATAAATGACAATGGTCCCAAAAATGTGTCAAAAAATGTCCGATGGTTAACCCCTTCACTGCCAGTGTCATTTACACAGGAATCAGTACATTTGTATAGCACTGATTGCTGTATAAATGACAATGGTTCCAAAAATGTGTCAAAAATGTCCGATGTGTCCGTCATAATGTCGCAGTCACAATAAAAATCGCAGATTTTTCCTAAAATGTGCGATCAGAGCTTGTTGTCGGAAATTCCGACCGTGTGTAGGCTCCATCGGACAGTTTCCATCAGAATTTCCGTCGCACAAAATTTTAGATCTGGTTCTCAAATTTTCCGACACAAAATCCGTTCCCGTAAATTCCGATTGTGTGTATACAATTCCGACGCACAAAGTGCCACGCATGCTCAGAATCAAGCAGAAGAGCTGCACTGGCTATTGAACTTCATTTTTCTCGGCTCGTCGTAACTGTTGTACGTCACCGCGTTCTTGACGTTCGGAATTTCCGACAAGATTTGTGTGACCGTGTGTATGCAAGACAAGTTTGAGCCAACATCCAACGGAAAAAATCCATGGATTTTGTTGTCGGAATGTCCGATCAATGTCCGATCATGCGGCATTAGAATCTGCAAAAGACTTGAGACTGAGGCAGAGGTTCACCTTCCAGCAGGACAACGACCTAAAAATACAGCCAGAGCTACAATGGAATGGTTTAGAATAGACCAAAGCATATTTATGTGTTAGAATGGCCCAGTCAAAGTCCAGACTTAATTCCAATTGAGAATCTGTGGCAAGACTTGAAAATTGCTGTTCACAGACACTCTCCATCCAATCTGACAGAGCTTGAGCTATTTTGCAAAGAACGGGCAAAAATTTCTCTCTCTAGATGTGCAAAGCTGGTAGAGACATATCCAAAAAGACTTGCAGCTGTAATTGCAGTGAAAGATGGTTCTACAAAGTATTGACAAAGGGGGGCTGAATACAAATGCACCCCACATTTGTAAAATGTATCATTTTCCTTCCACTTTACAATTATGTGCCACAGAGGGCAAATACTTTGCACTAAAGGCAAATCCACTTTGCACTACAAGTGCACTTGAAAGTGCAGTCGCTGTAGATCTGAGGGGAAGATGCAAGGAAAATAAAAAACAGCATTTTAGCTTGCACATGATTGCATAATAAAATCAGCAGAGCTTCCCCTCATTTCAGATCTTCCCCTCAGATCTACAACGACTGCACTTTCATGTGCACTTGTAGTGCAGAGTGGATTTGCCTTTAGTAAATCAACCCCCATTGTGTTGGTCTATCACATGAAATCCCAATAAAATACATTTATGTTTTTGGTTGTAACAAGACAAAATGTGGAAAATTTCAAGGGGTATGAATACTTTTTCAAGGCACTGCAAGTGTTTTTCACTGATAAAAGGGTTCTGATTGATGCTGCACTTTCTCTGTGGTCAGAGGTGGTGACTGTTGTACACAGGAGAGACACAGTTTAAAGAGGACCTTCACTTAAAAGTGAAAGTACCATTCATTTGCCTACACCAACATATTTGAAAGGTGTAGTTTTTTTGGGGATATGCAGGTACCTTTTTTTTGGCCTAGGTGGGAATTATGTAAGCTTGGAACACAACTCCCCCCACCCTCAAACTCCTGGGACTGAAAGTTAAAAAGTTGCAGATCCAATAACTAGAAAAAGAAGCTATTTTTTTTTTCTTACCCATACCTGTTCTTTTGCTTTATGAATGGTCAAAGCATTATTCCTACTCAACATGCAGGGTCGTTTTTAAGGCAGGGCAAAATGGGCAGCTGCCCTGGGCCCTGTCATTGTTGTGAGGCCCAAAGCAGCTGCCTCAAACTTGCCAACTATCCTGGTTTAAATTCCCTCGTCCCTTGAGGTTTTAGTCCTGTGCTGTGTCCCAATATCTCATATGTAAATAGCGGTGGCATTTATATGTAAATAGCGGCGGCCGGCAGCATTGATATGTGTATCATGACCCCCTGAGCTCATATCCACAGTAATCTTTAGCAACCAATCAACAAGCAGAAATCATGTGCTGTAACTTCTAGCAACTAATCAGTGAGCCATAATGTGTGCTGTAACCTCTAGCAACCAGTCAGTGAGCGGTAATGATACACTGTAACCTCTGGCAACCAATTGAAATCGCTGCCTGATCTGATTCAGTAAACTGATTTTGAGTCTAGCTGCTATTTATTGTATGTCTCAGAGCAGGTGGAGGGCGAAACTGTATGGGGGGGCCCCCAAGAAAAGTTTTGCCCAGGGTCCAATCAATATTAAAGACGGTCCTGTCAACATGTGTCATGTTAAATATATTTTGAAGTTTAAATGGGCTCAATGTAACTCATGTTTTACACATTTTTCTTATATTTATATTCAGGTCGCCCCACAACTTTTTGTGAAATTATGGGGAAAGCAGAAATTTGGCTGATCCGGACTTACTGGGATTTTGAGTATCCACGTCCAATTCTTCCAAATTTTGAATATGTCGGAGGCCTACACTGTAAACCAGCAAAACCTTTACCAGAGGTAACTACTGCTTTAATTTAACTGTACACTTACAAGAAAATAATGCAAAACGGTGCTGATAGCAGCCTTATTATACAGGCTTATAGATGGTCTTGATGACTTTGGACTTTAAAAGGCAGCATAGAGAACAATTTTTTATTTTATGGCTGTAATGCAACATAAGAATTCTCCAGCAAGGGAAACTGCATATGAAATCTGAAAATGCAGTACCGTTTCAGTGCTGAAGCCCTGTGATGTAGAGTGTATCTAAAGTAAGTCATTTTGTTAGATTTGGATAAATTAGGGAGCCTTTATTAACTAGGGTTCCTCCAGAGATTGCTAAGGGTTCCTTGAGCCATAAGCAGTGGTGGATTGAGCTCCTGCCTATACAGACCACCAAAGTTATGGGATCTTTCTCAGCTGATGGCCAATGTTAGGGAGCCCTTCTCCACTAACTACCAATGTTATAGGGCCCTTTTCAACTGACCACCAAATAAGGACCCATCTCCTTGACCACTAATGTTAGGGGCCCTTCTTCACTGTCCACCAATATTAGAAGACACTGCCATTTCCACCACTGCGTTCAATTGCTTTCTGGCAATTATTATTTATTTATTTTTATTACTAATTACTAAAATTAGTAATAAAAATTATTACTAAAATTATTTTGGCACCGGGGACCGGCTTCGTGGAAGAAAATTGTGCCAAGACGCAGGGGGTATGTGTTTTTTCACAGGCGATTTGTCGGGTAAATGGCTGGTGTTAGCACTTCAATCATCATGACACCATGGCTGATATGGTGTCAGTATGATTGAAGCGCATTATTTCTATTATTACATTGTATTATAAAATGAAATAGTTCAACTCACAAGAATGCAGATTCAGTGGGAGGCCTGAATGTGTCACTTGCCACATTGCCTGCCACCAGATGCAGCTTTTCACTTGCCACCATCGCCTGCCACCAGATGAAGCTTGTCACTTGCCACCGTCGCCTGCCAACAGATGCAGCTTGTCTCTTACCACCGTCGCCTGCCTCCAGATGTAGCTTGTCACTTGCCACCATCGCCTGCCAACAGATGCAGCTTGTCACTTGCCACCCTTGCCTGCCAACAGATGCAGCTTGTCTCTTACCACCGTCGCCTGCTTTCAGATGCAGCCTGTCACTTGCCACCATCGCCTGCGAACAGATGGAGCTTGTAACTTGCCACCGTCGCCTGCCACCAGATACAGCTTGTCACCAGTGTTAATTTTGACATCAAATTTCGATTTAGTTTTAGTCCTATTTTAGTCGTTTGACTAAAATGCCATTTTAGTTTTAGTCCTATTTAAGTCTTTTGACTAAAATGCCATTTTAGTCCTATTTTAGTCATCTGAGTTGTTTTAGTCCTATTTAAGTCTACTAAAATTTCCAGTACATTTTAGTCGACTAAAATCAAATGGGTTTAGTTAAATTTGAATGCGTTATTTCTTTAGAACTGTAAAAATCGAATAACATGTTTATTTATGGTATTAAGGTTTGAACATGCACTACAGACACAGATTTAGCCATTGTGAGAAATTTTTTATTTAGTTTTAGTTATAGTCTTTTGTCTAAAATGCCGTTTAGTCGTATTTTAGTCATCTGAATTGTTTTAGTCGACTAAAATAGTATTCATTTCGTCTGCAAAAATATTTTAGTCAACGAAATGAACACTGCTTGTCATTTGCCACGTCGCCTGCCACCAGTTGCAGCTTGTCACTTGCTACATCACCTGCCACCAGATGCAGCTTGTTGCCTGCCACATGATACGGATTGTCACTTGCCACGTTGCCTGCCACAAGATGCCCATTGTCAATTGCCACGTCACTTGCCACCAGGAGCGGATTGTCCCTTTGCACCAGATGCGAATTGTGAGGGTAGAACAGCAGTGATGCAGGGTGGGCGGTGAGAGATGTTGTCCCTCTGCTCGCCCGTCGCACCTCAGTGTAGTGTTCGCAGCCGGCTGTGAGGGCGGAGCGGCAGTGATGCGGGGCGGGCGGTGAGAGATGATGTCATCTCTCTGCTCGCCCACCGTCGAACCTCTGAAAGTGCAGCCTTGGCGTCCCGAATGCAAACAGGCCGCAGCCCAGAAGTTGGGGACCCCCAAAATAGAACATGACCAAAGACTCTATATCAGCTTTTCTCATCCTTTTCAACACAGAAGAACCCCTTTGAAATAACTTTCTAGTCTCAGAAAACCCTTGCCAAAAGTTACTATATCTACAACTCATGATACATTAGTGTGATGGTCATTGGGAAAAATGCTCCTTATGCCCCGTACACATGGTCGGATTTTCCGACGAAAAATGTCCTATCGGACAATGTTGTCGGAAATTCCGACCGTGTGTAGGCTCCATCGGACTTTTTTCGTCGGATTTTCCGACGGACAAAGTTTTATCTCCTGCTCTCAAATTTTCCGACAACAAAGTCCTATCGGACTTTTTCCGATCGTGTGTAGCGAATTCCGATGGACAAAGTGCCACGCATGCTCAGATCACATTACAAGACCCAAGCTATTGGCTACTAGCCTCTACGTAGTCCCGTCGTAGGCAACAAACGTCACCACGTTCAGAATGATCAGATTTTCCGACAACTTTGTCCGACCGTGTGTATGCAACACCAGTGTCGGACAAAATCGGTCGGAAAAAATCCGATGGATTTTGTGGTCGGATTTTCCGACCGTGTGTATGGGGCATTACACTTGTGGTCATTGGGAAGACTTCAGCCCTTACAGATAGCTAAAATGATCAATGGTGTCAGTAGGAACTTATCTGAGAGGCAGAAATTGTTCATTGCTCAAGGAACCCCTAGCAACCTCTGGAGGAACCCTAGTTGAGAAACCATGCTCTAGATAAACCATATTTATTCTCATGGATTTTTTGAGACCTGAAAATTATCTCAAGGGTTCCCGTGTGGTAAAAAGGTTAAGAAAAGCTGTAGCAGAGAAGAGTTAAAACTCCTGTATTTTTGTTTCTGCCTGCATCCCTTTGGGAAATTTTCCTTTCTTAGATTAATTTTAGCTTTCTCCACCACTTTCTGTTCTGGTGACAGCAGTTACCAAAACAATTCAAGAAAATTAATCTTTCAAGCCAGGACCTAGACAACAATAAAATCTGACAGATTCACTCCATGCAAAACTAAAAAAAAATGTTTTAGCATTACATGCACTTTATTATATTTGGGTAAAACAAATTGTGTTCTACGGCTTTCTATAAATGATTCATGAACATAAATGCTTAGTCATTAGTAAGTAGCCTTCTAGACCTCAGACCCATCAATTTAACATGGTTGAGATATTAACTTACCCTTTATTGGACTGTGAAAGTCTTGTAATAAATTGTCAGCAAAAAGAATGATAGCATCCTGTGGTGTTTGTAAAAAGACCAACGCTAATGCTCTTGTCAGAAAATGTATTGTCGGGAGTCTGCCAGAAACCTGACTGTCCCTAGGCTTTGGTAGATAGCTAGGCTGTAGACAGCCTGAGCTTTAATGCCGCGTACACACGATCTGACTTCGACGGACTAGGTCCGGCGGACCGGAATCCGTCGGACAATTCGATCGTGTGTGTCCAGCGGACTTTTCTTTCCCAAAAGTCTGATGGACCTAGAAATAAAACATGTTTCAAATCTTTCTGAGGGACTCGAGTCAAAAAATCCGGTCGTCTGTGTGCTAGTCCGACGGATGAAAACCGACGATAGGGCAACTATTGGCTACTGGCTATGAACTTCCTTATTCTAGTCCGGTCGTACGTCATCACGTTCGAATCCGTCTGACTTTTGGAGTGATCGTGTGTGGGCAAGTCCGTTCGTTTGAAAGTCCGGCGGACCTCCACTGCAAAGTCCTTCGGATAGTCCGCCGGACCAAGTCCGTCGAAAGGTCTGCTCGTGTGTACACGGCATAATAGTTCTTGTGTCTGTGTTTATTGGATTTCCCCTTTGCTCAGACTATTGTTTGCTTCTGCCTGTTGCTGTGAAGTGTTCTCCAGTAGATGGAACAAGCAGAAACAAAGTCATGAATTATGAATATTTATTTCTATCTGGTCAAACACTGTTAGGTTTATTGTCATTGATACAGGCTTGAAAAAGATAATTTTTTATGGTGACCTTCTGACGTGAGCCCAGAATATAGGTTTTACTCTCATGTCTGCTGCCTAGGGGTTGTGTTTCTGATAGAAGGCCCTGAGGAAACAAAGTTGGCCTGTGTTATGGGGCCTGAAGGTTTTTTGATGTCCTGCTGGAGGGTATATTTAGAGAGAGCAGATGTATGGCTGCCTGTATAAAGCATCTTAGGAGGAGGCGTCTGTGCCGCAGAGTGTCTTGGAGAGTGAAGTATACAGTATCTCACAAAAGTGAGTACACCCCCTCACATTTTTGTAAATATTTTATTATATCTTTTCATGTGACAACACTGAAGAAATGACACTTTGCTACAATGTAAAGTAGTGAGTGTACAGCTTGTATAACAGTGTCAATTTGTTGTCCCCTCAAAATAACTCAACACACAGCCATTCATGTCTAAAACGCTGGCAACAAAAGTGAGTACACCTCTCAGTGAAAATGTCCAAATTGGGCCCAAAGTGTCAATAATTTGTGTGGTCACCATTATTTTCCAGCACTGCCTTAACCCTCTTTGGCATGGAGTTCCCCACAGCTTCACTGGTTGCCACTGGAGTCCTCTTGCACTCCTCCGTGATTACAGCACAGAGCTGGTGGAGATTAGAGACCTTGCGCTCCTCCCCCTTCCATTTAAGGATGCCCCACAGATGCTCAATTGGGTTTATGTCTGGAGACATGCTTGTCCAGTCCATCACCTTTACCCTCAGCTTCTTTAGCAAGGCAGTGGTCGTCTTGGAGGTGTGTTTGGGGTTGTTATGTTGGAATACTGCCCTGCGGCCCAGTCTCCGTAGGGGGGCTTCAGTATGTCACAGTACATGTAGGCATTCATGGTTCCCTCAATGAACTGTAGCTCCCCAGTGCCGACAGCACTCATGCAGCCCCAGACCATGACACTCCCACCACCATGCTTGACTGTAGGCAAGACACACTTGTCTTTGAACTACTCACCTGGTTGCCGTCACACATGCTGGACACCATTTGAACCAAATATGTTTATCTAGGTCTCATCAGACCACAGGTTCCAGTAATCCATGTCTTTAGTCTGCTTGTCTTCAGCAAACAGTTTCTGGGCTTTTTTGTGCATCATCTTTAGAAAAGGCTTCCTTCTGGGATGACAGCCATGCAGACCAATTTGATGCAGTGTTCGGCGTATGGTCTGAGCACTGACAGGCTGACCCCCCATCCCTTCAACCTCTGCAACAATGCTGGCAGCACTGATACGTCTATTTTCCAAAGACAACCTTTGGATATGGCGCTTAGCACGTGCACTTAACTTTTTTGGTCGACCATGGTGAGGCCTTTTTGGAGTGAAACCTGTCCTGTTAAACTGATGTATTTTCTTGGCCACCATGTTGCAGCTCAGTTTCAGGGTCTGGACAATCTTCTTATAGCCTAGGCAATCTTTGTGTAGAGCAGCAATTCTTTTTTTCTGATCCTCACAGAGTCCTTTGCCATGAGGTGCCACGTTGAACTTCCAGTGACCAGTATGAGAGAGTGAGAGCGATAAAAACTAATTTAACACACCTACTCCCCCTGTACTCACTTTTGTTGCCAGTGGTTTAGACATTAATGGCTGTGTGTTGAGTTTTTTTGAGGTGACAACAAATTTACACTGTTATACAAGCTGTACACTCACTACTTTACATTATAGCAAAGTGTCATTTGTTCAGTGTTGTCACAGGAAAAGATATAATAATATATTTACAAAAATGTGGGAGGTGTACTCACTTTTGTGAGATACTGTAACTGCTGCTAGTTGACATTGCAAGAAGTTCTGATTGCCCATCTGATAATGTACCTGTGAGTTATTACATAGGGCCTTGGTTTCCTGTTGGATGTTCTTAAAGGACGAACTACCTACTTTACTAGAAGGGAGGTCTGAAGCTAAATTTTTGCCTGTTTTGGGGTATCCTGTGCCCAAACCCTCTCTCCTAAATGTATTATGCTAAATAAACCATTAAAGATTTTTAAATGAACTAGCACCTCCAAATGTCCCTTATACCCAAAATAAGCTAAAGATTCTACCATTAGAGTTTAAATGCTAGCCAACAAAGCCACCTGGATGTCCTCCTGAACAGTCGAGTGGTAAGGGAGTGCTACATATTGGCTTTTTTTTTTGTTTTTTTAGAAAATATACAGTAGTGGCTGAATCTTTTATCAGTAATTTTATACCACCAGCCTCTATTGATGGTTAAGCACCACCATTCACATTACAATCTGACTGTACAATATCATTTAGTTCTACTTCATAGTGCAAGGGCCTGACTGATAAACATTGATTGGATAGTTTTAGGTCCTTACATAGCTTTGGTAAGCCTAAATGAAAATGTTCAGAAGTTGTAGACCTATATTGTAATGTGTATAGGAAGTTTTAGGGCTTGTATAGTCAGGTGCTGCTGTCAAATGCTAACCTTTGCATTTAAAAGCAGCGCTGCTTAAAGAAGACAAATTAATTTTTTTTTATTTATTTCACCAGGGTACTAAGTACACCCTAATCCATCAGTCGGTTTATAAGTAGTATGGTCAGAAAGTTTGCCCCCCCCCCCCCCCCTCTACCCCCTGCTGTCGCTCTGTAATCCTCCCAGAGCCAATGTCGGGAGGCTGGACAGTTTTGGATGGAAGGTGGGAGCTGCTTGAGATTAACAGGCGGGTGATTGGCTGCTAGGATGAATGGGTGGTCCTAGCAACCAATCACTATCTTGCAACTCCTGGACACAGGAGGGTGCAAACGCCTAGCGCAGTACCAAAGGTTTATTGTAATAAAGACAAAACAAATGCATACTCTTTTGTCTTTATTACAATAAATACTAGACGTTTGCACACTCCTGTGTGCTTTTTTCAAGATGACTTTCATACAAGGTCAGCTGTATATTTTTTCACACAAATAACATTTTGTAGTATGATTATTATTTTTATTACCATTATGATGATTATTATTAAGGTGTTCCCTATCATGACATGCAAAATGGAATTTAAGAGTTTGTGTCAATTGATGACGTAGAACATTTCCATGCGATGAGTGCTGCTATAGATTCACAATCTATTATTTCATAATTTTTTGTGAGACTTTGCAGAGAGATTTAGATAAAACCGTAAAGTGCAGATGTGTTTAAAACCAAGTGCCGCAGAACAAATGGGTTCTATTTTAAAATTCCAGCAAAAGTCTTCAAGCCATATATTTTCCAAAATATTTTCAGTCTCCTTTCATGAATCTGTGCCACTTTGTTTACCAGTGCCTTATTGAATGGTCTTTGTTAATAATCATTGTAATTGGCGTAGAAGTCTTTTCTGTATTTGAATACACCAGAACACATTATTTTACCTTATCAGTTGATTACCTATAAATTTTTCCAATAGGGAATGGAAAAACTTGTCCAAAGTTCTGGAGAACATGGAATTGTGGTGTTCTCCCTCGGCTCTATGATAAAAAATTTGACAGAAGAAAGAAACAACGTCATTGCTGCTGCCCTGAGCCAGTTACCACAGAAGGTAATTTTGTCTTCCATAAACTATTGACATATATTACATCTACTATTGATTATATATTAAATCTATTACCGTTTAGTTATTTTACAACTCTTTTATATACCTATTTATTTTTATAATGATGTTTTTTTTTTTAATTGTGCTAAAATATCCTGATCTGAAAAAATTACATCAGCCACTCAAAACTGAGTTAGTTTCTGTTAACTTGGACTTATGGTTTCTATCGACATAAAACTCCTGAATTTGGTCATTGATTTCTGTTTTAATTGAGGTAATGAATTGTGTTTTGGGAACAGGTAATCTGGAGGTATAGTGGGAAGAGACCAGAAACGTTAGGCGAGAATACAGTGATATATGACTGGATACCACAAAATGATCTGCTAGGTAAGTCTTTTGGCAACTAAGTAATTTTGCAGCATGAGTATAGGAGAGTTAAAGATGAACTTTGGGATAAGTAAATACTGTATTAATACATTCGTCATGCGCAGTCTTTCTTGAATCTTGGTGTGCTTTTTGTATCTCTTCCAGATCTCTGCAGTAAACCAGTGTGAAACTTTACTTCTGTTTCCTGTAATAAAGACCGGTCACACCGCTGCACTCTTTCCTTGCGCAGGGTGACTGGTCTTATCTCCGCCCTCTCCTGTCGTTTTCTGCAGGCAGCTTGTAGTGGGTGGAGCCTGCTGGGCCCCTCCCACCTCAGTTTTCTGTACAGGCTAGATACCGTAAAAAAGTGATGTCACTGCTACTTTTGCCAGGTATTATTTAGGTTTGCAAAGGAGTTCTGCTTTAAGGTGTGTATGTTGTGCAATTAGGAATCCAATTCATGCCTTCATTGTGAAGGCTGTAAAACAGACTTGGCACTAAAAAGCAAGGTCTGCTTAATACAACAGGGTCCCCAACCCCATATGCATACTAGCCCATTATGCTTTTCATTTGAAGGCCTTTGCGGGGAGCAAAAGAGGAAGTAAACCACATCGGGGTTTACTTCCTCGTCAAGCCAGTCTAAAAAATAGTTCCACTTTAAACACAAAGGGGGTTATTTATGAAAGGCAAATCCACTTTGCACTACAAGTGCACTGAAAGTGCAGTCGCTGTACATCTGAGGGGGACATGCAAGAAAAAGAAAAAACAGCATTTTTGCTTGTACATGATTGGATGATAAAATCAGCAGAGCTTCCCCTCAGATCTACAGCGATCTACAGCGACTGCACTTACTTGTAGTGCAGAGTGGATTTCCCTTTAGTAAATAAACCCCAAACTCTGTAGCCCACCCTCCGCATCAAAAATGCAAATACAAACTTGAAATGCTATCAAATTGCCATCTCATTTCTGCAACCTGCACAGGGCCTTGCAATGTTTAAAGCCTGTAGTACCGCACTTGTTCTCTGAGAGTCAATAGGGTAGTAAGGCTGTCTCTCTGGAATAGGCTACTAGATTTTTTTTTGCTAAAACTGCACTGGAAAAAGATGGAATGGGATATTGTTTGTTTCATTCTATTCATAATGTGAACAGATACAGGCTTGATTTACAGTATAATAACAAAAGATTGGTACAAGAGCAAAATAATAGTAGACGGAAATGAGGGTGCTGTAATAGTAACTATTCTTTTTGTGCTGATAAACTAATATCAAAACTAGTGACCATGACAATGAATATTTTCTGTTTTTAGGTCACCCCAAAACAAAAGCCTTTATTACCCATGGGGGAACTAATGGAATATATGAAGCCATTCATCATGGTGTTCCTATGGTTGGAATGCCACTCTTTGCTGACCAGCCAGATAATATGATCCATATGAAGACAAAAGGCATGGCAGTTATAGTCGACATAAACAAAATGCAAAGCCAGGACCTGGTTGACGCAGTGAACACAGTCATCAACAATCCAACGTAAGACTTTTATTATTCCTTTGTAATAGCCTATACACATCCACTACTTAATGGAACTGTAATCTGTTTTTCATAAATTCGTTTAAATTAATTACTGTGTTTTTCTGCCTTCTTATAGCATTTCCTATGAGCTTCTAAACCTATCCTTTTCTCCTACACTTCTGTTTGTTTGGAAGGAGCAGTGCACATTAGTTGTGGTCATGTGACTTTGCTCTGTGCACACTACAAATCCCAGAGTCCCTAGTGCATCTTGGGAGTGAGAAAGAGAGGGTGGCTACGCTCCTACTCAGTGAGACCATGGAAAACAAATGTAGCCATCCTCTAACATTAGCAGCAGAAAAGGGAATTTAGAAATCTGGAGGCGACTGTGAGCAACAGAAGGTACTTTTTTGAGTTAAAAATATATACAATATCTCACAAAAGTGAGGGCACCCCTCACATTTTTTGTAAATATTTTATTATACCTTTCATGTGACAACACTGAAGAATTTACACTTTGCTACAATGTAAAGTGGTGAGTGTACAGCTTGTATAACAGTGTAAATTGGCTGTCCCCTAATATAACTCAACTCAGAGCCATTCATGTCTAAACAGTTGGCAACAAAAGTGAGTACACCCCTAAGTGAAAATGTCCAAATTGGGTCCAAAGTGTCAATATTTTGTGTGGCCACCATTATTTTCCAGCACTGCCTTAACCCTCTTGGGCATGGAGTTCACCAGAGCTTCACAGGTTGCCACTGGAGTCCTCTTTCAATCCTCCATGATGACATCACGGAGCTGGTGGATGTTAGAGACCTTGCACTCCTCCACCTTCCATTTGAGGATGCCCCACAGATGCTAAATAAGGTTTAGGTCCAGAGACATGACTTGCCAGTCCATCACCTTTACCCTCAGCTTCTTTATCAAGGCAGTGGTCGTCTTGGAGGTGTGTTTGGGGTCGTTATGTTGGAATACTGCCCTGCGGCCCAGTCTCTGAAGGGAGGGGATCATGCTTGGCTTCAGTATGTCACAGTACATGTTGGCATTCATGGTTCCCTCAATGAACTGTAGCTCCCCAGTGCCGGCAGCACTCATGCAGCCCCAGACCATGACACTCCCACAACCATGCTTGACTGTAGGCTGTAGACTCACCTGGTTGCCGCCACACACGCTTGACACCATCTGAACCAAATAAGTTTAACTTCGTCTCTTCAGACCACAGGACATGGTTCCAGTAATCCATGTCCTTAGTCTGCTTGTCTTCAGCAAACTTTTTATAGACTTTCTTGTGCATCATCTTTAGAAGAGGCTTCTGAGGTTTGAGCATTGACAGGCTGACCCCCCACCCCTTCAACCTCTGCAGCAAATCTGGCAGCGCTCATACATTTATTTCCCAAAGAAAACCTCTGGATATGACGCTGAGCACATGCACTCAACTTCTTTGGTAGACCATGGGGAGTCCTGTTCCGAGTGGAACCTGTCCTGTTAAACCACTGTATGGTCTTGGCCACCGTGCTGCAGCTCAGTTTAAGGGTCTTGTCAATCTTCTTATAGCCTAGGCCATCTTTATGTAGAGAAATTATTTTTTTCAGAGTCTAAGGGAGTTCTTTGCCATGAGGTGCCATGTTGAACTTCCAGTGACCAGTATGAGAGAGTGAGAGCGATAACACCAAATTTAACCCACCTGCTCCCCATTCACACCTGAGACCGTGTAACACTAACGAGTCACATGACACTGGGGAGGGAAAATGGCTAATTGGGCCCAATTTGGACATTTTCACTCAGAGGTGTACTCATTTTTTGTTGCCAGCGATTTAGACATTAATGGCTGTGTTGAGTTATTTGAGGGGACAGAACATTTACACTGTTATACAAGCTGTACACTCTGCTTTACATTTACATTTACATTGTAGCAAAGTGTAATTTCTTCAGTGTTGTCACATGAAAAGATATAATAAAATATTTACAAAAATGTGAGGGGTGCACTCACTTTTGTGAGATACTGTATTTGAATGGAATATATTGTTAACCAGAATTTGTCACTTTAACCGCTTGCCGACCGCCTCGTGTATGAGAACGGTGACAGAGCGTCTCTCCTGTGCCAGATCACATACCTAGTACGTGATCCGGCACATCCGGGTAGGGGGAGCGTGCGGTGCTTCATCTGTGTTGTGATTAGACACAGCACAAGCTGAGCAGCAGGTGCCAGCCAATGGTTGTCCCCCGAAACCTGCTGATCAGCGAGAAGGAACACAGAACAGAGCTCTGCCTAATGTAAACAAAGCAGAGCTCTGTCCTGTCAGAGGGGATGTGCTGGATTTTGTTTCCCTGCAAAGCAAGAATAAACTACAGCACATCCCTTAGTAATAACAGCACATAGTAAACACAAAAAACACTGGTTAGGTACACATTTAACCCTTTGATTGCCCTAGATGTTTAACCTCTTCCCAGTCATTAGTACAGTGAAAGTGCATATTTTTAGCACTGATCACTGTATTAGTGTCACTAGTTTCCACGAAGTGTCAAAAGTGTCAGTTAGGTGTCAGATTGTCCGCCGTAATATCGCAGTCCCACTATAATTTGCTGATCGCTGCCATTAATAGTATAAAAAAAAATTTCCAGTATATATGCGATAGTTTGTAGATGCTATAACATTTTGCGCAAACCAATCAATATTCGTTTATTGGGATTTGTTTTACCAAAAATATGTAGCAGAATACATATTGGTCTAAATTTTATGAAAAAATTTTATGAAGAAAATTTTTTATTTACATTTTATTGGATATGTTTTATAGTAGAAAGTAAGAAATATTTATTCGTTTTTTAAAAACTGTCAGTCTTTTTTTTGCTTATAGCGCAAAAAAAATGTAAAACACAGAGGTGATCAAATACCACCAAAAGAAAGCTCTATTTGTGGGCAAAAAATGACACTACTGTTATTTACTGTAAGTATAGCGTTGAGTTAAACTAACGCAGTGCCGTATAACAAAATGGCCTGGTCAGGAAGGGGGTAGATCTTTCGGTCAGGTGGTTAGGATAATTTTAGAGCACACAAACCCAATATATTAAGCAATTAGATAGATGTCAAACATGGCAAGCCCTAAAATCAGATGCGCCCATGAAACGACCCAAAATTTTCCATGGGCAGCACTTTAAAATCCACTACAGGTCATCAGTTAATTGTGAATAATGGCCCTGGAATTATTGCTATCACTCTGACAGGCTTATGGATGTGTATTGTGTAACACATTCAGTTTTCATACGTAGGTTCCCCCTAACGTGCGTTTTCACATTCGTATGCTTATTTACACGGGCTCACATTTGATGTCTTGGAGTCGATGGAGTGAATACCATACTCCATTAGCTTCCTCCCAGCTAATCCCTGAAGTGAATTAAGTGCACATCCCTCCTGTGTTTTATTTTAGCTAGGGAAGATCAGCAAATGGATGTTCACTGGTATTTCTCATCTCTACCTGGCGACACCCACCAATGGGGTTCCCAAGGCTGCAGGTGGCACAGCGGAGCCCGGGAAACATGGCAGGGAGCGCTACAGCGGGTTGGTGGAAGTGATTGGGGCAACTATATAGCCACCTAATTGCTTCCTCCTGACATATGTGGGTGGCAGCAAAAGAGCGAAACTAAAGTCCACTGCAGGTCCCCAGGGCTTTCTTCATAATTTGCAAGTACGCACAGCTTATGCGCACATTGTGGCAGACTTACCTGCCAAAGCGTTCTCCTCTAGTGGTGCAACAGCCAACATCTTCCTCATTGCTCTGTTGCCACCGCTGATGTCTTTTCTCCATATTCTTCCAAGCCTTTTTGTTAATCGGAAAGTATGAAAATTCTCTCCACGAAGTGTGACAAAGTTGCATCAAAGTAGTGCAGGAACCTTTGTGTCCAAAGTCGCATGTTAGGGTTAGGGGCTAGGGTTAGAGTTAAAGGTTAAGGTTAGGGTTAAATGTTAGGGTTAGATTTAGGGTTTAGCGGTAACTGTAATGCCGCGTACACACGTGCGGACTTTTGCCGGCGGACCTAGTCCAGCGGACAATCCCGCGGGACTTTCCAGCTAGGTCCGCTGGACTTTCCGAGCGTGTGGACTTGCCCACACACGCACGGACTTCTCCAGCGGATAATCCGCCGGCCAAAAGTCCGCGGGACTTTTGAAAATGAACGGACTTGCCCACACACGGAGCAGTCCGTTCATTTCGAACGTAACTTCAGGTTACGTAGCTAGCGTAGGCAGTAAATGCCGCCGCGCTAGCTCCGTGACCTGGCATGGATTTAAAGGGAATCCCCATGCCGAAAAAACGGCGTGGGGGTTCCCCCCAAATCCATGTCAGACCCTCATCCGAGCACGCAGCCTGGCAGGCCAGGAAAGGGGTGGGGACGAACGAGCGCCCCCCCCCCCTCCTGAGCCGTACCAGGCCGCGTGCCCTCAACATGGGGGGTGCCCTGGGGAAAGGGGGGCCGTGCGGCCCCCCCACCCCAAAGCACCTTGTCCCCATGTTGATGAGGACAAGGGCCTCTTCCCGACAACCCTGGCCGTTGGTTGTCGGGGTCTGCGGGCGGGGGCTTATCGGAATCTGGGAGCCCTCTTTAATAAGGGGGCCCCCAGATACCGGCCCCCCACCCTATGTGAATGAGTATGGGGTACGATGTACCCCTACCCATTCACCTAAGGTGTAAAATGTAAAGTACAAAAACACACACACTTTTGAAAAAATATTTTATTGCACTGCTCCGGGGGTCTTCTTCCGTCTTGGGGGTCTTCTCGCCGGACTCCTCCGCTCTCTTCTGCTCTTTTACCTAGCTCTTTCACGAGCAGGGGGAGTCCGGCTACCTTCTTCGTCGTCGCCGCCGTCGTCTGGGGGTCTCGATCCGCCTTCGGGGTCTTCCGGGGGTCTCTTCTGTTCTTGCGGCGGTCGTCGTCTTCCGCGCCGCCGGCGCCTTCTTCTTCTTCTTGTCCTTCTTGTTCTTCTTCTTCTTCCGATGTTGACCCGTCGCTGTCTCTGCCCGGAAAGCCTGTGCCGCTCTGCGCTCGGACTTATATAGGGACATGGGGGACAGGGTCACATGCACATGTCACATGGTGACCCCGCCCCCTTGTGTTGTCACAGTCCCGGAGGATGCTGGGACTGTGACATCGCAAGGGGGCGGGGTCACCATGTGACATGAACATGTGACCCTGTCCCCCATGTCCCTATATAAGTCCGAGCGCAGAGCGGCACAGGCATTCCGGGCAGAGACAGCGACGGGTCAACATCGGAAGAAGAAGAAGAACAAGAAGGACAAGAAGAAGAAGAAGGCGCCGGCGGCGCCGAAGACGACGACCGCCGCAAGAACAGAAGAGACCCCCGGAAGACCCCCGAAGGGGGATCGAGACCCCCAGACGACGGCGGCGGCGACGAAGAAGGTAGCCGGACTCCCCCCGCTCGTGAAAGAGCTAGGTAAAAGAGCAGAAGAGAGCGGAGGAGTCCGGCGAGAAGACCCCCAAGACGGAAGAAGACCCCCGGAGCAGTGCAATAAAATATTTTTTTAAAAGTGTGTGTGTTTTTGTACTTTACATTTTACACCTTAGGTGAATGGGTAGGGGTACATCGTACCCCATACTCATTCACATAGGGTGGGGGGCCGGTATCTGGGGGCCCCCTTATTAAAGGGGGCTCCCAGATTCCGATAAGCCCCCGCCCGCAGACCCCGACAACCAACGGCCAGGGTTGTCGGGAAGAGGCCCTTGTCCTCATCAACATGGGGACAAGGTGCTTTGGGGTGGGGGGGCCGCACGGCCCCCCTTTCCCCAGGGCACCCCCCATGTTGAGGGCACGCGGCCTGGTACGGCTCAGGAGGGGGGGGGCGCTCGTTCGTCCCCACCCCTTTCCTGGCCTGCCAGGCTGCGTGCTCGGATGAGGGTCTGACATGGATTTGGGGGGAACCCCCACGCCGTTTTTTCGGCGTGGGGATTCCCTTTAAATCCATGCCAGGTCACGGAGCTAGCGCGGCGGCAGTAACTGCCTACGCTAGCTACGTAACCTGAAGTCACGTGCTAAATGAACGGACTTGCCGATGAGCGGCAAGTCCGTTCATTTCAAAAGTCCCGCGGACTTGCCCACTAACGGCGGGATTGTCCGCTGGACTGCCAAGTCCAGCGGATAATTTTAAAACAAAACTTAAAACTTTGGTCCGCCGGACTTTGGCGCCAAAAAGTCCGCCGGCGCCCACACACGAGGGGATTATCCGCTGGACTTCAGTCCAGAGGATAATCCCGCGGGATTGTCCCTTCGTGTGTACGCGGCATTAGGGTTAGCAGTAATTGTACCGCTAACCCTAATACCTACCGCTAACCCTAACCCTTAGTCCTAACCCTAGCCTTTAACTCTAACCCTAACATGTGACTTTGGACACATAAAGGTTCCTGCACTACTTTAATGCGACTTTGATGTTACTTGAGTGCCAGAGAGTGTAAAGTTGCATCAAAGTCGCACTCAATGAAAAGAACTGTCATATTTTCCTATCAGCCAGAAATAAAAATGCATCAAAAAAACGTGTGTCCAAAAACACAAAAAAAATGCATCAACTGCAACCTGCATAGATCTGAACTTGGCTTAAAGCTTTCATTCACTCCCCAAATTCTCTTGGATGAGATTATTGGATGAAAAATTCACAGGATGGTAAGAGTACATTTCTGCCTCAAGACAAGAAGTCTAGGGAACCCCATCGATAGACTGGCACTTTTTTAGTAGTTTAGGTAATTCAGAATTAGGAGCAAGCACTTTGCCTCCTCTATGTTTGAAAGCTAATAGTTATGGGTTACAAGACAAAGGGGGTTATTTACGAAAGGCAAATCCACTTTGCCCTACAAGTGCAATTGCTGTAAATCCAAGGGTGACATGCAAGGAAAATAAAAAAAACAGCATTTTTGCTTGCAAGTGATTGGATGATAAAATCAGCAGAGCTTCCCCTCTTTTTAAATCTACCCCTCAGATTTACAGCGACTGCATGTCCAAGTGCAGTGCATTTGTAGTGCAAAGTGGATTTACCTTTTTGGAAATAACCCCCACTGTATCTTTCCCCACATTTCAGGTTTTTTTTTTTTTTTTACTTTCCCCTTAGGGGCTAGCGGACTTGTGTTTGACTGTCTAGGAACTACTAGCACAAGGGGTGACTGTTCAAGTTACCGCCTTGGAGAGGTTCAAAGGATTTTCTTTGCAGTGCCCAAGAAGGACACTTTGCTGCATCCTGATCCTAAATCTCAAGGCATTAAATGACCTTGTGAAAGTATTCAAATTCAAGGAGTCTGTTCAGTCGGTGTTCTCCATGCATCAGAAAAATGTTCTGGCCTCAATAGACACAATGGATATTTACTTACACACATACCCATTTAACACAATTATCAACTTTTACTTTGCTTCAGTGTGAGAGGAACATTAGCAATTTGTGGCACTTTGACTTAGCCTGGTTTCAGCCACTAGAGTGTTCACCAAATTGTTGATTCTAACATTGCTTAGACTACAGGAGATTCCTATGGTGGGGTATCTGGAGGATCTGTTACTGCCTACTCCAAAGTGGAGTCACTATTCCAGATCAATGTGCTGGAGCTTTGGGCCATCTGCAGGGCCGGACTGGCCTACCGGGATACCGGGATATTTCCCGGTAGGCTGCCTGCCCTGGGGCCGCTTTGCGGCTGCGGTGCTGGCCGAGTCTGTGTTCTGCGACCGCGCACCGCGCTGTAACACGGTCCCGCCCCCCTAGACTGGCTCATGTGATAGTAGAGAATCAGTGTTCCACCTATCACACGAGCCGGTCTATGGGGGCGGGACCGTGTTACAGCGCGGTGCGCGGCCGCAGAACACAGACCCGGCCAGCTCCGAGATCACAGGAGGAGAGATGGCTGTGAGTACAGCCATATATGTGTGCCTGGATAGGGGATCGGCAGGGGGGCGGCATAAAGAGCAAATGAGCTTTCTATATTCCTCCATGCAGCCGCTGAATGCTTGGAGGAGGGAGAGGAGGAGAATCAAGCATTCAGCGGCTGCATGGAGGAATATAGAAAGCTCATTTGCTCTATATGCAGCCCCACTGCTTCTCCTCCTATCCAACTTCTTTTACTGCCCCCCCCTTCTCCTTGTGCTCCCCCCAGTGCTCTCCTCCCCACCACACTCTCTAGCCCCCCCCCCCACAGTTCTCTCAATCCTTGTTCTTTCTGCCTCCCCTGCTCTCTAGCGCTCCCCATCCCTCTCCAGCCCCCCCCCCCACTCCCCTGCTTCCCACCCACCACAGTGCTCTCCAGCCCCCCCCCCTGCTCCCACCCACCACAGTGCTCTCCAGCCCCCCCCCTGCTTCCCACCCACCACAGTGCTCTCCAGCCCCCCCCCCCTTCCCACCCACCACAGTGCTCTCCAGCCCCCCCCCTGCTTCCCGCCCACCACAGTGCTCTCCAGCCCCCCCCCCCCCCTGCTTCCCACCCACCACAGTGCTCTCCAGCCCCCCCCCTGCCCCCCACCCACCACAGTGCTCTCCAGCCCCCCCCCTGCTTCCCACCCACCACAGTGCTCTCCAGCCCCCCCCCCCCACCCACCCACCACCCACCACAGTGCTCTCCAGCCCCCCCCCCTGCTCTCCCCACCCCCACCACAGTGCTCTCCAGCCCCCCCCCTGCTTCCCACCCACCACAGTGCTCTCCAGCCCCCCCCCCTGCTTCCCACCCACCACAGTGCTCTCCAGCCCCCCCCCCTGCTTCCCACCCACCACAGTGCTCTCCAGCCCCCCCCCCTGCTTCCCACCCACCACAGTGCTCTCCAGCCCCCCCCCCTGCTTCCCACCCACCACAGTGCTCTCCAGCCCCCCCCCTGCTTCCCACCCACCACAGTGCTCTCCAGCCCCCCCCTGCTTCCCACCCACCACAGTGCTCTCCAGCCCCCCCCCTGCTTCCCACCCACCACCCACCACAGTGCTCTCCAGCCCCCCCCCCTGCCCCCCCCACCCTGCTCTCCCACCCCCCCCACCACCCACCACAGTGCTCTCCAGCCCCCCCCCCTGCTTCCCACCCACCACAGTGCTCTCCAGCCCCCCCCCCTGCTTCCCACCCACCACAGTGCTCTCCAGCCCCCCCCCCTGCTTCCCACCCACCACAGTGCTCTCCAGCCCCCCCCCCTGCTTCCCACCCACCACCCACCACAGTGCTCTCCAGCCCCCCCCCCCTTCCCACCCACCACAGTGCTCTCCAGCCCCCCCCCTGCTTCCCACCCACCACAGTGCTCTCCAGCCCCCCCCCCCCCCTGCTTCCCACCCACCACAGTGCTCTCCAGCCCCCCCCCTGCTTCCCACCCACCACAGTGCTCTCCAGCCCCCCCCCCCCCCCCCCCCCCCCCCACCCCCCCCCCCTGCTTCCCACCCACCACAGTGCTCTCCAGCCCCCCCCCCCCCACCCCCACTGCTTCCCACCCACCACAGTGCTCTCCAGCCCCCCCCCCCCCCCCACCCCACCCACCACCCACCACAGTGCTCTCCAGCCCCCCCCCCCCTGCTTCCCACCCACCACAGTGCTCTCCAGCCCCCCCCCCCCTGCTTCCCACCCACCCACCACAGTGCTCTCCAGCCCCCCCCCCCTGCTTCCCACCCACCACAGTGCCCCCCCCCCCCCCTGCTTCCCACCCACCACCCACCACAGTGCTCTCCAGCCCCCCTCCCCTGCTTCCCACCCACCACAGTGCTCTCCAGCCCCCCCCCCCTGCTTCCCACCCACCACAGTGCTCTCCAGCCCCCCCCCCCCTGCTTCCCACCCACCCACCACAGTGCTCTCCAGCCCCCCCCCCCTGCTTCCCACCCACCACAGTGCTCTCCAGCCCCCCCCTGCTTCCCACCCACCACAGTGCTCTCCAGCCCCCCCCCCTGCTTCCCACCCACCACAGTGCTCTCCAGCCCCCCCCCCCCCCCTCACCCTGCTCCCACCCACCACAGTGCTCTCCAGCCCCCCCCCCTGCTTCCCACCCACCACAGTGCTCTCCAGGCCCCCCCCTGCTTCCCACCCACCCCACCGTGCCCACCTCCACCCCCCCCTGCTTCCCACCCACCCCAGTGCTCTCCAGCCCCCCCCCCCTGCTTCCCACCCACCACCGTGCTCTCCTGCCCCCCCGCTGCTTCCCACCCACCACAGTGCTCTCCAGCCCCCCCCCTGCTTCCCACCCACCCACCACAGTGCTCTCCAGCCCCCCCCCTGCTTCCCACCCACCACAGTGCTCTCCAGCCCCCCCCCCTGCTTCCCACCCACCACAGTGCTCTCCAGCCCCCCCCCCACTGCTTCCCACCCACCACAGTGCTCTCCAGCCCCCCCCCTGCTTCCCACCCACCACAGTGCTCTCCAGCCCCCCCCCCTTCCCACCCACCACAGTGCTCTCCAGCCCCCCCCCTGCTTCCCACCCACCACAGTGCTCTCCAGCCCCCCCCCTGCTTCCCACCCACCACAGTGCTCTCCAGCCCCCCCTGCTTCCCACCCACCACAGTGCTCTCCAGCCCCCCCCCTGCTTCCCACCCACCACAGTGCTCTCCAGCCCCCCCCCCCTGCTTCCCACCCACCACCACAGTGCTCTCCAGCCCCCCCCCCCTGCTTCCCACCCACCACAGTGCTCTCCAGCCCCCCCCCCCCTGCTTCCCACCCACCACAGTGCTCTCCAGCCCCCCCTGCTTCCCACCCACCACAGTGCTCTCCAGCCCCCCCCTGCTTCCCACCCACCACAGTGCTCTCCAGCCCCCCCCCTGCTTCCCACCCACCACAGTGCTCTCCAGCCCCCCCCCTGCTTCCCACCCACCACAGTGCTCTCCAGCCCCCCCCCCCCCCTGCTTCCCACCCACCACAGTGCTCTCCAGCCCCCCCCCCCCCACCCCCACTGCTTCCCACCCACCACAGTGCTCTCCAGCCCCCCCCCCTGCTTCCCACCCACCACAGTGCTCTCCAGCCCCCCCCCTGCTTCCCACCCACCACAGTGCTCTCCAGCCCCCCCCCCCTGCTTCCCACCCCCCACAGTGCTCTCCAGCTCTCCCCATCAGTCTCCAGCTCCCACCCCAGTGCTCTTCACCCCCACAGTGCTCTCCAGCCCCCCGTGCTCCCCACCCCAACAGTGCTCTCCCCCCCTGTTCTTTCTGCCCCCGGTGCTCTCCAGCCCCCCCCTGCTTCCCACCCACCACAGTGCTCTCCAGCCCCTCCCCCCCTGCTTCCCACCCACCACCCACCACAGTGCTCTCCAGCCCCCCTCCCCTGCTTCCCACCCACCACAGTGCTCTCCAGCCCCCCCCTGCTTCCCACCCACCACAGTGCTCTCCAGCCCCTCCCCCCCTGCTTCCCACCCCCACCACCCACCACAGTGCTCTCCAGCCCCCCCCCCCCCCCCCCCCTGCTTCCCACCCACCACAGTGCTCTCCAGCCCCCCCCCCCCCCCCACCCAGCTTCCCACCCACCACAGTGCTCTCCAGCCCCCCCCCCTGCTTCCCACCCACCACAGTGCTCTCCAGCCCCCCCCCCTGCTTCCCACCCACCACAGTGCTCTCCAGCCCCCCCCCCCTGCTCCCACCCACCACAGTGCTCTCCAGCCCCCCCCCCCCCCTCCCACACTCCCCCCCCTGCTTCCCACCCACCACAGTGCTCTCCAGCCCCCCCCCCTGCTTCCCACCCACCACAGTGCTCTCCAGCCCCCCCCCCCCCCTTCCCACCCACCACAGTGCTCTCCAGCCCCCCCTGCTTCCCACCCACCACAGTGCTCTCCAGCCCCCCCCCTGCTTCCCACCCACCACAGTGCTCTCCAGCCCCCCCCCCTGCTTCCCACCCCCCACAGTGCTCTCCAGCTCTCCCCATCAGTCTCCAGCTCCCACCCCAGTGCTCTTCACCCCCACAGTGCTCTCCAGCCCCCCGTGCTCCCCACCCCAACAGTGCTCTCCCCCCCTGTTCTTTCTGCCCCCGGTGCTCTCCAGCCCCCCCCCTGCTTCCCACCCACCACAGTGCTCTCCAGCCCCTCCCCCCTGCTTCCCACCCACCACCCACCACAGTGCTCTCCAGCCCCCCTCCCCTGCTTCCCACCCACCACAGTGCTCTCCAGCCCCCCCCTGCTTCCCACCCACCACAGTGCTCTCCAGCCCCTCCCCCCCTGCTTCCCACCCACCACCCACCACAGTGCTCTCCAGCCCCCCCCCTGCTTCCCACCCACCACAGTGCTCTCCAGCCCCCCCTGCTTCCCACCCACCACAGTGCTCTCCAGCCCCCCCCCCCTGCTTCCCACCCACCACAGTGCTCTCCAGCCCCCCCCCTGCTTCCAACCCACCACAGTGCTCTCCAGCCCCCCCCCTGCTTCCCACCCACCACAGTGCTCTCCAGCCCCCCCCCTGCTTCCCACCCACCACAGTGCTCTCCAGCCCCCCCCTGCTTCCCACCCACCACAGTGCTCTCCAGCCCCCCCCCTGCTTCCCACCCACCACAGTGCTCTCCAGCCCCCCCTGCTTCCCACCCACCACAGTGCTCTCCAGCCCCCCCTGCTTCCCACCCACCACAGTGCTCTCCAGCCCCTCCCCCCCTGCTTCCCACCCCCACCACCCACCACAGTGCTCTCCAGCCCCCCCCCTGCTTCCCACCCACCACAGTGCTCTCCAGCCCCCCCCCCCTGCTTCCCACCCACCACAGTGCTCTCCAGCCCCCCCCCCTGCTTCCCACCCACCACAGTGCTCTCCAGCCCCCCCCCCCCTGCTTCCCACCCACCACAGTGCTCTCCAGCCCCCCCCCCCCTGCTTCCCACCCACCACAGTGCTCTCCAGCCCCCCCCCCCTGCTTCCCACCCACCACAGTGCTCTCCAGCCCCCCCCCTGCTTCCCACCCACCACAGTGCTCTCCAGCCCCCCCCCCTGCTTCCCACCCACCACAGTGCTCTCCAGCCCCCCCCTGCTTCCCACCCACCACAGTGCTCTCCAGCCCCCCCCTGCTTCCCACCCACCACAGTGCTCTCCAGCCCCCCCCCCCCCTGCTTCCCACCCCCCACAGTGCTCTCCAGCTCTCCCCATCAGTCTCCAGCTCCCACCCCAGTGCTCTTCACCCCCACAGTGCTCTCCAGCCCCCCGTGCTCCCCACCCCAACAGTGCTCTCCCCCCCTGTTCTTTCTGCCCCCGGTGCTCTCCAGCTCTCCCCATGAGTCTCCAGCCCCCACCCCAGTGCTCTCCACCCCCCCCACAGTGCTGTTCAGCCCCCCCCCGTGCTCCCCACCCCTGTTCTTTCTGCCCCCGGTGCTCTCCAGCCCCCCCCCACAGTGCTGTCCAGCCCCCACGTGCTCCCCACCCCTGTTCTTTCTGCCCCCGGTGCTCTCCAGCTCCCACCCCAGTGCTCCCCACCCCCCACAGTGCTCTCTAGCCCCCCGTGCTCCCCACCCCCCACAGTGCTGTCCAGCCCCCCATGCTTCCCACCCCTGTTCTTTCTGCCCCCGGTGCTCTCCACCCCTGTTCTTTCGGCCCCGGTGCTCTCCAGCCCCCCCACAGTGCTGTCCAGCCCCCCCCCCTGCTCCCCACCCCTGTTCTTTCTGCCCCAGGTGCTCTCCAGCCCCCACCCCAGTGCTCTCCACCTCTGTTCTTTCTGCCCCCGGGGCTCTCCAGGCCCCACCCCAGTGCTCTCCAGCCCCCCCACAGTGCTGTCCAGCCCCCCCGTGCTCCCCACCCCTGTTCTTTCTGCCCCTGGTGCTCTCCAGCTCCCACCCCAGTGCTCCCCACCCCCCACAGTGCTCTCCAGCCCCCCCCCCCCGTGCTCCCCACCCCCACAGTGCTCTCCAGCCCCCTGTGCCTCCCACCCCTGTTCTTTCTGCCCCCGGTGCTCTCCAGTCTCCACCCCTGTTCTTTTTGGCTCCCCCACCAGTGCTCTCTTAAGCTCCCCCCCAGCACTCTCTCTCTCTCTCTCTCTCTCTCTCTCTCTATCTCTATGTGCTTTAAAATGTATGGTTTTCCCTTTCATGAACCAGGAAATAATGACGTTATGCTGTTGCGCTGGTATAATAATGCTGTGGGGCTGGTTTTTATTCCCAGTCCGGCCCTGGCCGGCCCTGGCCATCTGATTATTGCTATTCGCTGGACAGATCTTCTATCACAAAGACCCATCTACAGTACAATCCTACTTTACAGTCGCTGGCTGTAACAGCTAGGCTGTTGAAAGACAGATGTTAAGAGATGGAGCCTGTCTGAGGTGGTCATACTGATCATGCTTTAGGCCCGTATGTTCACTTCTCACATGATCTATTATCACATGTCTGCACACCAAACCTTCTTTGCTTGGTGTTTGTCCTTAGAGGCTCATTCTTGCTGTTTGTCTATAGCCAGACCTTTCTTCAGTGGGGTGTGAACTAACACTTGGCTCCAGTCACCATTAAGAGCCAGCTTTTAGCACTGGCTCTCCTTTTTCAATTTTCCATTGGCCTTTTCTCTTGTCTGCACACTTCATTAAGGGTACGGTACATGCCACTCCTCCAGTTAAACTACATTTCATGCTGTGAGACTTCAATCTGGTGCTTTTAGTACTTTAGAAACTTCTGTTTACTCTTTCCCAGTAGGCTGCCTTTTTAGCCATGTGGCTTTATCTAACACTATTTCTCATTGAATTGACCAGACGATAGTTTTAGCATATTCTCTCACATCGATAACCTTGTTTTTTAGTCAGCTCACTCTCTAAGAGTGAGGAGTGCGTCAGAGGCCTTTCGCCATGAGGCATCAATTTCTCAGGTTTGTAATGTGACCACTTGGTTGTGGATGTTGCAACATTTTCAGGTGCTAGCTTTGGACGTAAATTTAGGAAGATCTTCTCTATGTTCAGTTTGTATGCTTTTTCTCCTGAGGCCTATTAAGCACTGTTTTGGGATGTCCAAGTAATTAAAAAAAATTGAGCTCTGTCTTCTAATGAAGAAAGAGAAAATAGTATTTTTGTAATCACCATAAAATCATTTTCTCTGCATTCATTGGAGGACTGGCACCTGCCTCTGGTTTGTTAACTGCTGCAGTGTTTTTGGAGTTTTGTCCTGTACTGCTTCATAATTGACTGTATCTTGCTAGTAAAATAAAGGCTTTGGCCACCAGCAGGGGCGCTCCTTTTTTTTTTTTGTTTGTTTGAACCTAGTGTCATATTCCTGCAGATGACACTGTAGCTCTCAAACCCAGTAGTTAATATTCAAGATCAGAGCTGTGTCCTTCAGTGAATACATAGAAAAAGATTTTTGGCTGCGTACAAAATTCCTGATTTTTATTTGCACTAATCGCATATGAATGATTGCAGATTCACCATCGTAGTGCCTTCTTTTTCAAGTTAAAGGGCTCAGTTACATGAGTGCTGTGACCTGTACAGAGTGAATGAGTACCTTGTTTAAATGGCTGGAGGCACTTGGAGCTGCATGTAGGCGGTCCATGTTTCTCTATGATGCAGCAGCTGTATCATCATAGCTGTTCCTCCTAATGTGACAGGCGTGCAAGCACTGGTGAATACCTCCAAACAAGCTATGTCTCCAATCGGAGCTGCTCACCCACCCCTGCACGCCTGTTACATTAGAATAAGTGGTTGTGTCCGTACAGCCACTGTGTGCCCATAAAGAAGCATGGGCTAATTTTTTTTTAAAATCAGAAAAAACTTTTATTAATCTTTTTGCACAGTACATGTTATGGGTCATTGAACTTACAGCTACGTATAAGCATGGGCTCTTTGTACGCAGATCCAGATGCATAACCAAGTAGTTTATCCACTGATTGGGCAGCAATACCCATGCAAATGAGCCCTATATCCATTACACACTTTGCTGAATCGCCAATGGAAAATAATCATTTTAAAAATTGGGATAAGTTTTCAACAGGAACAAGTGTAAAAATGTCTTTATTGTCTTTTAAATGATTAATCTGTTTATGTATATCATTACTGTTATGCAATTGTGATATTTATTGCAAATGTGGGTCAATTTCAGGTATAAAGAAAATGCCTTGAGGATATCGCGTATCCATCATGACCAGCCAGTTAAACCGCTAGACAGAGCCGTTTTCTGGATAGAGTTTGTCATGCGCCACAAAGGAGCGAAGCATTTGCGTCCAGCTTCACATGATTTAACCTGGTATCAGTACCACTGCTTGGATGTCATTGGAGTCATGTTGATCTGCCTTTTCACTATTCTTTACATCACTGTCAAGATCTTCTTATTCCTTTGCAGAAAATGCCGTCCAACTAAGAGAAAACAGAAAAAGCACTGACAGGATGAGTAGTACTTTGTATCTAGAAAATAGTAGTTAAATTTCCATTTTTTTTAAATATAATTAATAAAAGCCTAGCGCAAAAGATAGTCATGTTCATTTTATTAAAGCTACATTTTTACTACTGCAAAGCATTATACAAATGTGTATGAGGGACTACTGTAGTAAATTACCAAACTGTCCACTCACAATTGGCATTACCGTATTACTTTTTTGGGGGACTCTGATGGAGTGATATCTACGCACATGTTCCTAGGTGCTAGGTGACACAGAGAGAATAAATAGTTTAAGCAACCAGGTAATTCAGCCCATCAACCTCCCCTCTTAAGTAGAATATCAGATCTGGGTTGACTGGGTTTTTAAAGTAAACCTGTAATGAGAGAAATATTGGACTGACATTACTGACCACGTTCTAAAAATGTTAGTTACCCATATGTCTCTGGCCCCAATACTTTGAATCAGCCAGGAATACCATGCAGCTAGTCAAGTGAAAAGAAAGTCAGAACTCCAGGTCCTAATACTTGTTCTATGTCAGTGACCCATAATAAAGGGTTACGATCAGAATCGTAGCCACGTAACTATTATTTTTTAAAATGAGACAAAACAATAGCATCCTACTAATTTGCTCAGTACAGGCTACCTTATTCCTCATTCACATGGGTGTATTACAGCATACACCTATGCAAGAGCTGTGTTTGCCGACACGGATGCACAGGTGTTTTTGTGCCTTCCCATGCATGAAGTCCCATTCATGTCAGTTGGGACACAACGGCTGCTACCAATTTGACAGCTGCGCACGTGCAGGGCCCTGAACGCACACTGTCTGTACAGTATTTGGGACTGTGCACCTGCACAACTGTCAAATTGGAAGCAGCAGCTGTGTCCGTGTAGTCGCTGTGTCCTAATCAACATAAATTGGACTGCCTGAATAGGGATGCACAGAATACCTGTGCATCCTTCTTGTGCAGGCAAACATGGACCTCGCATGGATGTTCGCTGTAATACGCCCAAACGAGGCCTTAGGGCCTGTGTTGAAGGACTTTGGGATTATTTTAACGCCATTAGTTTGACAAGCTTCTCAGATCATTCAGAAAGTGCATTTGACCTGCAGTTGAATTTGTTCTGATCTGCATTTGACTTGCTTCAAGCAGGTTTCTATTTCCTAAAACCTTTAAGGGCATGGAAAACCTATCTTATGCAAATAAAAGCCCCTCAACAAAGTTAATATGTTATGAGATAAAGCAGGCTGCCATTGCCGAACTCCCCTATGCTAGTTGCTTGTCTGTCTTGCTGGTCTTTTGCTTGAATGCTATCTGCATCACTGACCCCAAACAACAACACAGATAAGGAATTCCACCTCCACTTGCTGAATAATTGCCCTTGGTCAGTGAGTTAAAGCATTAAAACCATTGATAAGAACATCAAACAGGTAACTGCCATTTTCAGAATGTGGTTGGTAATGGCTGCCCACATATGTCAGCTATGACAGGTTTCTTTTGGATAGAATTACTTATTTGATCTACCTATATTTAAAACCATCTAGTACATACAAAAATTATAATGTCAGTGACTAAATGTCAGTGACGAGATCTTTTTTTATCTGTCACACCATTTTAATGGCTTTGATAACATTAGGTCAGAAATCTCATCTGCATTTTTGTTTAGGTTCATGTCATCAGAAAGTTTAATGTCGCGTACACATGATAGGACATTCCGACAACAAAATCCTGGATTTTTTTCCGACAGATGTTGGCTCAAACTTGTCTTGCATACACATATTCACACAAATGTTGTCGGAAATTCGTCAAGAACGCAGTGATGTACAACACGTACCGAGAAAAATTAAGTTCAATAGCCAGTGCAGCTCTTCTGCTTGATTCCAAGCATGCGTGGAATTGTGTGTACACACGATCGGAATTTCCGACGACGTATTTTGTTGTTGGAAAATTTGAGAACCAAATTCCGAAAAAAATGTCAGATGGAGCCTACACCTTCCGACAACAAGCTCCCATCGAACATTTGTTGTTGGAAATTCCGTTCGTGTGTACGCGGCATCAGAATGGACCTAGCTTCAGAGATATGCTAAGTAATGTGTAAAAACTCGAATACAGGCTTCAGTATGTGAAACAATGTAGATAGAAAACGTTTACAAATTATTTGTTAAGATTTCACCAAATTTCAAGCAGCTTTTTTTGAAGCATTTAAAGCGATTCTAAAGCTTTGCTTTTTATTTTATGAAAATAACAAACATGTCATACTTGTTTTGTGCAGTGATTTTGCACAGAGCAGCCCTGATCTTCCTCTTCTCGGGTCCCCGAGCGGCTGGCTCCTCCCTCCCACCAAGTGCCCCCATAGCAAGCGGCTTGCAATCGTGCTTGTTAACTCCTGAGCCCCACTCTATGCATCCATAAGGCATAAGGCCTCGCCGCCCCCCCCCCCAATCACTGACTGTGATTGACAGCAGCGGGAGCCAATGGCTATATCTGAGCCAATGAGAAGGGAGAGAGCCAAGGCAGCCTCTGTTCTCATGCATATCACTGGATCAAGATCGGGGTCAGGTGTGTATTTGGGGGGTAACTGCAAGGGAAGCTGCATACAGAAGGTTTTTTACCTTACTGCATAGAATGCAGTACAGTAAAAAAAACCTTCTGCCTTTACAACCACTTTAAAGCAAACTAGAAGCAGAACTAAAACCTCCTATCCTTTACAACTCACAAAGCTGCCATCTTAGCCTTTTATTTAATCTGCAGTTGTCATGGTGGTGCACTTGTGATTAGTTATTACTCCAGTCATTTGATGGCCTGATAGATCTGGCTGAGAGCACAAGCAACTATGACTGGTATCATTTATGGTATGCTTTGAATGTAACAGTTTTGAGAAACAGTTAAATCCATGTTTTTAGTTTTGCTTTAGGTTCTATTATGGGGATTTTAAACATAACTTAATGGGAGTGTTGTCACTTTAATGTGACCCTGTCAGGGAGTTTAACATTTTTTTTACATCTGCAGTACCATGTAAAGAAATCTGTTTTATATTTGCCTTGTCTGGTGGCCTGTGTGCTAAAACATTGCTGTCCTAAAAAGATTTAGTTCAGGTGTGTCAATAGCATGTTCCCCCACAATGGCTGCTCTGATTTCTCCTGTCAACCTCTAGTCAAAGCATGACACAGTAGATACAGAGGGGTTGTCGGGAGGAACCATAGCGGCAGACACTGTTCCATACAACTGGAAGTGTGGTAGAGTATCAGTGCATGGAACTCTGCAAGAGAACAAAGTTTCCACAATCCAACTTCCAGACATTTCGTTCTCTTCTTCATTTTTTATATTTTGTTTTTATTTTTCCTTTAAGTTCATCTGATAATCCTTTGAATAAAACTTCCTGTCCTTGGCCAGCTAAATCACTTCCTCCACTGTATCTATGGAGGCCATGGTTGTCACCCAAGCTGCATTCTTGATGTGAAAAATGAATGTCCTTATCTCGTCATCTCAATGACATGGGTGGCAAAGCAATTTCTAGTTTACAGATAGTTATTATGAAAGAAAAACTTCAGTTTAACCTACGGGAAGTTACTAGGATACTGCATTTCTGGCAAGATCAACAGGTATTTCTTTCATGTCCATTGAGGGAAACTGAAATTTAGAAACAGATGGGTTACACTGCTGCCTACAGAAGGTTTGCTCTTCCCAGAATGCCTGTTCTTTTATAGTGTCCTTGGAGGCCTTTCCTTAAGGCTACTTTCACATTGAGGTTGCGGTAGGGCTACCTGCCGAAGGGGTTAAAACCGCCCGTGTTGTGGCGCTTTGGAAGCGCTGCCCATTAATTTCAATGGGCAGGGCATTTTGGGAGTGCTTTTTCAGACCAGAGTGTTTGTTAGACGTAGAGTGCTTTCCAGGTCCAGAGCCGTGGCACAGTGTGACCCTGCCTCAGAAAAAATCACTTTGTGGCTAAGGTTGTTTGAGCTAAGGCACCAGGAGTTACCTTTCTGTTTGCTTTGTTGTGCTCCAGTCAAATTTCCCACCACCCCTAAATTTACAGTGGAAAGGGGTTTAAAGCTGATGGATCAAATGCTGATATCATCCGCTAAGTGGTGCTCTGTGCTCTTTTCCAATGTTCAGCCTGGAAGAAGCACCATTCTCCTGCACCTGCTTATGAAGCATTAGGTGGATCTTTAGTCTGTTTCCACTGCCCATGTGAAACTGCTCATCTGAATCCGCTACCAGGGTTTGTGTGTATCTGAGGTCTTGCCCCAATTTGGGCCTAGTTGCATTATCACAATGCAGAAGCAACATGCTTTTGCTAAAACACAAAGGGGCCTGCTGGCACAGGTGACCGCAGCAGCCCACACTCCCTTAGTGGTTCTGTGGGTATGAATCCAGTATCCCCAGAATGAACCAATGCACTTAATAGAGAAACTGATACCCCTACTGTTAGAGGGTTATTTGCCTCCGAGTCTCCCTCATGCTAACAAGGGCCTGTATGTCCACTCAGGTGATTTGTGCCCAGTTTTTAGAGCACCTTGCCAGCAGAAGCTATAAGCACACCCCAGCCCCATCCCCAGCAGAGTCAGTCTTTGTTCCTTTTAAGCCTGTATACCAGGCCAAGCCCTTTGTCCCTGTCACTATCACTGATTCTAATTCCCAGTCCCAACAATCTGTCTCTGAAAAGAGTGAACGTAAAAGGGCCCTAACGCAGGCCAACATAACCCCACCCACTTCCTGCATTGTCAGCAAGCGATATTAGAAGAAATTTTACAGGTAAGTCAAAAATCCTAAATTGTACATCACAGGACCCCAGTAATTCTGACACATCCAAAAGCAATCCCAAGAGAGGCGGTGCAAACATCTAACAAGCCCACAGATAAACCTTGAAACAAACAAGAAAAAGAGGAACTGGATGAGGTGGCAGTTTTGCTGAGCTGGGAAACTGAGGCCTGGCACTGGAAAGCCCAGAAAGCACCTACACTTATTATGGAGTGAGCCTTCAGCAGGAAGAGGGGGGGAACTTTCCCTCTCAGGTTATACGCCTGAAAAATGACCTGCTAAATCCACTTACCATTTTTGGATCAAGAGGCACTTTCCTCTTTAGGGACAGGTAACACAGAGCGTTAGGCTGATGAATCGAGGCCATGCCTGTGGGATAAATTCGCACAGCCCTAAATTTATTAAGAAAGTGGACAACAATCCTTGATTTAAATTAAGTGCCAAGCCCACCTTAGAGAGAACGGAGTTCTGAGGGCTGCAAAGAACATTGCCCTTGTGGAGAACAAGAAAAAGTTCCTTACAGGGTAAGACCACAAGTTCATACACCCTTCCGATTTAAGTGATGGCCTCAAAAACGCAACCTTGGTTGACAAGAGGAAGAAAAATGTCCTGAACAGGTTCAAAACATGGTTTGTTTGAAGGACAAACACCACCAGTCTGAAGTCCCACAGAGTCAATAGAGCGTCTCTGAAAAAGCACCACCAAAACAAAAACCTGACACTTAATAGTCCTCAGAACCAAGGACTTTTCCACTTCTAACTGAAAGATGACTAAAACATTTCTTGGAATGAATCTTTTTTGCACCAAAGAGTGCTTTCCACATGTAGCAGGATACCCTAGAGTAGTGATGGCCAACCTTGGCACCCCAGATATTTTGGAACTACATTTTCCATGCTGCTCATGCACTCTGTGTAGTTGAGAATCATGGGAAAAGTAGTTCCAAAACATCTGGGGTGCCAAGGTTCGCCATGACTGCCCTAGGGCATGAGGGTATTCGGCGGGGTGCACAAAATCAGGTTAGACCCCTTTCACACTTGTGCGACTTGAGACTGGACCTGTCACAGGCACTTGTCAAGAGTGCCGACTGTTACCACCCCCCCTCCCCGCTCCCTCCATGGTAGCTGTACTATCCGTTACAATGAAAAAAGTGTTCTGTGAATGAAGGACAAGCGGATGAATCAAAGGTCTGTCTCCTCCATCATACAGCATGTCTAAACACTGAAAGCGATAATACAGCTTCTATAAATGGAGGGGTGGGCAGAAAAGGGGCGGAACAAGTCAGGCAGGGTATGTGGCCAGGCAGAGGAATTAAGATTTAACCAAGAGCAGGTGCCAGCAGAAAGGATACTTCTTATTCAGTGTAAGTACTATTCCTTATGATTTAAAAAAGAAAAACTATGCTTTAAACACAAATTGCAGGCCTTGTCTCACCCCCTGTGGCTGGGCAGTGAAATGGGGAAGCAGCAGACTTATGCGCTCATCGTTGTCACTCTGCATTTTGTCAGCATGTTGCTGATTAGCAACGAGTCTTCCTTGTGCTGCTTCTTCCTTTCCAAATCAGGATTTTGCTGTACAGGACTGCAAGAGACTAAAATAGGGTACTTGTACTGCTTGTGTTAAATATTTTATTTAACTATTAATTAAAAAAATTGCTGGGTCTTTCTGCAAGCCAACAAAGAGGTCTCATGTATATTATACACTTTTGTTTTATTTCAAAGATTCCATTTTGTCTTCTGAAAAATCTTGCACTGATAATTTGATAGATCATATTAACTGAATGTGTCAACAATTATTTCTTTAAGATTTGTTATTAAAATGTCTTTAATAAACTATATGAAAAACACATGCAAAATGGCGTCTTTTTTTTTTATGTACTCCTGCAAACGCAGGCAGGAACCTTGCTTCGAGCACAGCTTTCTTGAAGCTTTTAAAGAGACCTTCATCTCTAGTTTGGGGATATTCAACAGATCAGAATAGGAGTGCTGTCACTTTAAAGCAATATTAAACCCCAAAGTAAAAATGTATTGTATTACATGCTACCAATCCTTGGATGGAGTGTCTGCATTATTTCAGTTTTTACACTTTCTTCTATTTTAACCTGGTGATTTGGATAGTAATGCACCTCCTGGATTAGAGTGCTTACACTCTAGATGAAGGAAAACAGCACCTTTGGACAGCAGCAATGTCAGCCTGGGGGGAAGGGCCAAATAGCGCCCCAGTGTGAAACCGGCCTTAGTCAGTGTATATGGCAGCCAGCTTCTGTCGAAGGGGCATGACCGAAAAAGGTCTGCCGATCAGCTCTCAACCAATGGCTGGATTTGCTCGGGGGGGGGGGATGCCCCTGTGAGAACACAATAGCTTAGCAGTCAAGATCGCTGTACTAACATCACATAGTTAGTACACAATGTGACGGAACTCTGATCCTCCAGCTCTCACCCTCAGTTTACCACTGCCCTTTGTATACACAGAAGCCTTCTGTGATTACCCGGACAGCTTTTCTCTCCATGGTTCTCACAGATCTCTGCCTGAACTGCACTCATGGTGTGGACAAGGAAGATGCAGATGTAGGTGCAGTGTGGTCATAATTGGGACGGGAGATTACATGGTAAGCTGCACTGTGATCCCACTCTGTGCCTGGGTGCACAGAGGGGTCAATGAAAAAGAGTGGCAGGACGGCCTACACTGATGGGAGGTACATTGCCTTGAAAAAGTATTCATACCCCTTAAAACTTTTATAATTTTGTCATGTTACAACCAAAAATAAACATAGACCAACACAAAGTGGCACATAATTGTGAAGTGGAAGGAAAATAAACGGTTTTCACATTTTTTTACATATAAATATCAGAAAAGTGCGGCATAGGGAAATCCCAGAACTTGTGGGATTCCAATAACATGTTGACTGCTGAACCACATTCACAAAAGATGTATTTAATATTTCAAGCTTGTAGCTAGCCACAAGCAGGGAGAACAGACATTGTACAGTGCATGTCATATATTCATATATATTGTTCTAACTGAAGCTGAGAGACCACTTAATTTATACAGTTCAACAAGGGGGGGGGGGGGGTGGGGGGGTGGTAGCACATTGGTTAGGAGATTGGTCATTTAGCACCAACTTGTTACTTCCAGCCTAGCCTGGGAATCTGCTTTTTCCCAGGCTGAAGGTGTGAATGGCATTTGGGGACATCCAACACAGCTGTCCAAATACATCCTGTGATTTAGACATTTACAAAAAGTATCTGTCTAATAAGAATACATTTGCTTGATAACCATAACTAAATGTTTGATAAAATAAATGCCTATTTCATTTACCCGATCACATATTTAGCCCCCCTTTACTCTGATACCCCTAACTAAAATCTAGTGGAACCAATTGCCTTTAGAAGTCACCTAAATAGTAAATTGGGTCAACCTGTGTGTAATTTTATCTCAGTATAAATACAGCTGTTTTGTGAAGCCCTCAGAGGTTTGTTAGGGAACCTTGGTGGACGAACATCATGAAGGCCAAGGAACACACCCGACTCAGGAATAAAGTTGTGAAGAAGTTTAAAGCAGGGTTAGGTTATTTAAAAAACAAACAAAAAAACAAGCTTTGAACTTCTTACGGAACACTGTTCAATCCATCATCCGAAAATGGAAAGAGTATGGCACAACTGCAAACCTACCAAGACATGGCTGTCCACCTAAACTAACAGGCTGGTCAAGGAGAGCATTAATCAGAGAAGCAGCCAAGAGGCCCATGGTAACTCTGGAGGAGCTGCAGAGATCCACAGCGAAGGTGGGAGAATCTGTCCACAGGACAACTATTAGTTGTGCACTCAACCACTCTGGCCTTTATGGAAGAGTGGCTAAAAGAAAGCCATAAGAAGTCTCGTTTGCGTGAAGCCATGTGGGGGACACAGCAAACATGTGACAAAAGGTGCTCTGGTCAGATGAGACCAAATTTCTACTTTTTAGCCTAAAAGCAAAACGCTATGTATGGTGGAAAACAAACACTGCACATCACCCTGAACAAACCATCCCCACCGTGAAACATGGTGGTGGCAGCATCATGTTATGGGGATGCTTTTTTTCAGCAGGGTCAGAGTTGATAGGAAGATGGATGGAGCCAAATACAGGGAAATCATAGCAGAAAACCTGAGACTGGGGTGGAGGTTCACCTTCCAGCAGGACTACCTTAAACATACAGCCAGAGCTACATTGGAATGGTTTAAATAAAAATTTCTTCCTGCAGAGGTCCGAATCGCATTTTTGTGCAATGACTCTTTACATCACAGCCCAGGTGTGCAGGCACAACAGCCCAATCATTTGGCACCTTTTTAACCACTTAAGTATCGGGCCTCTTTTTTAGATGTGTTGTTTATAAAACTTAAAAACTTTTTTTTACTAGAAAATTGCTTAGAAAAAAAATGTATAATGTTTGGGGGTTCCAACACCCTAGAGCAGTGATGGCGAACCTATGGCACGCGTGCCACAGCTGGCACGCAGAGCCATCTCTGTGGGCACACGAGAGGGTCCAGGACAGAGCTAGAGGTCTCTCTCTTCTCTCAGCCCCCCTCCCTCTCTTTCAGCCCCCCCCCCCTCTTTGTGTCCTCCTCTCTCTCAGCTCACCCCTCTCTCAGCATCTCTCTCACATCCCTCTCTCTGTCCCCCTTGTCTTTCTCTGCCCCCCTCTCTCTCTGTCCCCCATCTCTCTCCCTGTCCCCCTCCCTCTTTCTGTTCCTCTCTCTCAGCTCAACTCTCTCTCAGCATTTCTCTCACACCCCTCTTCCCCTCTCTGTTGCCCTTCTCTCTCAGCATCCCTCTCACACCCCTCTCTCTCAGCATCCCTCTCACACCCCTCTCTCTCTGTCCCCTCTCTCTCTCAGCCCCCCTCCCTCTCTCTCAGCCCCCCTCCCTCTCAGCATCTCTCTCACACCCCTCACTCTCACTGTCCTATCTCTCTCTCTCTCCTCCTTCTCTCTCTCCTCCCTCCTCTCTCTCTCTCCTCTCTCTCTCTCTCTCTCTCACACAACCCTCTCTCTCTCACAACCCTCTCTCTCACACAACCCCTCTCTCTCACACAACCCCTCTCTCTCACTCACACAACCCCTCTCTTTTGCTCAGCCCCCCTCTCTCGCAAATTGCTGTGTTGGCACTTTGCAATACAAAACCAATGTATTTATTTCAGTTTGGGCACTCGGGCTCAAAAAGGTTCGCCATCACTGCCCTAGAGAATAAAATGGCAGCCGTTGCAATACTTTCTGTGACACCGTATTTGCACAGCAGTCTTACAAGCGCACTTTAAAAAAAAGAAAATCATTTTAATTAAAAAAATAAGACAACAGTAAAGTTAGCCCAATTTGTTTTTGTATTGTGAAAGATGTTACGCAGAGTAAATTGATACCCAACATGTCACGCTTCAAAATTGCACCCGCTCATGCAATGGCGACAAACTTTTACCCTTAAAAATCTCCATAGGCGACATTTAAAAAATTCTACAGGTTGCATGTTTTGCGTTACAGAGGAGGTTTAGGACTATAATACATTTATTTCGCTCTACCGATCGTGGCGATACCTCACATGCGTGGTTTGAACACGGTTTTCATATGCGGGCGCAACTCACGTATGCGTTCCCTTATGCACGCGAGCTCGGCGGGATGGGCGGAGTTTAAAAAAACATTTTTTCTTATTTATTTTACCTTTTATTTTTACACTGTCAGTTTTATTTCTATTACAATGAACATAAACACATCTTGTAATAGAAAAAAAGTATGATAGAACCTCTTAAATATGAAATCCGGGGCCAAAAAGACCTCCGATCTCAAAATTTACACTAAAATGCAATACAAAAAAACTGTGTCCTTTTAAAAAAAAGAAAAAAAAGCCCTTTAAGAGATATGGAAGGAAGTGAAGTTTTGCCGTCGCTTCCGCCCTGCAATGGCATGGAGACGGGTGGGGGCCATCTTCGCCGCCAAGTCATTTGCGGCGAATCCGCCGCAGAGACTGCTTTTATTTTGTACCGGACCGCCGGCCGAACACGGGGATACCGGGTTTATGGCAGCTAGCTGCCATACTAAAGATATCTGTCCTCAAAGTGAGGACGTACATCATCGTACGGCGGTCCCGAAGTGGTTAAAAATGCAGCTGCATGGTGTTTGTACAATGCTATATCCATGTGTGGGAAACTGCACCTTGTATGTCCGTGTGTTTAAGTGTCAATGGTACCCCTGCACGTTCTGTGTGCAGCTGCTTGTTCCGTCACATCTTCCCCACCACAGCACTGCCCCCTTTCACATATTCCCCACAGTACTGCACCCCCCCTCCCCCCACAAAGCACTGGCCCCTTCACATCTCACCCCTAAAACATTGCCCCTTTCTCATCAGCCCCCCCAGAGCACTGTCCCCTTCACATATCATCTCCAAAGCACTGCCCCCTTAACATATCACTCCCGCAGCACTGCCCCTTTCACATCCTCCCTCCACCACAGCACAATCCCCTTTACCTCACCCACAGCACTGCCCACTTAACATATCACCCCTACAACTATGCCCCCTTAACACCCCCCTCACACACCACTGTCCCTTTCACATCCCCCCACAGTATTGCTCCCCTTTACATGACCCCCGCTCCCCATCCTTAAGTTCAGACATGTCCTTGTCTCCCTTCACTCATACCTTTCACAGAGCGAAGGGCAGGAGGCGGGACAATCCTGAACTGAAGGCAGCACTGGATGGGGCGCGGGAGCTGGCAAGTAACGTTTAATATTAGCAAGCTGGTGATTGGTTGCTAGGACCGCCTCCTAGCAGCCGATCACCTCCTGGTTAACGTGTAAAGTTAATTCAGGCAGCTGCCTCTCTTCATGCAGTGCTGTTCCCACCCCCAGTCCAGAATTGTCCTGCCGCCGTCCACTCTGCTAATGACAGCGGCGGAGACTGGGCTGAAAAGCGGCAGCTAAATGGTGCGATCGTGTCAGTCCGGAATAAGCAGTAGCTGGGGCTGGACGCGGACCACTATTTAGCGATGCCCGGTTTAGATCAAAGCATATTCCTGTTAGAATGGCCCAGTCATACTCCAAACCTAAATCCAATTGACAACCTGTGGCAAGACTTGAAAATTGCTGTTCACAGACGCTCTCCATCCAATCTGACAGAACTTGAGCTATTTTGCAAAGAAAAATGTGCAAAAACTTTCACTCTAGATGTGCAAAAGCTGGTAGAGACATAACCAAAAAAAAAAAAAAAAGATTTGCAGTTGTAATTGCAGAGAAAGGTGATTCTACAAAGTATTGACTGAAGGGGGGCACTCTTTCTCTTTAACATATGTCTGATCTTGGCAAATGGGCACACACCTAAGCAGCAAACCAGAACGTGCATGGTTTTTCACGAGTCTCCGTTTCCATAGCAACCCATCAAGACACTTAAACCAGGCAGCAGTGTGAAAAGTTGTGCACTGTCTTCATCTCCAGCCACTGTCCTGTCTGTGTTCTAGGCTGCACGGTCAGCTGCAGTCTGTGTCCTCTCTCCACCACCTCCTCCCTCCGATACTTGCTGGGTTTTGTTTGATCTTCCCCTGTGTCCTCAGATTCCCCCCCCCCCCCCCGCTCACTCATATTCAAAGCCCATGTCGGCTTTCAGCACAGGAGGTTATTGGGAGGGCGGGGTTGTCGGCAAAGGAACAGCACATTATGTTCAGCGATCCCTGGATGCGCTACACATACCATTCAAAAAGGAAGACATCAGCCACTATTTGTGTCTGAATAAACAGTGAGATGTGTTCACTATATTGCAGTGCTGCAGGGGAGGGAAACAGGAGTCCCCATCTTCAGTGTTGTACTGTGCATTGTATTTTTAATAGGAACGTGGAAAATGTATAAAGAGCACTTCAGTGATCTTTCAGTCACCGAGAATTGCTCCTGCTATTACTGAAGGCACGTCTGTGTGCTCAGGACTGTCTGTCCTGAGGGGGGGGGGGGGGGGGAAGCTATGCAGTGTGAAGTCTCAGGAGCAAGCAGCAAACGTCAATCACACTGATGACAGGAAAGGGGGTGGATCCAGACTTCCCATTGTTGTATGACGCTTCAAGAAAGTCTGTAGTCCCACCCACTGGCAATTAACCCTATTTTGACAGAAAAGGTGCACTTCTCAGAGTGCAGGAAAGCTCTATAGGTATTAGTAGCTTAGAAGGATTGAGATTGAGCAAAAAATAAAAATTAAACTCATACTCCTTAAGTATTGTGCAATAGTAGTTCCTGTACCTATTCTGAGGAGGGGGGGGGGGGGGGGGGGGGGGGTTGAGGCCCTGGATACATTTATATAGTCTTACAGATACAGCCGGCCCTTTGAGGACCCCATGCTGATGCAGTCCACGATGAAATTGAGTTTGACACCCCTGCTTTAAGGAAATTTTTGGGTCTCAGGGGGCCCCGTTAAATACTTTATATTCAAAAATGTGAGATATGTTGAATATTCGCCACCTAGGGCAGATATAAAATAAACACACCCCTGCTGACACAGCAAAATTATTTTCAGTAATAATCATGAAATTAAACAGAAAAACTGAGAATTGTGGTATTCCCCAACATTGAAGGTCAGCTGCCTCCTTGCATAAGTGGTCAATGTAGGTGGAAGATCAGTTTGCCACTGTAAGAAATTCCTAGTAACCCTACTTTAGAAAGGCTGCTCTAATAGATATAACCATAGAGGTTGGGGACATACATGCACAATAGTAGTAGCCCTTTATTCATTTTGTACAACTCGTTAGCCTTCAGAACAGCCTGAATTCTTTTTTTTTTTAAATCTTTATTTATAATTGTTTTCCAAAATACATCATCATAACAAT
Organism: Lithobates sylvaticus; assembly: GCA_028564925.1. NCBI lineage: Eukaryota > Metazoa > Chordata > Amphibia > Anura > Ranidae > Lithobates > Lithobates sylvaticus. The sequence continues at coordinate 509,934,559 of CM053026.1, read as the reverse complement.
ACTTTTCATAATCTCTTAATTCATTTTTGACATACTTATTTTCCCCCATTCCCCCCCCTCCCCACCCCCCTCCCAACCTTGCTTAATTCTCTATGGGGGTCCGCATCTCAATCTCTTCTTACCCGTAGTAGCTCCTAACAATATAAAATGTGAGAGGGGATCTAAGTCGTAACTTCAAGGTAATATCTCCAGGAATCTTTAAATTTATCCCAGGCCATCCATCTATGCTTCGAGTCTGCCTTGTCCTCCCCCGAATTCACTTCCGCTGTTTCTATTCTTTGAATTGAATTGACGCCAAAAATCCACTCCCGAATAGTCGGGCACGCAGCTTCCCGCCATTTTTTCGGGATAAGATTTTTTGCCTCATTTAAGAGGATCGGGGTCAGAGAGATCTTATATTGAGACCATGGTGTCTCCGTCCCATGGAAAAGACACACCCATGGATCTTCCACTACGGTATCCCCAGTGATCAGATATATCAAGTCCAATATTCCTTTCCAGTATTTTTTTATCTCCGGGCAGTCCCATAATATATGTGCCAACGTACCCCTTAATTTACACCCTCTCCAACATTCCGGGGACACCCCATCCTGGATTTTGCTCAGTTTATCGGGGGTAATATACCATCTTGACAGACATTTGAAATTATTTTCTACTAAATTAATGGGAAATATCGTGCTGTGAATTATTTTAAATATTTTCTCCAACCTATTTTTACCACACTGTGACCCCAATTCTTCTTCCCATTTTTTGACGTATGGAGGCACGTCCAATCCATCTTCATTTATTAAAAGTTTATAGATTCGAGAGATACTATGTCTCGCGTCCCCCCGAATACACAGTTTTTCCAGCTGGGTGTACTTATCCTCCCCACGTAACGGGCGGGGAAGGCTTTCCACGAAGTGTTTTAATTGGGCGTACCTCCATACGTCAATTGAAATCATTTCTGATTGCCTACTTAACTCCTGAAATGTGCATATTTCACCCATTTTCGTTATATCTCTCAGTTGTGTGTTTTCTATCTTAATCCAATTCCCCCCGACCTCACTTCTTCCTGGTTCAAACATTGTGTTATTTTTTATATATATTAAAGTGGAATTAAATTTCAGTTTATTTTTTTTAAACAAGCTATCCCAAATATCTAAAGTGACCCTAGTTATCTCGTGTGCCTTTTTATCACGTTTCCTAAACCTAGGTGGGTTCCAGATATCGTGACCTAAATCTCTACAGCTTACTGTGTGCTCTAATTTAATCCATCTTTTATCCTTACCTCCACCAGCCCAATCAATCACCCGTGATAGTGAAATCGCTCGGAAATAATTCTCAAAGTCAGGGACTGCTAACCCCCCATATTTCTTCTCCCGGTTGAGTATGCCGGCCGCGATACGCGGCTTCTTATTTGCCCAAATGAATCGTGAAATTATTTGCTTTAAGGACTTAAAAAACGAGGAGGGAATGTCTAAGGGAAGCATCTGGAGTTTATAGTTAATCTTTGGCGTAACGATCATTTTTAATGCGTTTATACGACCGATCCAAGAGAGCGGTAGAAAAGACATTCTACGTAATTCTGTTCTTATTTCGTCTAGTAGAGGAAGAAAATTTATGGAATATGTTTTTTTTGTTGTTTCTGCTAATCTGATCCCCAAATATTTGATACTTTCTCTCCAGGGAAATTTAAATTCGTTTACTAGTGAATCTGCTTCGGCTTTTTTCAGATTAATGTTTAATATTTCTGACTTTCCCAGGTTAATTTTTAAATTTGAGATCCTACCAAAAGTTTTTAATACTGATAATAAATTTGGGATGGTGATCCTGGGGTTGGAGATATAAAAAAGAACATCATCTGCGAAAGCAGCAAGTTTATGTACCTCTCCTCCTACCCTGATGCCCGATATGTCATTGTTTTTACGGACCGCTGAGAGAAGAGGCTCAAGGGCCAGGACAAACAGAAGGGGCGACAACGGGCAGCCCTGACGTGTTCCATTACGCATGATAAACGTCTCCGAGGGAACACCGTTTACCCGAACAGAGGCCGGAGGCTGAAAATAAAGCATCTTAACCCATTGTAACATCCTGGGACCGAACCCCATAGTCTCCAGAGTACCTATCATATGTCCCCAGTCTACCCTGTCAAAGGCCTTCTCGGCATCAATTGACAGGAGTAGACTGGGGATCTTGTCCCGCCTGGCCGCATGGAGCAACAATAGGGTCCGAACCCCATTGTCCCGCCCCTCTCTCCCTGTGACAAACCCAACCTGGTCGGGATGAACAAGTTGGGGCAGCTTTCTTTTCATTCTCATTGCAAGGACCTTGGCATAGAGCTTAGTGTCAGTATTTAGTAGGGCTATCGGGCGGTAGCTTGAGCATAATGTTCTGTCTTTGCCTTCTTTATGGATCAAAGTGATTGAGGCCCGCAGGGCTTCCCCCCCCATTATACAGTCCGTGCCCAGGTGGTTCCAATACCGACACAACCTCGGGACCAATAAGTCTTTATATTTTTTCAGGTACGTCAGCGTGAAACCATCCGGGCCCGGGCTCTTTCCGCTTTGTGAGCTCTGTAAGGCCCTGAAAATCTCTGCCTCTGTTATGGGGCTATCCATGCTTATTCTATCCGCCTCTGAAAGAGTCGGTAGCGCGCTATCCATAAGGAAGGTTTTGCCTTCTGTTCCCTGTTCAAAATTTTGCTTCCCCTCCTGTCTGACGTCGTATAATCTTTCGTAGTATGTCTTAAATGCCTTTGCTATTTCTTTAGTCGAACTAACCATTTCCCCAGACTCGTTCTGTATTTTCTCGATGTAATTAACCTCCCTTTTCTTTTTCAGTACACGGGCTAGATTTTTTCCTGTCCTATTTCCCCACTGACGTTTCTCTTTTGCTATTTTGTAAAAATATTTCCTAGAATCTATTTCCAAGGCCGTTTTTAACTCTTCTCTTTTGCTTATTAGTTTATGGTATAGATCTTGATTTGGACTGGTATTACTTTTATGGTCCCTTTCGAGCTTCTGAATCTCCTCTGTTAGTCCTAAGAACTTCAATTTTTTTTCCTTTTTTATCCCGGCTCCAATAGAGATGAAGACCCCCCTTATATACGACTTGTGCGCCTCCCATAGCGTCGCGGGTGATACATCTCCCGTGTCGTTCTGGGAGAAAAAAAATTTGATTTCCCTTTTAATTAAATCTGCTGTATGTGGTCCCAATATCAAATTGTCGTTCAGACGCCACGAAAAGGGGTGTCTTTGAGTCTCGGGGGTCGCCACCCTTAACGAGACCGGGGAGTGATCCGACAAAGTCGTTATCTCTATTTGGGACAAGATAACCTGATCCAATAATCTATGGTCTATTAGTAGGTAGTCCAAACGGGAATGGGTCCCGTGAACTGGTGAGAAAAAGGTATAATCTCTATCTTTAGGGTGTGTGACACGCCAACTGTCAACCAACTGATTTTGGGATATTTTACTCTTTAATTTTTTCAGTTGTTTTGGGCTAAGCCTATATGCCAGTGATGTACTATCATAACTGGGGTCTAGGCAAAGGTTAAAATCGCCCGCTAGGACCACCTCACCCAATTTAAACCCCTGTACTCGTCCCAAGACTTGAGATAGAAATTTTATTGGGTTTTTATTTGGGCCATAAACATTTATAAGTGTAAACATATTTTCCCCAACTCTCCCCCTCAAAAAGAGATAACGACCTTCTGAGTCCTCCAATCTATCGAGCAAAGTAAATTTAATATTTTTGGAGAATCCAATAGCAACTCCCTTTGACCCTACGGTCGGGGAGTCGCAATAAAACCAGACTGGAAAATCTCGGGAGAATAATTTAGTGTTTCCTCCACGGAAAAAATGCGTTTCTTGAAGAAACGCTATATCAGTCTGGTATCTACAGAGTTCCCTCAGAATTTTATGTCTTTTTACCGGAGAATTTAATCCCTTCACATTATATGTTAGGAGTTTTATTTCACCGCTTACTATTTTTCTTTTTATACGGATGAGTCACTGGACCCTTTGTAACTCTCTTAAATAATCTCTCTGCAAGGTTCCCTCCCTCCCCCCCCCTCTTCCCCCCCGCCCCTCTCCGGTCGTAATCCGACCCCATGAGAACCAAGGGGAAACCTATCCGAACCCTCTCTGGGTATATCCCAGGGCATCCTTCTAGGGTCCCTAGTTCACCTTACTCCAGGGTGTCACTCAGACCCGGCAGCCCTCCCCGGAGGGACATCCCCCCCCGATAAAACAGGGGGGGGGAAGTCCCCCCCGGGGTCCCCGGGACCCCCCCCCTCCAACCAGCCCTCCACCCCCCACCCACCTCCCCTCCCAACCTCTCCCCCCGTCCCAACCCCGAGCCCTGATTACATCCTTCAGGGCTAAACATCAGATATCAATCTCATAATCTACAAAAAGGAACAGAGCAAAAACTACGGTTTCAAGCCTCCAATTCCCCCCCCCCCCCCCCCCGGCAATATCCTCAAGTAGGCCCATAAATTTGAGAAGGAAAAAAAAAAAAAACTCATTTCACTTTCCCCTCCAGCATTTCCCCCATCAATGGGGAATGATGGGGGGAGGTATGCCCAGGGCATGACAGAAGTCCTGCAGTTCATCAAGGAATCTCATCCGCACAGTCTTCCCTGATTTTATGACTATTAGTGAAGCTGGGAAGCCCCAACTGTATTTTATGTTTGCGGCCCTCAGCGTCTCTAAGAGAGGTTTCATCAGACGTCTCCGAGCTAGCGTTTTAGGCGATAAGTCCGTAAAGACCTGAAGGTCAACAGAGTCGTATTTCAAAGGGGGGTTGTTTCTCAATTTTGCCCAAATGTTAGCCTTATCTTCATAGGAATGAAACTTGACTATAACATCCCTAGGGATCTCCTCGCTGAGGCCTGGCGGTTTCCGGATGCGATGCACCCTATCGATTTTGAAGGTCGCGCCCTCGGGTCTCCCTAGCAGGGGGTTGAAAATAAGGTGAATTTTTACAGTTAAGTCCTCTCCTTGTTGTTCCGGGAGTGATCTAATCCTCAGGTTTTGCCTCCTATTTTGATTTTCTTGGTTCTCAATAAGATATTCAATGTCTCTGTGTTTTGTTTCCATTTTATTCATTTGGGCTTTGAGGTCCAATATTTCTTGTGCTTGGATTATCACCAGGTCCTCTACTTTCTCCACTCTATTTGCAATAAGGCCTAAGTCTGACCTAACATTAGAGATTTCTGATTTAATAACTCCCTCTAGCTTAGAGAACATTTCCGCCATTTCTGACTTAGTTGGAATATTAGTTAAGTTTCTTTGTTCTAGGGAGTAGCTAAGGTCCCGGGCTCCTTCAGTATCTCCTTCCAGCCTAGAGAGGTCGGTCTGTTCGGCCTTCTGTCTTTCTAACTCCTTTTTTTTTTCCTTTGTGCTCTGCTGTTTTTTCTCCATTTCTGGGCTTTTTAGGCTAACATCTTTGAGATATTTCTGAATTGTACTGGTGTTGGGATTTTCCTTTGGTGTTTTTGGTTCTGTCCCCCTCAAAGCCCTTCCTTTCATTTTGGATTTATTTGTCGGGGGCCGCAAGACCTGTGCCCAGGGAGGCGGGTACCACATTCATCAAGAAAAACATCTCAAGGTAACTCTCCCCCCCTGCACTTACCCCCAGAAAGGGGGAAAAAAAAAAAAGAAAAACAGACAGTCCTCCGCGCCCTCTCAGGTGATACTAGCTTGAGTTTTGCAAAAGAGAGAAACTTTAGCCGATCCTTTAACTCGTCTAGGTACACACACTCAAATAGTTTGTGCCCCGAGGGGGACGGAAAGGAGAGCCGAGGTCAGGGAGGCTCGGTCTTTACCAAAGTTGCTATGGATTATCCCAAAAAAACCCCGTCACCACAGTCCGAGGTCCCAGTGTGAGGTTATTTAATATTTCTTGCGTATTCGCCCCCGACAGACGGGGGTATAAGCCCCAGCAAGGGGTCTCTAGGACACACTTATAGGCACTCTTCCTCACCATTCAATCTGTTACACGTTAAAACATTTAGATATGCTTAGGGAGGTAAGGTGTGCGACTTAATACCAATACCGATTTAGGCTCTTATGAAAAGGTAGGTGGTACTGGAAAAAATACACTTGGGATTCCTGGAGATAAAAAAAGAAAAAAACAGCAGTCTCGGTCTGGTCAGGGCGGGGTATGTCACACAACTTCCGTCAAATTTGCTTAATAATATTTCGTACTAGGTATGACCCCCAGCCTGATGGGCAAGTAATTTCATGCAACTTCAGGGCCCCTCTGGCGTCAACTGTTTATGAAAAGCCACAGTCCTGCAACAAGTTTATTCAACAAATGTGGGTCCCTTGCATCATTTTTTAAACATTTTCATAGAGTGACAATGTGCTTTTTCCTCCTTATGTACTCCATACCTGGGGGGGTATCCGGCCGTACCCCCTCTTGCTCGGACTCTTGATTGATTTCTTCAATCCCCCCGAAGGCAGGAAGCGAGGGGAGAAGAGGAGAAGAGACGGGGGTTCAGTCCACCAGAGTGCGCCTCCAGGATTCACTCCGATACAGGAGCGGGTGCATGATACAGGAGACCCTGCCTGACGTAGCCTCCTGGAGCTCCCGGTGGCCGTTAGCAGGCAGCAGTTAGCCTCCGATCGGGTCAGGTGTGTGGGGGTGGATAGGTAGCGTGCGCTCAGTTCCTCCAGTACCGCGTGTGTCGTGGGTCCGGGCCACGGACGGAAGGGAGAGGTGGTGGTAGCGGGGCGGTCTCAGGGTCTCTCATGAAGTCAGCGTGGGTTAGCTAACGCTCCACGCCGACTCCGCTGGTCCGACTAGGGTGTTCCCGGGCTTCCCTCGAGCCGCCGGCATCCGGCTCCTCCCCTAGCTCTGACGTGTCACGTCAGCATCACGGCGCTCATGTTCGATAGTTGCTAGAACAGCCTGAATTCTAATGACTCCCAATAGAATTCTACTGTGCAGAAATTAGCTTTTCCTTATCCAAGTACAAGGATTTTTTTTTCAACTTGACACCATTTATATATTTGCATTTTTTCAGACCCGTGTCCCAAGATTTTTGTGCCATTTCCTGTCCCATTATTTTGCTTGAGTGCAAAAATGTATTTTGAATTATATTCTGTCAATATCAGCAATATAGCCACCTTAAAGTGGAACTGAGCAAACTGCCCCTTCAGTGGGGGGAAGAGCACAACTTTTTACCAAATTATTTTCCCTCTCCAGGGATATTATCTGGAAGCAGAAACAACCCAGAAACCTTACCGCTATCAAATGACTGGGCGGTCTGGTTATCCCGAATGCCAGATTTTATTTCATTGTGGCCAAACTTCAACATGGGAGGTTGGGGCACTTTAAATATGCAAGACCCTAATCAACAATTGCTTACCTTTGCCTTTCTCCCACAATACCCTCTTATATCCCTTCTAGAAGCTGAGCAACTTCACTCGCAGCAATAATTATCCACACCTTTTCTTATTCATAAAATTTGGATGGCTACCCAGGCAATTACGGAGCACACTGGGTTCACACTAAATGCGAATTGGCTGTGGATTCTGCACCGCATCAAAAATCACAACCCGTTTATGCGAACCGATTACAGAGTGTATGTTAATGCCAACCCAAATTGGTTTGCAAATTTGTGGAATCGGATGGCATGTGTGAAGACCCATGCGATCCGATTCTGGTGCAGACAAAAAAAGGGTCTTGCATGAGTTTGGTGTGAATGCGATGCAATTTGAGCCATACAAATCCATGGCTCAAATTGCATCACCAGAAACACTGCATGCAATTCACACAAGCATGTGCTGCGATACCGCTGCGAATTACATGCGGTGTCCAGCACCACAGTGTGAACCTGGGCTCAATATTCCCCACTATGGAACAACCTGGCCTTTCCTGAGTCAGCCTAATAAATGGGGCTTGATACTTGAAGACAAGCTGGCATCCTCTTGCGCTTCTTTTCCCTCATCCAATCTTAGCTCTGCTGTGCAAAAGGAATGCCAAAGGCGATACGAGGACAAATTCAGGTACTTGCACTTCTTGTATTTTAAGAGCTAAAATAAAAAACACACTTACAGATGTATTAATGAAAACAAAGCTGCATTATCTCTGCCTAGTGTTCAGCTTAAACTACAGCAGTACAAAATAAAGAGCAATAGAGATGAAGACTCAAGGGATCCACTGGAGCAAAGATCCAAAAGTAATATTTCCACAGTGGTTTTATTATAAAAAAAATGGCACAGTATAATGCATAATGGTATAAGACTACACAAAATAAGATGTGGGACAACAAAAGGAAGATTAGCCAAACCGCTTCTATCAAATGGCATATGAAACCACTGCAGTTACAAGTTATAAATTTAATACAAAAAATGAGAGAAAAGCCAACATGGTCATAAAACCAACATACAGTCTCTACTCCGCATTAAAGAGTCTGAAAATCAGACATGAAAGATGGAGCACCAAATCAAAAACCAAGTGAACAAAATTATTAAAAATGCAATAGGGTAAAAAGTATTGCTTTCATAATCTTGTAATGAGTGGAAAACATCAGATCCACTTGTATTATGTTCATTTAGTTTAGCCTTCAAAAAATTGCATACTTTATAGCAGCATTGTTTTCACAGAATCAACTGTAGGCAAGTTGGGGATGCAAAAGGGACAAAAAACAAAACACTAAACGGCAGTTCGTAATGTGCCAATTATCTTTCATTACTTTTTAAATAAAGTGTTTATGGTTTTATGCACAGCTCACTGAATATGGAGAGAAGAAACTTATTTTAAGAAAATATACAGAAACATTTACACAGGTATGTATAATTTTCCCTCTGAAAAGGATCCCTCCAATAGATCAATGTGCACTGTCTGCCATAATAAGCTTAATCCAGTTAATACAGTACGTGCACGAACATAGGATTAAAGCCAAAAAACTTGCTAATTGTAACTCTTTAAATTAAAATGCTTTAACAGAAATGTTGCTACTTTGTAAACACACAAGAGACCAGGAAAAAAGCAAATATTCCATGTGCACATAACAAATGCGGTGAAATCATCTTCGGTATCTGCCTCGGTCTCCTCGATCTCTGTCACGCATTCTCTCTCTGTCCCTGTCTCTATCACGTTCACGTCCTCTGTCTCTCCTGTTGTCTCTGGGCCTTTCTCGTTCACGTTCTCGCTCCCGCTCTCTAGGTCGGCTTCTTCGACCGCTGACAACAGCCTGCGTACGTCTCAGAAAATCATCCACCCTCATGTCATAGTCATGCTGATAAAGATTAAAGAGTGGAAAAATTTATTCTCACAATACAGTGGTACAGATACAACAGAGAACATCAGGTTAGATCTCAGTGATGCAGTAAAAAAATCTATTGACCATTTCAGCAGGCTCTAAATTGAATAAACACTGCAGAAATTAGAGAACAAATACAACCCTTTGGATATAAAGCACTGTTGAAATTTACTATTTCACTTACTAAAAATATCCATCTTGACAATCCCTTGGCATTCTTAAAAGTAATACGTACATGTACTAGCATATATTGTATAGAAAATTGCAAAACTTGATGAGAGATCATAAAAACATTTAATTTTTATCTCTCAGTAAGTTAAACTGGTTTGAGGAAGGCTTTTTATATTAGCCGATAGGTCACATTTGCCTCCCTGTGGAGATGACTACTCTGGAAGGAAATGTCTTCTTAAAAGAAACCTTTAGAGTACCGAAGCCATCGTCAGCCAAGCAACTAATATTCTTCCAAGGAGGCCAGCAGTAGCAAATCCAATATCTACATCAGTTTCATATGAAGAATAGATTGGGTGGAGGGCAGCATAAAGGCTCCCTATACAAGAGGTGGCTAACATCTGTTAACTGTAATTCAAAAAATATATTTAACCTTAACACTGATAACTTACAACCCGTTTGTCCCGATATCGAGTGTCGTGTTGACCTGGATGGTGACCTGAAAACTGTGGATGAGCTTGAGGAGGAGGAGCATGGTGCTGATAATATGGATGGTGAGGAGGCTGTTCCATGGCAGGGTATGGCGGCTGAGGAAGGGAAAAAACAGGTCAAGAAAAAATAAAAAGCATAATGAAAAGTTAATACACTAGGTACAAGAACAAGTCATACAGGGGGGGGGGGGGGGGACACACTGTCAACATCTCCATACTTAAGACGGCCGGCCCATACATGGATCGAAATTTGGCAGGATCAGCAGCAAGCTACTGATCAACTTCTGTACAACCAGCTTGATGGATTTTCCCCGCTCAATCAATACTACAGGCTATAGCTTGCAGAACTGATCAGTGTATTCTGATAGTGGGAAGCCTCCCCACTGTCAGAATACAACAACTGGTGAGGAATCCCCCATCCAGAGTGGAGGGGGGAACTAGTCTTTTTTTTTTCGTTCAATCAGCAAAAAAAAAAAAAAAAATTACTAATTTATGGGCTGCTTTATAAACTAAACAGATGTTTAACCCAAAATAAATTATTAAGACATCTGTAGCTTCTGAGCTCAAGTGATGTTTGCAAAGACCACATTATAAAGCAAATATCAAGTTATGTACTGTATTTGGCATGAACACAAGCAGATGTGTAATCAACCTTGTTCCATTTAAAAACACCCCCATTGAAGTATTAAATGGCCAACAAACAAGATCAGGCACATTATACTACATGTCTATACAGCACAAGGTGTAACTAAAATCTACTTTCAATCAACTTTAATTTGTATTAAGCCTACTGATCCACAGTTGCTCTTAAGGGCTTGTAATTCTGTTATGTGAACCAATTACTTAAAAGTGTTAATTATTCGAATAGCAAGAACTGTACAAACCATTCCTTGCCATGGAGCAGGTGGTCCCATGTTATGAAATTCTCTCACATAATCGTTGTAGGACTGTAAAAAGGTAAACACGTTGCAAAGAAATTAAAATCACATTACTGAAAGTATGAAGACATATACAAAAAAAAATGTTCTGAATAATCCTGTTGACAAAATTGAATGCCCAACTCCAGAAACAAGGGGGAAAAGCCACCACACTGCAAGATGTAAATGCTTGTTAGGTCTAGACATGAAGAAACAAGGTGCAATACAAACCTTATTCCTTGCTCTAGCAGACTCCCTTTATCTGTGCAACAGGCACAGCATTCTCTCAAAAGGCACTCGCATGATCTGACATGACTTACTCATTGCACTCATGATTACCTCCTCACATTCAATGCAGGACTAATAGTCCTGCATTGTACAGATTGATGCTGAGGGATCACCCAAAACCTGAGTGTCAGTGCTGCTCATTACAAAAAAAATTATGTGATGGGGCATCCCCAACAGACACACATGAAAATCAAGAGGAAAGATCCACTCTAGTCTGCTAGTCTTTGTTCCACAGGCTGGCATAACATTCTAAGGGAAGGGGTCTTAAGAAACAGGGTTCCACCAGATCACCTCGGACCTGTAAAACACTGCAGCCACCTCACACGTACACAAGTACCTAGGTGAGCAGCTTCAGCAGAGTCCCGTGCCAAAGGACACATTACGGGCTGGCCCCGCTGCTCTTCAGCAGTCCCGGATATGGCTTTTTTGGCAATGTTAAAGGATCAGCCGATTCAGAAAAGCTGCAAAATGAGCACCCGACGCTGCAGCAACTGAAGAAACTTGCTAGATAAAAGAATCTTCATAAAATTTTGAAAAAAAAAAAATTTCGTTGCCCAGGAGGCAAGACAACATCCATTCTAAACACTAGCAAAAAAACAAACAAAAAAACACTGAGGCAGGCAGCTATATGGGGCCGACCTTACAGCTTTGATTTGCCGTACATTTTCCAACAAAAGCCAGTGTACCTGAATACCTCATCCTGTGCCCCTTAATGTACAAAGAAAAATATATTTAGCAGTTTCTAAAGGGATCAGATTCAGCAGTGGCTGAAGGGATCTCAAAAATATTGCTGACCACAGGATAATCAGACATTGGCAGCAACTCTCAAAAAGTAAATGAGCTTTTTTTTTTTTAAAAATCACTGGTAAATCTGTCTGAAATAATTACACTAGCTAAATAGCCCACCACCTTCCTTGTTGAGATTCCTAAGGGAACGATCTGCCATTACAGCAGCTATTCCGCTAGCTACACACTACTAAAGATTAGAATTTCTGTATTCATGCAAAGCAATAAGATAAAATAAATATTGTTCTTACAAGTTAAGCATTCAAAACCATAAAAGTTATTTCTATACCACCATTATATACCATTTTTATTTTTTTTATCTACCAATCAAATGGATAGGGCCCAAAAAAGCGCAAAGTGGTAAACAAGGAATACAAAATTTAACAACTTACTCCATTTAAAAATACATCCCTGCGAACTCCTGTAAATCTTCTGTGAAGGAAGAAATAAAAAAAATAAATAGACCGAATTTTTTTTGTTGATTGCAATTAAAACGAGCACACAAAAGCGAAGCCTACCTGTCTACTTCTGGGAAACGAGGATCCTTAACAAACCCTGTTTAGATAAAAATCATAACATTAGCAGTGATGGTGCATACCGTTAAGTCGTCATCCATGTCGTTTTTAACTATGAGAGATGTGATGTGGGAACCGGGGCTGGAATCGCGATGGTTCCGGCATCACTGTAGTGTAAACCCAGGCTTAAAGCGGCATTAAAACCCAAAACGTTATATATTTCAGCTTAAAAATCATTAGATGTGGTGGCTGCATTAGTTGTCTCTTTAACCACTTCAGCCGATGTGGCTGCTTAATGACCAGGTCATTTTTTGTGATTCGGCACTGTGTCGCTTTAACTGACAATTGCGCGGTCGTGCGACGCTGTACCCAAAGGAAATTGACGCCCTTTTTTCCCCACAAATAGAGCTTTCTTTTGGTGGCATTTGATCTCTGCGTTTTTTTTTTTTTTTGCACTATAAAACAAAAATTTTTGAAAAAACACACATGCTATAATAAATATCTTAAAAAAATCTAATTTTTTTCCTCTGTTTAGGCCGATATGTATTCTACATATTTTTAGTAATAATAATAATAATAATAATAAAAAAAGTTATAGCGTCTACAAAATATGGGATAGATTTGTTATTTTATTTTTTTACTAGTAATGGCGGCGATCTGCGATTTTTATCGGGACTGCAACATTATGGCAGACAGTGGACACTTGACACATTTTTGAAACCATTGACAAATTATACAGCGATCAGTGCTATAAAAATGCACTGATTACTGTGTAAATGTCACTGGTAGGGAAGGGGTTAACACTAGGGGGCGATCAAGGGGACAACTGCATTCCCTGACCATTCTAACTGTAGGGGGAGGGGACCGACTATAGGAGATGACAGATCGTGGTTTCCTAGCGATTAGGAACTCACGATCTGCCTCTCCTCTCAGAACAGGGGATTTGTGCATTTACACACACACACGTCCCTATGCTGCCTCTCGTGCCCATCGGCACCCACGCAATACAGTGCTGCTATCCTGCTTAAAGGAGCCGACATACAGCTACGACGGTTTGCGGGATAGTGCCTACCTGCCTGGTCGGTAAGTGGTTGAGGGATTTTCTCTGTGTTCAGCTAGTGATCTGGTAAATAACACACCTGTATTTGAATGCCCCACTCTGGATGAAGCACAGTGGGCACTTTGGGACAGGAGTATTGCCAATCTGCTAGATGTACTAGTAGACTTAAATACACTAGCAAATTAAAACGGCAGCTCACACTTTAATTTTTATTTCCCAAAAGGAAAACATTGTTTGCTGTAACTGCTTATAAAAATAACTCATGTCAGTGGTAAATGGTTTGTATCATCTCTGTAAACTGCTACATTTGTAAGAAAGCGTGTTCTTGTGAAAAACAAAGACTTAAGAAAAAGAATGCAGCCATCTAAGAATTGATTAGCTGCAATAAAATAAATGTTTGCTTTGGGGTTTAACGCTGCTTTTTAATTATATAAATAGCAGTTACACGCACAAGCAAAATCAGACACTGCCTCATAACTCAATGCAAATGCATAACACCCAGTACACTGAATTAGAAAACCTCAGAAAAAAAAAAATGTGGAAGCATTTGAATGCTCACAGAAACAACCAACTTATTAGTGGAAGGAATTTAAAGTATATAACCAAAACGTTTTTGGGATTATAAATATGGAATGGTAAAACCCTTTCCATGTTTTTTTCTTGGCCATCTGTGAATCATTGAGGAACTTACCTTTAACTTCCTATCTGAGATGTAACAAGAAGTTAAATCTCCCAAAGACAGTTGTCCCCAGAACAGTAATCTCCAATAAAAGATTTCACGTCAATTCTTGTTCTGGGAACATCTCTAAATTTTTGGATCTCCCCTTCCTTTATTGGTGACAATGGTCAGCAGGACAAAAAAGTGGGCACATCTCCACAACTGGGACAGACGGCAATAAAAATTTGACAGAGGGTTCAATGCTCCCCTACTCTATATTAATTTTTTTTTTTTCTCCTAGAGGCACGGTTCAATCTTGGAAACAGTGTGGTGCTTCAGAGCAAAGTCAGATGAGCTAGTAGTTGACCCTGAATTTCTTAAAGCAGAACTTTACATAACCAAATAAAATTATGTTCTTTAGCTAGGTACATTCCACATGCTATCAAAATTAGTGCGCTTTAAATTGCCTCCAGCATTTCTCCTGGTTTTTCTTGTTGGAGGCTGCCTTTTGTTGAAGCCCAGAGCAGTCACTTTCTTAATAAGCACTCTTCCCCTCTCCTTAATCTCAAAAGCTGCATGTTACCTTCTTCAATTAATGTGTCCATTTCTAGCCTTGATTTTGTGTCTTGGCTCAGCTGGAGGGGGAAGGCTGCAGTACCTGACAGTGCTCAGGTCACAGATGCTGATGCCAAAGCTTTTCTTTTCTCCCTCCCTAATTGGTGTTCCCTCACACAGTGTGTCATTCCTGTGGCTTCCTTTTCCTTAGCAGTAAATCTTGAGGCCATCAGCTGAAATCAGCCTCTGGTGACTCCCTGATTTTAGGCATAGTGCGGTGCCTAGAATACAGGACAACCGAGGCTGTACAGAGTCTTAATGAGACAGTGCATTACTGGATTTTAAACTATATAGACACTTATATTTTTTGTTTTACATACAGTAGCTATACCTGCAAAAGTTCCACTTTAACGTGACGAAAAAACAGATAAATGCACAATGGGAAAGAGAATCTCTATATCTAATATTTACAAGAGGCTGCAAATCAGTCAAATGCAGGCATTTAACCTTAAAGCGGTTGTAAACCTCAGGCAAATCTGAACATAGCACATACAGTAACTCACAAAAATGAGTACACCCCTAATTTTTGTAAATATTTTATTATATCTTTTCATGCGACTGAAGAAATTACACTTTGCTACAATGTAAAGTAGTGAGTGTACAGCTTATATAACAGTGTAAAATTGCTGTCCCCTCAAAATATCAACACAGCCATTAATGTCTAAACCGCTGGCAACAAAATTGAGTACACCACTAAGTGAAAATGTCCAAACTGGGCCCAAAGTGCCAATATTGTGTGGCCACCATTCTTTTCCAGCACTGCCTTAACCCTCTTGGGCATGGAGTTCACCAGAGCTTCACAGGTTGCCACTGGAGCCCTCTACCACTCCATGACATCACAGAGCTGGTGGATGTTAAAGACCTTGCGCTCCTCCACCGTTTGAGGATGACCCACAGATGCTCAATAGGATTTAGGTCTGGAGACATGCTTGGCCAGTCCATCACCTTTACCCTCAGCTTCTTTAACAAGGCAGTGGTCGTCTTGGGAGGTGTGTTTGGGGTCGTTAAGTTGCAATACTGCCCTGCAGTCCAGTCTCTGAAGGGGGGGGGGGGGGGAATCATACTCGGCTTCAGTATGTCACAGTACATGTTGGCATTCATGGTTCCCTCAATGAACTGTAGCTCCCCATTGCCGGCAGCACTCATACAGCCCCAGACCATGACACTCCCACCACCATGCTTGACTGTAGGCAAGACAAACTTGTCTTTGTACTACTCACCTGGTTGCCACCACACACACACTTGACAACATCTGAACCAAATACGTTTATCTTAGTCTCATCAGACCACAGGACATGGTTCCAGTAATCCATGTCCTTAATCCCTTAATCTGTGCATCATCTTTAGAAGATGCTTCTTTCTGGGACGACAGCCATGCAGACCAATTTGATGCAGTGTGCCGCGTATGGTCTGAGCACTGACAGGCTGAACCCCATCAACCTCTGCAGGAATGCTGGCAGCACTCATACGTCTATTTCCCAAAGACAACCCCTTGACGCCAAGCACATGCACTCAACTTCTTTTGTTGACCATGGAGAGTCCTGTTCTGAGAGGAACATGTTCTGTTAAACCGCTGTATGGTCTTGGCCATTGTGCTGCAGCTCAGTTTCATGCTCTTGGCAATCTTCTTATAGCCTAGGCCATTGTTATGTAGAGTTCTTTGCCATGAGGTGCCATGTTGAACTTCCAGTGACCAGTATGAGATAGCAATAACCCAAAACTTAACACACCTGCTCCCCCATTCACACCCAAGACCTTGTAACACTAACGAGTCACATGACACCGGGAAGGGAAAATGGCTAATTGAGCTTAATTTGGACATTTTCACGTAGGGGTGTACTCACTTTTGTTGCCAGCAGTTTAGACATTAATGGCTATGTTATTTTGAGGGGACAGCAAATTTACACAGTTCTGCTGTGTGAAGGGGGTGTGTTCCCTTCCCCCAATTAGCTCTCACAGTGTCTCAGACCTCAAACTGCAGCTCCCTGCCCCCTCCTATGTGATACTGACAAATACAGAAGGGTTTATAGATGCACAAAGTTAAATTCTAAACAGAAAAGGCACAGCGTGCCCTGGCCCTCAAATTACATATAGAATATTTGGAACCACAAGTGATTGGAGTAAGCACTAAGTTTTGTTTGATCGGATGCAGATCAGCAGGCAGGAAGTTTTGTGCTTTATGAAAATGCCTTAAATACCAGCAATAAACATGTGTTTATGTAAATGCATCATAAATTAAAATTAAAAACATGACTGGGAAAAAAAATATTTTGCGCTCTGCAATACAAGATTTTTTTACCGCTTTAGTAGCACAATACTTATCCTTTGACAAATTAACAGCGACTAAAAAGGAAAAAAAAAAACTAGTTGATTAGAGTAAACAATTTGGTTTTAAACTGGTTTCTATAATCAACAGCTATCTTGGATCCTATTATCTAAAAGCTTCTAAGGAGTTTATGCTTATGCTGCCAAGCTTGCCACAGATCTTAGGCTCTTTTCACATGGCCAGTCGGCAGGCTGATGAGCAGTTTTATCCACTGGCTGCCCACTAAAAAGTGTAAAAAAATAAACAGCCAGGGGAGGCTTTTGACATACCACATTCACAATGCTTTGCGGTGCGGTAAATTTAAAACAGCATACAGAGTTCACAGGAAGCACCAACTGTCAAACATGACCATTCATATTAATAGGGGGTCGTGTCGCAACACAAACACTTGGTTCGTAGTTGGAGCATTAGCCCCAATATAGGTTATCATTTGAGAGGGAAAAAAAATCCACCATGGACTGCTTTCCAGACTGTAAGCTAGTAGGAACCTAGCCTAAGAGGGCAAATGGATGCAAGTGCATAAAAAAAAGTTAAAGTGGTATGAAACCCTCCTAGCCTATATAGGCAAGGAAGCCAACATCTTAGACTCTGATCTGCAGTTACATGTGATCAGTTATGACACCAGCCTTTTGATGGCTTCACGGCACAAGAAACTTAGTTTTACAACATTGCCTTGACTGTAATGGTTTTGGGAACATGTTAAATCAGACGGGTTTAGTTAAACCCAAGAGAAAAACAAAAAACAATTACCCCCTGATTTAGCATAATTTCTTCTGTACTTGCTGAAAGTGTGAGTCTGAAAGTTCAAAAAAAAAAAAAAAAAAAAAAACTGTTTCACCGTCTCCCCTCCCATTCAGATAGGGAATTTTTTTTTTTTTTAATTACCATTTGCTTTTCACCCTGTGCAGCCTCCTGAGATAGTCCCATCATATACCTCAGGAAGCTGCAGAAGCGAGGACCTAGCGTGGCTGAAGGTAGGACCTGGTGGAGTGTCATGGGCAAGCTGAAAGAACCTGGAAGACACAGCCAGCTCCTGATGACTGAGAAGATTGAGGTATAGGATGTGGCAGCAGAACAGGAGCCCAGGAGAAAAAAAAATAAAGAAAAAAAGAAAAGCTAGATTCACTGGGTGTGTAAGTTTAGAGAAACTAATGCCACCACATCTTAGGACTTGCAACTGCAGGACTGCAATATACTATACTTTATTTTTTTGGAGTTTAAGGGCAGGAAGCATGTTCTAGCTAAGATTATCTCCTTTTGAATACTGTAGGGAACTAGCCCTCTCACCTGACGCCTATGAAATATGGCAGCACTCATAATGGTTTGCTGAAGCAAAGAATAGACACTATAAGCCATGGAAGTGATCCATCCAAAGCACACAAGGCGATTGGATTCTAGATTTACACCAGAATTAAGTCCAATATCTGGGAATGGAATTTTCAAAGATGAATCGGTTATAAAACCTAAATATTTTATTTACCTTGCATCAAGGTAAAAAGAATCTAGGCAACATTATCCCCTCACCCCCTTTTACTTACCTAAGCCCTCATTCAATCCAGCGTTGTACCTGTGTCTGCAGCTTTTCTCCCCTCTCACTTCCTGGTCTTTCAGGCTTTGTTGAGGCAACGAGAGGAAGTAGGGGGCGAGGTTTAGGAGTGTGCCCTCACAGAAAGTAGCTTTCTTTGGGGGCACTTGCAGAAGGGGAGGAGCCAGGAACACCAGCAGGGGACCCGATAAGAGGAGGTTTGATGCCGCTCTGTGCGATAACACTGCACAGAGCAGGCAAGTATAAAACTGGATTATTTTTTGTTTAGACAGAGCATTTAAAATTACTTAACTAGGCACATCACGAAACATATCACATCATGGCAGAAACCTGTACACTGCCACACATGGAAAGCATGCATATACGTAGCCGATTCAGGTCCACCATTTGTTCTATTGCCATCTTTGCACACAAGATTAGGCCTTACCTTGTAGCACTACGGTGTCGAGTTAGAGCCCCATTACAGGAATCTGTCCTATTTTCTGTACTACATCTATTAGCCCATGTGATGCGTGTGTTTATATGAAATCTTATAATACTAACCTTCATTATTGAATCCCTATACTGAAAATCAAAACAAAAGTTCTAGTAGCAAAACATATTAACCTGGTCTTTGGTGAAACTCTTGTGGATAGTCAATTCTTGGTTTCTTTCGGTTGTTATGAATATCATATTCTTCTGGTCGACGCCTATACAAATTAAATGTTAGAATTAAACAGAAAACTTGTTGACATCTGTGTATGTACATACCTGAACAAAGCCAGTCTGTAGTACCATCACCATAAAGCCAAAACACAAACAGGCCTGATGATGTAGGTTCAAAGTGGGGCTATTAGAGATAACTTTACCTAACCAAAACCACACATGCTCAGACACAACACTGTACTTCAGTACAATACATCCTTACAATAATTGTTTCCATAATGGCTTGTATAATGTAAACACCAGCTGCCTCTTCGCACACCATTAGCAATGTAGGTATTTAATGCACTCGGGCAACAAGGTAAAGCTAACTATATGTGGCTAAAGAGCAGCCAATGCTCCATAAAAACGTCACTGATACAAACTTCTTAAAGTGAGTGGATTGTCAGCTCACCCCATGGCCCTGCAGCATTGTCCCCTTGAAGTGTATCCAAAAGCAGGTTTTTGTTTTGTAATGCAGTAAGGAAGAATTAGAACTCCTCTGTTAGGCTACATTCACACCTGAGCGTATCGTTTTCAGGCAGAAAGTCGTGTGATTTTGCCACGATTTTGTACAGGTCACCAATGTAAAAAGCAGAAAAACACTTATAATATGCCTAAAAAGAAGTTCATGTACTTTTTTGCGCTTCATGCATTTTGCTTCAGGCGACAGAACACTCAGATGTGAACAGGGGCCATTTAAATGAATGGGATTTTGCTTGTTGGGCATTTTGAAACTTTTGAGATGAGCGTTTTACAAGCTGAAAAACGCTCAGATGTGAATGCAGCCTCAATAATAAAAACCTGTTAATTTGCCAATTAAGGAAAATTACTCCATTTGTCCAAATGCCTATCAGGACTGCAAAAAAAAAAAAAATATCCCAAAATTTGAGTTGTCACCAGAACAGCAAGTGGCAGTCTTCCAATGAGGACAGTTGTTCGGGTGACAAATTGAATTTATCTTAATTTCTGTTAAGCATTGAGACAAAAAGAAACCCCAATGAGATACAGGCAGCAAAAAAAGAAAATAAATACATTGCAGGGGTTTTAAACTATTACCTACTCTACACAAAACAAAGTTTGTGCTTTAGACAGACTTTAGGGGATACATGTGCGTATACATTCAACTTTTTAAACAAAATTAGGCACTGGTCTCAGTTACATACAATAAATATGGTGACATCCGTCTTAGGAGAGCATATTCTGTTGAAAGCAGCTGAACATGCAGTACATATCCATGGCAAAAGCTTGAATTCAATCCTGACCATATCTAAAAGTGTACTTAAATTTTTTACACTTAATTCAAGGTTATATATGCACTTGTTTAATGAAGCAAACCCTCCACAAACACAGAACTACGCTCCCTGGGATCTAAAACTATTTTCAGATCACAAATGCATCAAATGCCTATTGCTAACGGCATCCTTATATTCTCTTCCTGCAAGTTATAACTCTGCAAGCCCATTTACTGTTGATGAAAATCAAAATACCTGTGGGCATGAGTTTGCATATTAAATGACCAGCATTGGAAGTTAAATCACTAAAAGCCATGTGTTTTGCACTTCTAAAACCCTTACTTTTAGTTGTTACTAAAGCCCAACAGTTTCTAATTGGAACTGTTACAGCATAAAATTCTACATTTTTTTAATGCCAATTAAAACAGCAAATCAGTAGCCTAATGCTCAAGGATAACCTGCTCAAACATGAGCATAATTAAAGTCCTTTCTAAATATTTAATACCATGTGTTAATCAACCCCATTAAAAATGCCAGGAGATGTTATTTTCTGAACAAGAATCATATCAGTTGCACATACAGCAAAAACCAACCAAATGATCAAAAAAATAAAAGCTGGTGTAAAGAGGGAACATACCGCTTTCTTGTAGAGTGCATTTATGACCGGTATAAAATATAGCAACAGTTCATACAGTAGTCCACTAAGGATTTTAAGCTGTAACCCGCACATATACATGGTGGACATGAGAAGGTGTAGTGCTGTTACAATACATTTTGCAGTCCATTGCAAAACTGGCGTAAAATAGGTCACTTGTTAAGGATCATTAGTGTAAAGGAAACCTCAACTTCGTTGAGTTCAGTCCATATAAAACGCAAAAAAAAAAAAAAAAAAAAAATTGGAAAAAAAAAAAATTTAAAATGGAAAAGAACTGAAATAGGGGGCTCTGTCAGGCTTCCGCCTACCTAATTGCGTCCTTTTAAGTTGAAATGAATTGGGACACTGGAGCTGGCTCTCTATCTGACACAAATACCCACAGGTGCACCCCTTCAAACCAACATATCCAGTCCTTAGAAGAAACCTTTTAGCATTACTTAATGCAATTAGCCTATACAAGGGAAAGGTGGTTGGCTGAAGGGCTTTTAAGCATCAGTTCTTTGAAAGCCTTCTCCAACTCTGAAACCAAGTTAACACCCTCTTTTTCCTGGAACATGATGTTAAGTTCTTAAAGCAGGGAGAAATAACCATGTCGATCCACTACATTTACAGTCCACAGGTATTGCCAGCATCTCTGGAAGGTATGTACAGACACAGCAACAGCCACACTTTCTGGTATGTTGCCGGGTCTCCAAGTGCAATTTGCTCCCCTTTCCATACCTAAAGCGGTTTCAGGAGCTCAGCAAGATGTATTCACTGTGGGGATATTTACAGAGCCCATTTTTCAATCTGCTTCTAAACACATCATGGTGAAGCCATATGGAAATAGTCCCAACAAGGCTCCTCTTGAAAACAAAGCAACTTTTTTTAAAGCTTTATCTCCCCAAGAGGAGGTGGCATCTTCTGCAACACCATTATTGATCCATTTTAAAAGTCCCATATCTGATAGGGGATATCCAGGGTTTTACCTGAAAGAAAAGGCTTTTCACAAGAAATTAAACATTCTTTCTGTAATAGGTTAATAGATTAAATTCCTCAATTATTATTCTGGCTACAATCTGCAAGGTTGCTGAATTGAAAAGATCTAGTTCTATACTAGTCTAAAGTTGCTGCTCTTCAATGACTTTTCCCTGTAGTGGTAACCTCCTCTGATGGTACTTCACAAACAGAATGCAAAGTGGGACTGGGGGCGTGGACTGTGGAAGGGGCGGAAGGAATGGGATCAAAATGAAATCCTCAATGAAGCCACAAACTCTTCCCTGCAGCTTGATGTGAGGATTTTTTTCTCTTCATCACTGGCATCGCAATGTGCTGTGGTGTCCGTCATGTTACTCCAGCACAAGTGCCTACTATCAGTCCAAAGAATGTTTCTAACCTTCCCACATCTCTTGTTGTCTCACGACGAGAAGGACGGCCTCGCGATTGTGGCTGTGATTGCATTCTTCTCTTGTGTCTCATTTTGTGAATGACTTGATACAAATCAATGCTTTCATCCGCTGGAAATAGAAGGCAAAGCTGGGTCCCACATTCTGGTTCAATTTCCTGAAAACAACCATCAAGTCAAGTGAGAAAAGCAAAACACACACAGATACAACTATTCAGGCAGTTACCAATTTTTCTTGTAAATTCTAGTGGCGTGTTCATAGCTCTAGCTTATAACAGTTGTTCTCTAGGCTAGTCCTACGCCTTCTCCTGGGTACGTCTTGTGAAGGTTTTCTAATTAAATATTATTCCTAGTGTCTGTACACTGTCCTGCTGCTCAAGAGGATGAAATTCTATACTTTTGAAATGCAACACTTTACTAAAAAGTAGGAGAAAATGGTCTCAAAACAAATGTTAATATTGAACCACCAATTGTGCAGAGCAATAGTAATTTAAAAGAAAGGTTCTTCATCTCACCCTCTTCACTCAGAGGCTCTAAGGTAGATTAGGGGTTCTTAATGTAACCAGATACCACCAAGCAGCACAAATTTCACAACTGGCACGACTGCATGCTACCAAGGACATTCATGGGTCCCTGTCCCCATTACTGCCCTGTGGAAGCTTCCACAGCATGCTAGCCTGCCCTGGGTCTGGGACTCTGCTTCTCTGGCAAACTGATGTCTCCTTTGTTATTCCCTCTGCCTGTCATCAATAATTCACTCTTCCCACCTGGCTTGGACTAACCTAGCGTTTTCACCTGGTGGTCCACACATGGATTTACAAAAAATTTACCATTTTCAGAATACTCTCTCCTTTATTACCTGGGCCTCCTTCCAGGAACATTATGAAACTTCAAACTTTGAATACGATCACTATCTACAACTCAAGACGCTAGTTTTTGACCCTACGTAAGCTAGATTTTCTGTACACTAAATCTGCATTTGAACACACCTGCTTGATTTCCCCAGGGGCACCCAGACCTATCACAATTAGAAGTTTAACTTTGAATAAACGGGGAGCCCCATCCCTCTTGTATAGGAAACTGGGTGCAGGATCTTTTGGGGTCTATGGATTTGGAAGCCCAGATAAGGCCTAGTCATGTACAGTTAAATATTCTTTAATACTTACAATTTTTAATCCACATACTTGCATAACTGTAGCGCTTTTTTGGTGGTACTGGGTACCAGCCAAATGTTTATTGAAAAGATGGCAAGCATTCCTAATGATTCACAGTCAAAATTTTGGAAAATTTGCGAACCATGGCATAATTATGCCTGGTCACCCCTGACTCTGGATAGACCAAGCTATACCTTTCTTGCCAGATCTCTTGACCCCTGTTTGCGGGGATTGGGCTCTGCCCCTTTCCCTCACCTCTTACCTCCTTCAATCCATTTGCCCCCTTTTTATCTTCCTTCTCTGGGCCTTTTTGTAAAAAAAAATGTATCACTCTTGGAGATCTTATGCATATTTCTTGGCAAATGGTTTAGAGGTATCAATGTTAATCCCAATTGGTTGTTCACTATAGTACCTTGTACTAAAAAATACTTTGATATGTGCTTTAACTTATTTGTATCCTTGTTAATTACTCGTGCCCCTGTGTGGGCTAAACATCTGTCCTTACCTTTTTCTTTATCAAAACAATAAAAAAAAATTGAACTGAAAAAGGTAAAGAGAAAAAATATCCCTTGCCGAGGAATAAAGGACAGCAGCGAACACCACTCCAACTTCATTCACTTAGCAAAATTAATATTCTTCACTGGTTGAGGAATCAAATCACTGTATTTTCTAGTGTTTCTACACCATTTACTGGTGTGTTTTTACAGGAAACATGCTACTGGAATCTACATTTATGAAATTATGTGAAGCACAGCATTACTAGGATACAAATAGGATCCTCTATATCAGGGATATGCAATTAGCGGACCTCCAGCTGTTGTAGAACTACAAGTCCCATGAGGCATAGCAAGACTGACAGCTACAAGCATGACACCCAGAGGCAGAGGCATGATGGGACTTGTAGTTTTGCAACAGCTGGAGGTTCGCTAATTGCATATGCCTGCTCTATATCAAGGGCTAGCTGAGTGTGACATCATTGACTTAGAATTACTGTGTGCTGCATTTGTCTTGGGTACTATAATTGAGCAATCCCTTCAATATGCCAATTGATTTTTTTTTTTTAAATAAGGGATTGTAGATTACACGTCATTGGCTTTTATAATTGAAACCATCAGGAGCCGCAGCCTTTGTGAGCCAATGTTGGTACAATATACCACCTAAAAAGAAAACGGCTTAGAAAAGTGGAAACTTGAAGACTTCAGCTGGAACAAAAGAAATCAATCTAACCTGACCATCACGTCCAATCTTCACTGGCTTCATTTCATTCCATGCATTATTAAGATGAGCAGATTTAGTAAATGGAAGTTCTCGCCTATTCAAAGAGAAGTAGAAATAAAATGGTTACCATTAAAACAGTTTTGAAAAAATAAATCATACAGTGATAAAAGATTGTATTAGAAGTTTGGTGTCCAACACCAAATCAGCTTACCTGCAAATCCAATCTATCTTGAATACTCCACCAAGCATCTTTGCATTCATTCCTGCTGGAAGGACCCAGTGTATGGGTGATCCACCATGATGAGATTCAGACGACAGTCGTGCAAATCCTTAAAATAAAATTCAGTTTATTTGCTATAGAGGAGAGAGAGAGAAAAAAAAAAAAAGGGGGAGTACAGAGTAAAAATTATCCACTTACCCTGAAATTTTCCACTTTCTCTAACCGAGAACACCAAAATAACACTCCGCGCAGATCTAAAAGCAGTGTTGAGCTTTTTCTCATTTACTGGTAAAGTTGACCAAACACCCTGTATAAAAAAAAAAAGAGAATGCGTACGAAAATAGAATGAAAAACAAAACATTATTAAAATACAATATATTAAAACCAAAAAAGTTACCTTTAATAAGGTGCTAGAATTACTAAAGCCTGTTACGGCCTGTTATTCACTTGCAATTGGTTCTTCTGGGCAAAAAAAGGAACCTATGAAAACTACCTTCTGAATATACATTTTAATTATTACAATAAGGTTGGGGGCTCCTTTAAACAATGTACAGAAACATGAATTTTATTGTGCACGATCAATAAAAGGTCTGCGCAAGGAAAAAGCATGCAGTAGAGATATGCACATGGACGCATGTTAAATGCACAATCACAATGTAGGTGAAATATGACATTGGAAATAGATAAAAAAAAAAAAAATAATAATCTGCGGATCTCAAAATGAACATTAAAATACACGTAAAGGTGTATCAATGCACAATATTTTCATGAGTTTGTATGCACAATATGGTGCTGAGCTCTGAGACAGAAAAAGTACAGGGAAATTAAGTATTGTGCACCTTAGTAAATGATCCCACCCACTGTGCACCACCTAGCCAGTTATAAACAAAAAAGCTTACCATTTTCTCCTTATACCACTGCATATTGCTGAAAGTAATATTTCCCACAGAAAGGTTAAACAGAGGGTTAAAGAATGGTATCCTGCTAAAAGGCCATCTTACCTTTGCTTTAGCCAATGATACATTTTCATGATTGTTGCTCTTTATGAGGAAAAAACGTGCATCCTGTAGAATGTATCGAATTTTGTTGATTCGTTCTGAAAAAATAAAAAATACAAAAAAGTATGAAGAATCTTTTGCCTAACAAACATCAATCCGCATCAGTTCTTCTAGGTACACTTGCACACAGATTTTGAAGGAACTCAGCAGGTAGGTTGTTCCAAATATGTGGATGTGTAGGCTGCCTCAAACCCTTCTGTCTCTTCATATAATCCCAGACAGACACGATGTTGAGATCAGAGCTCTGTGGGGACCAAACCATCACTTTCAGGACTCCTTGTTCTTCACACTGAAGATATTTCTTAAAAGACCTTGGCTGAATGTTTGTAGTCATTGCCCTGCTGCAGAATACATTTTGGGCCAATCACACGCCTCCCCAAAAAGGTATGACATGGATAAGTATCTGCCTATACTTCTCAGCATTAAGGACACCATTGATCCTTACCGACTCTTCAACTCCATTTGCAGGAATGCAGCTCCAAACGTGCAAGGAACCTCCACCATGCCTCACTGTTGCCTGCAGACACTCAATATTGTACTGCTCTCCAGCCCTTCAGCATACAAGCTGCCTCCCGCTACAGCCAAATATTTCAAATTTTGACACATCAGAACAGAGCACCTGCTGCCATTTTTCGGCACCCCAGGTTCCTGTGTTTTCTTGCATAGTTGTCGCTTAATCTTGCTTCCATGAGGGAGATATGGATGTTTGGCCACGATTCTTTCATGAAGACCACTTCTGGACAGATTTTGTCAGACAGTAGATGGGTGTACCTTGGTCCCAGTAATTTGCACCAGTTCTGTGCTAATGGCACTGCTACACATCTTCTGACATCAAAAAGGGAAGTAAGCATGCGTCTCCTCATCTGCTTCATTAGATTTACTTTGACAACCACTGCGTCTACAGGTCCTCAATGTTGCCTGTTTCTTTGTGCCTCTTCAAAGAGCTTGAACAGCACATCTTGAAACACCGGTCTACTTTGAAATCTTTTCCTGGGAGAGACTTTGCTGATGAAGTATAACTACTGTGTGTCGTGTTGCTGTGCGCAGTCCTGTCACGGTGTATGACCTGTGACATGAAATGGTCTTCCACAACCTCACCTTAGTATAACCTTGTTTTTTGTTAGCAAATTACTTAAACCACATACATACATTAAAAAAAAATTCTGATTTAAATTTTACTTTTTATGTTTACACTGTTCTTCACAAAAATAAAAAAAATTGTGTCACTTTTATTCCTATTACAAGGAATGTAAAAAGGGGGGGGTGCAAGCAGAACCCGAGTGACACCTGTCGGCACAGTGATCCGGGACCCGTCGCAACAATCTCCTCTCTGTGGTCGCAGCTCTGATCCGTCTCGGCAGCGGCTGTCACAGCCGAGCAGAGTGAAGCCGAGCAGAGTGAAGCCGCCTCCTCCTGCATGCACAGCGCTGTGTAGACATAAGGGAGGAGGAGGAGGCGGCGGGGGATTATGTAAAAAGGTATATAGTCTAATACAGGTTCACCATTTGATTTTGTACCCCATTTTCTGAGCATTGTACACCGACATACAAACTAATGTACAAAAAGTACAGACGCTGAAAGGGGGTTTTGAGCACAATGCTCACTATGAAAACATTGAAATTACTTGATTCTAATGCAAAACTTAATCAACATTCCATGAATCATCCCTTATGAAATAATCTTGAACTATGAAGCACTTTACAGGACTACCCATGTTTAGGTATTCACCAGACTTGCATAACAAAAAAATATTACTTAAATCAGTCTAAGGCTACATGTACACTGCTGCTGGTAAACAGATGTTTAGGAGCAGTTGGGTGTTTTTTTTCAGCTGCCCCTGAACTCCCTTCTAGGTTTATCTCATCTGTAAAAAATGTATCTAGAACAGATGTTCAGAGGCAATTGAAACGCCAAATGCCTGTAACAGCTTGTAAATGCGGTACCTCGTGTTTCGTTTACAGGCGTTTTTCATTTTGGAAAATTTGCAAAGTAATTAAATTAAAAAAAAAAAGGTTCTAAACGCAAACACGGCAAAACTGACATTTTTAAACGTCGGTTACTATCTGTCAAGGTAAATTGTTCAGATGAGGTTTTAAACCGTCCTGTGTACATTGAGCCTTGCAAAGCACTTTCAACTAAAGATCTTGGATCTAAAATCATAACACTGTTGCAATAATGCTGCCATACACTGCTAAAAAATAAAATAAAAAAAAATTGTAAAAACTTTTGGTCAAGATGTCAGAAGTGCTCAAATTTAGCCTGCTGGATTTTACATGCAATTATTGCTGGTGGCTGTTATAGCCGCTAACTATGATCACTGTGTTCTCACAGCGGGGACAGCTTTCCCCACTGGGCATAAAAAAATTGCTCCACGGAAGGGATTCCCCCTTCAACACTGACTGTATTTATGGAGGGAATAAAGCGATTTTCTTTATGGCAAAATAGTAAATCACTCCATCTATGGCCGGCTTTACTTACTGTCCTAAAGACACAACAGAATGCATTTTATGTAGCATCTAGCTATGACTAAGCACTGTGCCTGGTGTGAAAAGCATCAGCGACTGTACAGTTAGTCTGTACCCATTTGTGATGCTTTGATATCCATTTTTATACAATAAAAAAGGGTGAAATCTTTGGAGTGCGGCTATCCAGCTATTTTTCCTAGAAAGCAATTTTTAAGTGAGGGATAAAAAGTAAAAAACATTCAACTTTTTTTTTTTTTTGCATTTAAGTCTGCTGAGGAAAGATACCCTTTCAGAAAAAAAAAAAAAAAGGGGGGACAGACACACACAGTGTGTACTAATCCACCCAAACTAGAAGCTTCCCACCCAGCTGGTTAATATTTTAAGTGTATGAGAACTCAGCCAGTGCTAAAGGGCTTCCAAGTTAGTTTTGTTTAGAGGACTATGGTTAAGTGCACTTATGTTGAAGTCATATTGCTTAGCTACACTGGGCCTATCCATCGATCCTGTACTGAATAGACTCCTATAGCCATTTTCCTATTAGGTTACGACTCAATGCCTCTGTATGTGGGTTTATGTGTACGCCTCATGGTATGGTACACTGCTGTTCTTGTTCTTTCAGATTGCCAGTATGCTATATTCCGTCAGTACTAGTATTATTGCGTTACTCCCACGTACATAAGTATATGCTGATGGTATCACTCCATATAATTGTGTATTGGATGACTGTTGAACTCAAATTTTTATTTTTTTAAATCAAGAAGAAAGTCATATTGCATAATACAGACAAATTTTGGAGGAGGAAAAAGGAAAAAAAAATATTAAAAAGTATACCTTTTCGAACATCACGAACAGAAGAGGGTAATTTTTCATGCTTCTTTGCTGAACCTGCATTTAGTGAAAGTACATGCATTCAGATTGTGCCTTTAGACAGAAAATACATTTTTCAATAAAACTATTTGTTTTCTATCAGACAAAATGTACAAGATCAGGCTTCTTTAGACTTGCTACATTCACAAGTTGAGCAACAAGATGCAGAAAAATGATCAGTCTAATCTGGCTGAGTCAATGTTTAACATGCTATAAAAAAATAAATAAAATAAAAGATGGATTCCCTAATAAGTTTCATATACCATGTCATTAGTGCAATGGATTTTATTCTATAGAACACTGAAAAGGTACCAAAGTGGCACTCAAGATGCATTGATAAAAAAACATTCTTAGCCAAAACCATACAATAAACAAGCCTTCCCAAGCAAATTCTTAAGAGACCCTAGAGATGCATTATTTCTTGTTACAGTAGAACAAATGGCAGTGAAGTCAAGGTAATTCACTCGCCCCTGCCATTTTTGACTGCAGTTGCATATGCCAGTGGTGAGCATCACACGCTCACCTTGAGTTTAAATTCCCTTGTGTGGAAGAAATCAGAACAAGTGTCTAAGAAAGGAAAGAATACCTGCATAAGAGTCTGATGCAGAACTTCCACTTCTATCAAACACAATTGGAGAAATACCTCTAGCCCTTTTCCTTTCCTCCTTTTTCTCATCTAGAAAATATGTGAAAAAATAATGTAAGAGTGGCAGGGGGTCTCTGAGTGCTCCAACAGAAACTCTAAACTGGCTGGTTTTCTAACCATCAAAAAAAGGCAACACAAAAGCGTTCATAATCAGAATCCAGAGTCCTAAGATCAAGCAACTACACTGCTGAAATACATGTCACACTGCAATTCAACTAACGCACACAAGAAACAGCAAAAGAGACTTCAAAAATATAATGTACAAAGCGAACTGAAAATTTTAGGCAAGACCGTCTCTAGTTATCAGCTGAAAAGTGCAAAAATAGAACTTAAAAATAAAATTCTCAAAAACGTATCTGAAACATTAAAATAAAACCAATTTCTAGAAAAAAATTATTCAAAATGTTTTCGGTTTAAAAAAAAATAAAAATCTATCAAATAAGTCAAAAAGGTACCAGAGACCCCAAAACCTTATGCAGCTGCACCAATTTACACATACATGCAACAATCAATGCGCTGAAGTATCAGCAGCATAAGATGAAAAACATCAAAACGTGAAAAATTAAACTTCCAAAGCTAATTTAACCCATTTCCATCTAGTTTGGCCCTTGTATATTCCTCTTTAAGACCATGTAATTGTAGGCAAGAGTTGCATAACTTGTAAGGTGCTCCAACTTAGGAGGTTGTGCACAATTCGGCTCGGTTCACACTTGTGAGACCCCAAGTTGCATAACATGTGCCCATAGACTTTAATGGAAGAGGCCTCCAAGTCTGATCCTCATCTTAATTGATGTGATTTGGATACGACATTACACAGGTAATCCCTGAAGTCGCCTCGCAACGTCTTCTGGCAAAGTCGCAGCAGTGTGAACTGAGCCCAACTGAATACACCACAACCAGTTCAGCATTAGCTGTCACCTGAAATAACCACAAATGTTAGGAGGGGGGAGGAGGGAGAGAGAGAATGAATATGTATGGATGTATTACTGGAACAATACACTGTCAGAGTGGAAGAGGTATGAAGTATTAACCTGAGCCTAAGACCCCGTTTCAAACTGAGGCATTTATAAATAAAAATAGACCCTGTAAAGCGTCTGAAAAAAGCCTCAGCTGCAAACTCAGTGCGAAAACCCGAGTGCTTTGACACTGGGGCGCTGCGCTGGCAGGGAGTCACAAAGTCTTGCCAGCAGCTTCTTTGCAGAGGCGAGTACACCGCTCCTCCCCATTGAAAACAATTTGGCAACGCTGCAGCAGAATTTTGCAGGCGGATTTAACCCCTTTTCAGCGGCTAGCGGGTGTTAAAACCACCCCGCTAGCGGCCGAATAGTGCCGCTAAAAATAGCGCTGCTTTACCGATGACGCCTGGGGCAGCTCGGTGTGAAAGGGGTCTTAAGGAAACTTGATTTTAGATCAGTTTCTTGCCACTTGTTAACATTAATAACCTCAGCTCCACCCTTTCACGACTAGCCCATTTTTTGCCATTTAGCACTGCACTATTTTAACCGGTAATCGCTCGGTCATGCAAGATGTATCCAAACTAAATTTATATCTTTCACACAGAGCTTTTTTTTGGTCTTTTAAAGTCACTGTTTTTTTTATTTAATATTCTGAAGAAAAAAAAATTGAGAGATAGATATATCATTGTTTTTTTTACTTCTACGCTATAAAACATATCAAATAAAAAAATCTAATTTCTTCATACAGGATGGTCAAAATGTATTCTGCTACATGTCTGGTAAAAAAAATAAAAATAAATAAAAGTGTACATTGATTGGTTTGTGTGAAAGTTATATAGTGTGTACAAACTATAATATATACTGGAATTTTTTTTTTTTGCGCTTTTAACTACTAATGGTAGTTAGCAACTTAGCAGGCAATCTAAGGCCCCTTTCACACTGGGACGGTGGGTGCGTCGGCGGTAAATCGCCGCTATTTTCTAGCGGCCCTTTACCGTCAATCTTGCGGAGCTATTCGGCCGCTAGCGGGTCACGTTTACAGCCCCCCCCCCCCCTAGTGGCGGAGAAAGGGTTAAAACCACTGCAAAGCGCTGCTGTAGCATCTCTATGCCGGCGGTATAGCCGCGATGCCCCATTGATTTCAATGGGCAGGAGCGGTGTATACACCGCTTTAAAGATGCTGCTTGCAGGAATTTATTTTTATATTTTTTAACGTCCTGCAAGCACACCGCTCACACTGGGAGACAGGAGCGGTTCTTTACAGGCGCTATTTTTAGTGCTGTAGCACCTGTAAATCGCCCCAGTGTGAAAGGGGCCTTTCTGGGAACTAATTACCATTGACACTGGCTGGGAAGGGGTTAGCATCTAGGCCGATCAAGGGGTTAAATGTGTCCCTAACAAGTGTTAATGTGTGCTGCTTTTTACTAAAGATCTGTTTATCCCAAAGTCCTGAGTTTGACACTAAAAAAAATATTGTGCCCACCCCAACCATATTATATTGGTTGACTGGAGAAAAGTCAAGAAGCAACCCACTTGCGTGGACGAAATCACCTAGCCTCACACCAAGCAAAATAAGATTTTCAAAGACCTGTGGAAAACCTTGAAGTCTCCTTCCAAACCTTGTTAAAGCCAGCCACTATAAAGAAGGATGAAATGTGTAACCTTGCAAGAGGTCCCTGCCAACATGTTCACATAATGTACCAAATTCTCTGGGGCCAGGCTGGCTGATCAGAATTACCAGAAATAACATTGATACGATAAGCATGGTTTTAAGAGCACGTTTTTTGGCTATGGTTGACCATGTTCTTGTACAATCCTATCTACCGTGTATAGCCATCAATAAAATAAAAATGTTTAGCTTTGCATTCAACCTGGAAGAGACAAGATCCACATTCGAGGTACCCAAATCGGCAGAGCTCTTCAAAACACTTCTTGGGGAACAGCCTACACCCCTGAGGACAGTTGCCCATTTTCTAAGCCTGGAAATGTGGATTTTGGACAGTGCGGGAATATAGAGTTACTCCCAAGACAGGATGAAGACCATTTCCTCCTGGGCCACCCAACTTCTAGTGCCTCAATGTATGCCACTGCCGTGGCGTTGTCCAATTACACACTTACAAGGAGGACCAATGTAGCAGAGCATGATGAATCGCCCTCAATTCCAGAATGTCTATAAGCAATGACCTCTTCTTTTGCACTCACCAAATCCCCTGGATCGAGAGACTTCCAGAAACCACCCCAGCTTAGCAGACCGGCATCTGTCATCAGAACCCTCCAAGACAAACACATTTCCTATCTCCAGCATCCGCATGGAGATTCACCAGTCCATAAACAGTCTTGTGTGGGAGTCCAACAACTGTGTCCTCCTGTCCCATACCGGTAAGACATTCTGTTGGGGCAAGTTGGAAACTGGGCAAAGGGCACTGCCGCAAAGGGATTTGACAGTATATTAAAGCAGGTTCACCTGAGTTTTCAGAGCAAGACATTTGGATCACTCTCCCCTGGGTGGTATCCAGGACAAGACCCATACAATCTAACCTCAGGGCTGGGATTAAAGTATAACTAAAGGCAAAACTTTTTGGATAGAGTCCAGAGGGATTATAACACTTGTCAGCTTTTATTGCAATCTGTGCCCCCGTTTAGGAGGTTCACCCTATTTGTCCTGTTTACCATTATGTGAAAGTAAAAGAAAATCTCAAATCTTGAGTTATCCCCAGAAAAATAAGATGGGAAATCTTCCGATACGGACACTAGTTCTGGTGACCTGGGTGTAGAGCTGTGCTAAAATGAGAATCACAATTTTTTTGCTTGGAAGATAGATCACGATTCTCACTGCGTTTTAGTTTTATTCATTGAAGTGTATTTTTGCCCAAAAAATTGTGCTTGAAAGACCGCTGGGCAAATACAGTGTGGCATAAAATAATACAGCAATTGCCATTTTATTCCCTAGGGTCTCTGCTAAAATATATATAATATTTGGGGGTTCCAAGTAATTTTCTAGCAAAAAAATACTGATTTTAACTTAGTGTCAGAAAAAGATTTAGACTAAGTGGTTAAACTTCCTGCATTTACTGGTTGTTGAAAACTTGGCAGACTGTCCAGACTTTTTTTTTTTTTTTACAAACAAGTGTATCCCTTTGATAACTTGGCAGACTGCCCAGATGTTTTTCGAGATCACGATTTTTTTTAACGATTAAGTGTGCAGCTCTACCTGGGTGTCCAAGGAATTCCCTTCATTTTCATTGATTTTCTCACTTCCTGTTTGGCTATGGGACATTAAGTGAAAGGAAATCTCCATAATGGGACACAGATGCCAAAAAAAATAAATAAAAAAAAAAACTGACCATGGTTATAACTCTCCCTTAATCTATACAAAATGGAAAAAGTTGCCTATAGTTCTACTGTAAGGCAGACTTCTGTAAATTCAAAACCCATTCAAAAGTGTTTACCATGAGAAACACATCACTCTTCCAAAATGAAGAAGTGAATTGCTCCTTGAGAAGTCATCCAAGTATTCTATAAACAGGTATACCCTGGAAACAAAAAGACAATAGCAAAAAACTGAAGACTTGCCTAAAGCTGGATACACACTATACAACTTATGTTGTTTGATTGCCTTTATATTTACCTTCAACTATGTAGTGTAAGGGCCTGCCTGACTGCATACAAAGTGAAAAACATTTTGGTATGACCTCCTATTATATGGTTTTGGTAAATCTTAAGGAAATTGTAGTGTGTACCCAGCTTAACGGGGAGGGGTTACGTCTGGGAAAGAGAAACTCTTGTCTATTTTTGCCAGCGTCCAATCACCTCAAGGTGGTAGCATAACCTGTCATAATGGAGATGGAGATACCATGTGAACCGAAATGTAGGATACAGAAAAGTACATTTAACCTATATTATGCATTTCAAGTACTTGTAAAAGCCATGAGAATTCTGTCATTTTGGATATGTCAGCAAACCCAGCATAATCAAAGTTGTCACTCAAGGGACACTAAAGCCCTTTGAGTCTTTCCCTGGCAGCTATATAAAAATATTATGTAGGAAGGCGAGGGCAGAGATGCTGGGCCAGCACAGACCGCATTGAGACATACCCAGAGGAGAGAGATATGACAGATGAAAGGCAGGAGACCTGTGCTGGAGAACTGACCTGGCGTAAGAACATACCCAAACCCATTCCTCTGCACCAGACTCTCTGTCTTTGACGCTTAGAGTATCACTTATGTGTACACACATTCCATATCAATTAAAACACAATCAATTTCCGCCTTGATAATTCTCTAAACACAACTGAAGTGTATCTGTGGCAATGCAGATTCCTACAAACATCCTCGCCTGGCCTCACTAGAAAAAATTCAAATTCACCCAATATAAAATATAAATGCACAATGTACTTTATCTACAAAGGCAGCATCTTCTGAAATAAATGTACTCACAACCAAGACTACAGGTAAACCACTTTTCTTTTTTTTTTTTTTAAAACAGCAGAAAATCAGAACACAGGATCTTTCAGCATTTTTCCTTAAACGTTTGTTTTCAATGTTGCCACCTGTGAGCGCTGGAAATCCATTGAGACCGGTCTTGTGCAGACTGAATACAACATTATAATTGGCATTTAGATGGAGTTTGTGTTGCACACAGCAACTACACTGAAGTAATTCTAGCAATGCAATGCAGAAATGCTGGTCAGCAATTTTCCAGTTACCAAGCATGGGGTACTTACGTGATTTTAATGGTATGTGTTGGGAACAAACGGTTTTACATATGCTGGCTTAGAACAGACCAGAAATGTCAAGTCCTGATATTGTAGAGCTGAATACTTATGCACGATATACCAAAACCTTTTCTTTTTTACCGGAATCTGATGCTGATTTCAGTT
Organism: Lithobates sylvaticus; assembly: GCA_028564925.1. Classification (NCBI taxonomy): domain Eukaryota; kingdom Metazoa; phylum Chordata; class Amphibia; order Anura; family Ranidae; genus Lithobates; species Lithobates sylvaticus. The sequence goes on along the minus strand of CM053026.1, from coordinate 509,898,512 downwards.
TAAATAGTCAAAGCTATTTTGGCTGTACTTCTCCAATGGATGCAGTTTATTTTGCACTCCTGTGACTAGTTTTCAGCAGACAGCGGTCTAAATCCTGTTGTCGGCTGATGTCACAAAGTCAGTCCAGGCTCTGAAAAAATCCCAGCCATATCATCAGGATCCACCCAGATGCCTGGACCAGCAGCTGGTTCGGGCTCTTAGTGATCCGCTGAAAGCCTGAGCCAGCTGCTCCCTCCACAGCCCAGAGCTCCAGTGAGTGCTGGCTGAAGAGAAAGATCTGAGCAATCAGCGGTCTTTGATTACTCAGCTCTTAGAGGTGGCAGGGAACAGATGCAGCTGGGACTGGTGCTGCAGCCATCTAGGGGAGTATGACTTTAAGCCACATCTCTCTTAGCTGACTCAAGATGTACCTATTAAATAGCATCAGTATTCCAAGAATAACATCTGCTATCAAATTCCTTATTTTCAGTGAACACTTATAAAATCTACTTGTTGTATGTAATCCTATTACCATATTTTAATCCTAAAAAGGGACTTAATACACTACATAATATCACATTACCTTTACGCATTACATTTTTACTAATGATGCAAGACTACCGCATCTTAATGCCATGTACAAACATACACAAATATAAAAGAAAATGGGCAGTAACCTTACTAAACCTTCCTTCTGCACAATGACTTAAGGTGGCCATAGATGGATCACAATTTGGCCACTTTATCAGGGACTAGACAGATTTCGATCAGTACGTGGCCATCGCAAGTTCAACAGAAGTGGATCGATTTCTGTTATATGGACAAGTTGAGAAACTAGTCGACCAACAGCTGCAGCAAAGTCCCACTGTCAGAACACAATGTCCCAATGGAGGGGATTCCTCCATCCACCTCGCTGCTTGAATAAAGAAACAAATCTATAAAACAAATCTATAGCCAGCTTTATTTCCAATTACAGCAGTTTGTGCAAACGGGAGGGATTTACTGTTGAATCATACTGCATGTAATAGACACATGAGGAACTACTACCCAAGCATAATGACATGCCGGATGGGCATCACCACCATCAGGGAACGTTTGTTTTTCTTTCAGTGTCCAAAAAAAGTCTAAAGGAAAATCACTTTTACTCTAGTTAAACCTTAAATTAAAAACTCCACGCAATACTGTCCCTCTAGTTTTGGATAAAATGAAGGATATATGAACGCTGTCAGGGTTCTCTTGAGTTTCCCCTCTATTGGCCTCAACCATTGGATCAGAAAAAGGAGAAATCTAAATTTTACAGCTACCTCTAGAACAGGGCTCGACAAACCCCAGTCGCACTTGCGACTTGAATCGGACCCCGATCCCCGCCGTGCAATCGCATCGGGCCGGCCAGTAATTTAGGCCGCGGCTTTCTGAAGTCCTTCTGTAATATGGCGCCATCTTGTGTTGGCTGTTGATATTGCAACACCTCTAACAATGCTAATGCAATGTTAATGGAGCTTCAAAGCCCTGCCTGTTTTAACTGCCCGCCCATCTCCTTCCCAAAGTGGAGAAGAGAAGGAAGTGATTGCGGGCGAGTGTGGTGGTGGCTGGTTTCAATTCATATAGCCTTTTTTTTTATAATAGCTTTGATATTTCTTTTTTAAAAGTAAAAAACTGTTAATTTTAATTAAGAAAAAAAAAAAAATGTATTATTTGTAATCTCCCTGCTTGGTCCCTTTCACACGGGCTGTCTGATCAGGTTCGCCTGTCAGTTTTTTAGGCGGACCTGATCGGACCCTTAGCGGGGATATGGCGGTAAATAAGCGGGGATGTGGAGGAAATAAAAAGCAGTCACATTCTTTAGTTAACCACTTTGTGCCCGCGCTATAAATGAAAGACATCTACAGCGTGGACGCCAATTGCCGGGAGGGCGTCCCTGGACATCCTCCTGTTTACTTCTCCTCTGCACACTGCTGCAAGCGTGCATCGGGGAAGTTCTGTGTTGGCCGTGTCCCTTGGACACAGCCAATAACAGATCGTGCTAAATGGCCAATCACAGCAGCCATTTAGCACTCGATCGGCTTGTCCAACAAAGGTGATCTCATATGTAAACATATGAGATCATCTCTCATCGCCAGCTCTCCCTCTTCACACAGAGACAGCGTGTGAGGAGGGAGAGCTTCCGTGCTGCAGCATCAGTGAAACGTGAGTGAACACTAACACAGTGAAACACATACAACACACATGCCCACTTGTCCCCAGTGCCACCTGTCAGTCGCCTTAAAAAAAAAAAAACCTGGCTCCTAACCTTTTTAGATGGCTCCTAGATTCCAAGCAAATTTGTCAAGCCCTGCTCTAGAACAACAGTAGAAAGGACACCATCCAAAGTGATTTTTTTTCCTCACTTGGGAAGATATCCAGTCACTTCCTGAAGCGTCTCTGGGTCAGGAGGCAGTAGTATCTGAATTGAAGCATGCCCTGCTTACTGAATATTCTGCATTTGCTTTTTTTCAAATGGTGGGAATAGTTATATCAATGGACACTGCATCCTACATTCCTTGTGTTGTGAACCAGGAACCATGGCCTACTGGGGACATGTATGTGAATGAAATCAGTCTAGATAAAATAAAAAAAAATACAAAACACATAAGCTGTAATTACAGCATGTGTGGCCTCCCAATTTACTGAGAAGGGACAGACAGGCTATTAGATTTTTAAACTTTACTAAACCCCCAAACCAAAGCACAAATGCAACTTCAGGACAAATACTCCCAGACAAAAAACAGTGGTTTAGAACTCCAATAGTTAACCTTCTTTAAAAGTAAGCCATATCTTCACTCACAAAAACCCAAATTTGAAACATAGTAATACTGCCCCATCCTTACACACAAGGTTTTTTTTTTTAGTTTTATATTGCCGCTTTGGCCCGTCCTTCATCAATTTTCATTATAATTACATCAACCCCGCTCCAGCAGCCTCCTGGTATATCTATGTACAATATCACAGGTGATCTTTAGGTGGCTTCTATCATTTATTTAAAAAAAAAAAAAAAAAGGGAAAAAAAAATAAGAATCTATGCACAAAAGGATTCTCAAGCAAGAGTCTACTTTTTTATCAAGCTGAAAACTCCACAGTAGACCTAAAACATGGCTTGAGCCATTTATACAAATATAAAGTAACTCAAATACCACAAGGTATGGAAAACCTATGCACAAATTACCTGAAATGTCAGAGCCAGAACCGGAACGAATGGAGTCTCCATCTGAGAATGAAGCAGAGTCAGATTCTGAGTCGCTGGCCTCACTACGGGTATCATAATCATTTCCTTCTCGTTGGTCTCTTTCGTGTTCTTGTTCATACTCTTCCTCCTCTTCCTCACCTTCTTCCTCTTCAGCTTCCTCCCCTTCATCCTCCTCTTCTTCCATTCCTTCATTCTCACTATTGTTTCCTTGTTCGTCATCAGAAGAATCGCTGCTACCACTGTCCCTCTCAGAACCATATTCATCAGAATTAGCATCGGATGAGCGACTGGACCTGCTTGGTCGCCTGCTTGAATCAGGTCTTATTTTCTAATAGTAAAATAAATGGAAAACACAAATGAAACCTATATCCTCCAGTTAAAAATAAAATAAAAATCTCAGCCTTAAGAGGGAGAAAGAAAAAAAAAAAAAAAAAAAAAAACATAAAAACATAAAAGGCTACCATATAACATTTCTTCTCCTTAGCACATAAAAACGGTCATTGGTAAGGCATGTGCAAACAGACAGACTGTATACACAATTTACACAAAATTTAAAGGGGCATAAAAGGTGAGAAAACTATTTAGCACAGCCAAGGTTCCCATGCGATCAAATGTACACGTCTACACCATCATGAATTAGTAATATGCCTGCTCCAGGTCCTAGCATTACTTCTGAGAATAAAGCCATGGGGGGGGGGGGGGGGGGGGGGGGGGGGGGGGGCTATGCCAGGTAGCAAAGCTAAATTTACAAGCTAAGAACAGACAAATTATCTAGGGCTCTGTGGATCAAGAAACCAGATTATTTTACATATCAGTGATTGAAAATAAGTAAAAAAAAAAAAAAAAAAAATGTTCACCCAAATCTGTTTAACAGAACAGTTTATTTAAAAAAAAAAAAAAAAAAAAAATTGTATCAAGATGATTTTTGAGCTGAAACATTAAAAATGGAAAGTTCATCTTTTTTTATGACAAAAGGAACTGACCACCTTTAACTATCCTGGCCAACCATCTGTACCCCAACTTACATCGCAACCGTGAGCTTACCCTGCTGGTGCGGTAGTCCATATACTAATGCACTGAAGTATCCATAAAAATGCTTGCAATTGCAAGCCCAACCACATGACCACACTGACTGATAAGAAACACCTTTCTTCTGAATATCTTACCAGAAGAAGCCACTTCAGATGTGCTCATTTGTCAGCATGGTCATGTGGCTGTGCTGACTGATGAGCACTTTCCATTGCAAGCATTGATAGATACTCACTCGAAGGCTGTGTATTGCAGTGTATAGTGTACGCTACACTGGCAGACACTGGAGCCAGAGGGGCAGAAGAATGGCGTTCTAATTAGAAAGATGTCAGAACATCTGATAGTACACATTACCCATCACCCAGATTTTTCACCATTTGTCTAAGGTTCAGGAGATAGGGTCTCTTAGAAGGAAGCCCCATAATGATGGGCACCAAATCCTCGCTGGAACTGCTGGCAAATTTTTGCTCACAACCACTTATCCTACAACTCCCAGGTTATAGTCAGTATACTAAAACAGTTTTAGCGCACGCTAAAAAAAATAAATAAAAATTAAACCTGGCAAGGTGACCTCACTTGGGTTACTTCAGATGTAAATTATTCATATTAAAAATCAATTATCTAGCTTAGGTAGCCCTTAGATTTCATCTATGAATATATGATGCAATCACTGTTCCAAGAGATCCTCTCTGCCAGAAAAGATGATGCATTTTTTGAATCACAGAACTGACTTCCTGAAAATTCAATCACAACTCTCTCAAACGGTAAAATGTGATAACTTTAGTGTTTTGTGGGGGGGGGGGGGGGGGGGTACTAATGGGGGATTTTTTTGAGAATCCGGAGATCTGCTTTAACAGACAGGACAAGCACTGAGGCAATGATATGGCTCTTGACCTGGAAAACATTCAAGACTAACCTTTACCAATATGCAATGCCTGGAAAGCATCACAAGGGGAACCCAGTGTCCAAAGGCTACCCTTGGAACACTTCAATTGGTGTCTGGGTACGGCTCTCCAAAATCAGACAAAGGAAAGGCCGATCCAGGCAGCTAAGCTGTGAAGACCAGTTCAAAACAGCAGTGTAGCAGAAATTTTTGAAACTAAGAAAATAAAAATAAAATTCTAATAGTAAAAAAAGCTAACCAAAAAACAAGTACTTCTGGACTGCACATACTGTGGCAGGGCAAACCGGCTGCGTGAAACAATGTACCTGTACGTTGACTGCAACCTCCGGGTCTGGGGCGTATGTGCTGCCGGCGACCCGCTGTGACTGGACACAGCATGAGCCAATCTGTGAGTCCGGCGGCCACCCACGATCGCTCAGAGGAATGACAGAACAGCGGTCTGATGTTAACCCCTTCCCTGCCAGTGTCATACAGTAACAGTGCATTATTTCTTAACACTGATCACTTTACTGGCATCACTTGTCCCCAAAAAGTGTCACTTAGTGTTCGATATGTCCGCTGCAAAAAAAAAAAATATTCGCTGATCGCCGTGCTATTAGTAAAAATGCCATAAAAATATCCCAGTTTGTAGACACGATAACTTTTGCGCAAACCAATATATGCCAATTGGGATTTTTTTTTTTTTTAACAAAAATATGTAGCAGAGTACAAATTGGCCTAAACTGATGAAGAAATTAGAATTTTTGTTTATAGCGCAAAAAAATAAAAATAAAAAAATTGCAGGTTATCAAATAACACCACAAGAAAACATCAATTTTGTTTGGTTACAAAATCACACGACCACGCAATCGTCAGTTAAAGTAACGCAGTCGTAAAAATGGCCTGGTCAAGGGTTTACCGCTTCCCGGGGCTGAAGTGGTTAAACCTTTGATGCATTTATTCAACGCAAATATTCTTTTTCTGTAATAGGATGTCTCTGTAGTTTAAAGGACAGGCATATTTATTTATAATTTTACAAGTTTTGACAAGCAATAGAATTACACAATAAGATTTTAGGTAGGACAAAAATTTACAGTAAAGTCTAAAATTATAGGTTACACAACATGTAGGCTGTAGCAAGTAATTATTACTAAGAACAAAACAATTAAGAGCCATTCGTTACCTCAGATGACAGAACGGGGCTGGCAGATTTGGGTCTCCTGTCAGATTCTCTTTTCCTTGTGCTGTTTTTTTCCTGTGACCCTTTATATCCTTCCCGTCCAGAGCTGCCAGAGGGATGAACTCTCCGATCAGTTTCAGGCCTTCTGCTCCTGTCATGTCTAGAGAAGTCATCATTCTTGTATTCCGATACCGGCTTTCCTTTGGTGCTAACAACTCTCTTTGTGCCACTGGACAGCCTTTGTGGGGGAGGCCTCGTGATGTGGGAGGATTGTTTTTGCCTTTTAGTTTCAGGAATTTCCATTCGATCACTCTTTCTTTTGGACCCTGGAAAAAAAAAAATAAGACAGAAAACAGCTAAAAAAAAATGCAATGTTTAAATACATAGGCCACTTTTTAGAGCAGGTCTCAAATTACACCAGTATTTAGGCCCCTATTACACTTGTGCCACCTGAAGGTGCCACGACTTGAAGCAATGCCTGTGTAATCTTGAGGTCTATGGACCTCAAGTCACATCAAAGTCAGACCAAAGAAGTGCAGGCACTACTTTGAAGTTGCACAGATAAGAATGGCACCCATCAGGTATGACTTGTCCTGCAACTGAAAAGTCGCATGACAAGTCGCACAAGTGTGAAAGGGGCCTTAGTGTGCATAATCAAGTATGTTTGCATATGCCATCCCCTAAACCCAAACAGTCCTCTTTTTGCCTATAGCGCAGTTTTTCTTACCATAGGGCTGGTAGTCATTTTCTCAACCCACACAGCCCCATCCATTCACCAGGATTGAGCAAAAAATAAAAAAGCCACACAACTCCAATTCTTGTTAAATACCGGTTTTATGTCAGGTTAGTAGTTGACAGTAGTTCTTTCAACAGCAAAAGGTCAATAATAATGGGTGCTGACATTTTTCTTAGGTGGAATTTTTCTTTTAAGGAGTTTTGCCTTAAAAATAAAAGTAGAGATCCTTTTAAAAGCGGTGTTCCCTCCACCGCTGCAAAAATTAAAAGCCAGCAGCTACATATACTGATGTTTCCACGTCGGGTGCATGCCATTGCGGGGAAGGGAGCCCGGCAGTGCAGCCTTACGGCTTCATGCCGGGAACCCTATTGCGCAAGGCTCCTCTCCTCTATTGGCCAGCAGAAGGGGGAGGAGTGGGGAGCAGAGGGGTGACATTATGAAAGGTGCCAAATGTGGCACCTGAGAGGGGGACAAAATCAGTGGAATTTCCATTTTTGGGTGGAACTCCGCTTTAAAGTGGCCCATGTAGAACAAATTAGATCCATTTAATTTCTACACAGTTTACCATTATGGGCATGTGAGGCATTTTCACATACAGATCAATCAGTGTGTGTGTGTGTGTGTGTGTGTGTGAAAAATAAACCACACACAAGCACCGCATAGGGACCACATAAATAGCTGTGGATAAGATCAAATTGTTACATGGAGACTTTAAAATATTGTTCAAATAAAAGATCTAGTTTTCATTGAAAAACAGACCTGCGATAAAAGAAGACCCTTTTGTACAGTAGACAATCAGACCAACTGGCCAATGCACTGTGCGATGCTCACACAAACAACTATGCATAATCAACTTTCAGTCTGTGCAAATTTTTGTCTGCATTCGGACCTGACGCACAGGACCCCTGTGCAATCCGCTCCATGGCCGTGACGAAGACATGTGAACCGGCTCCATTGAGAGCCATGCACGCTCTCTCATCATGCGAATTGGAGGCAGGGAAACTCGCCCCCAATTTGCACTAGTGTGAAACCAGCCTCACTGAAAGCTCAAGCTTACACTCTGCTATTCATATCTCCTCACTCAGTGCTGTGAAACATGAACATTTACCATACACAAGTACTGGGATTTTCAGTGGGTTCTAGAGGCCATCAGCATGGCATACAGGAGTATTGAGTATAGGCAAATAAAAAAACTGTTTGTGTAGATACCTTTCTTTTCATTAACATCCTGCTCACTTTCAGGGTTGTACAGCTCATCGTCTTGATCAGGAGCCTCAGTTAAAATGTCATCCAAAACATTGACTTCACCATCTACAAAAAACAAGAGACATTGGATAATAAAAACAAAAAAAACAAAAAACAAACACACCTCCCAATGACCATGCCCAAACCAGTCTTTACTTCCACAATCTCCAAATAATTTTTTTGTTATGCTTTATTTTAAAGTTTTAATACAGGGACAGAATGCGGACATGACACATCAATAAACGTTACATAGATAAGTTATATGATTCAATATATTTTCGGTGATTCAAAGTAGTCTGATCAGCTATGGAAGTAGATCCTGCAAGAAAAGAGCCAGGGGTACTACCTATCAGTCCAGAAGGTCCTGGCAGGGAGGATTCTGCTAACTCAACATTAATAGATCCCTCTCCCTTGGCTCAATTAAACCGCTGACAAATTTAAAAACAAAACTACTACACTTTTGTGTAAAAGAAGATTTTAAGCCCAATTACATCATTATCCCCCAGAATTGCATTATTTTCTGGAACCAGGAGAAGGACTTCAGCTGTTGCAGGATGCCACATCTGCACACAAAGAGCACTATCTATATTTTGCATGATAAAAAGGAAAATGCAGGATATTACGGGTATAACAGACCAAGAGTACTTTCGTCCTAACCCCGCCGCGAGGTACATCATTTCCCCCCCATCTGCATCGGCGGCTCCTCCTTCCCCTCAGCTGCCTTCTAGGACCACTCCGAATGCGCAGAGCAACTCGTGCATGTGCAGTAGGAAACCGTCTGTGAAGCCTGAAGGCTCCACTACCAGTTTCTCCTAGTTGCAATGGCAGCACCTGCGCCAATGGACAAATCGGCCTCGGGGGCCAACATTGCAGGATCCCTGGACAGGCAAGTGTCCTTATATTAAACGTCAGCAGCTGCTGCATTATATCCTAATTGCTAGCAACAGCAAATCTGTGTCTTCTCCACTGCCAGAATGGGAATTTGTGTACACACACACACACACACACACACACACACACACACACACACACACCCCTGTTCTGGCACTCGTGCCAGCAATCGCGGGTGGCCAGCAGACATTGCTGCTGGCGGCCATGCGCATCAGGTCCTCCGCTGTGCAGTGGGCACACACGCGTGCCTGCTAAGGCTCTTATAGGGGCCAACGTACCAATACTTTGATTCACGGGAATGAGCCGACCTATGACGGCGACTAGTCGGCAAGTGGTTAAGGTATAAAAATGGACCTTTCCAAAACTGCCACAATTTTACCCAAAGTTCAGCTTTAAAGTGATTCTCGAGCCATCTTCGTAAAAAAACGTAAAGTCAGCAGCTACAAAAACTGTATTTAGACAGACTGACAGGGAGGGGAGAACTGAGCCTAGGGCGAACCGAACAGAAGCAGGTACCCCCCCAGCCCCCCCCCTACCAAATAGGACAGAGGGGAGGGGGGGGGATGAATGACCATGTTAGGGAGATATACCTTCTCCGTTTGTACTAGTAACCACCCCCAGGACCAAAAAGTGAAGGACAATCTACAATTATAAGTTGTCACTGGTACAAAAAAAGAGGGAAAATCTTCCAATGGGGACATTTGTTCCTGTGATAACTGAGTGGATTTCCCTTTTTTCTGTTAGGAAGTACAGGTAGAACTCCCAAAAAAGGTGAGCAGGACAGACATGGGCTCTATCCTTTTTTCTACTCAAGTAAAACAAATTAAAAATATATATTTTTGAATGAGAGTCTAGCCAAGCAATGTACAGCAAAAAAAAAAAAAAAAAGACGAATTCATACAGTATCAGAACTAAGATTGGTCTTATTAACATGGGCACAGTGTCCTCTACGGCCTTCAGGTTTATGTGGCTGGAGCTAGGTACCGGCAGCCTGTTACTCTATGGTGGGAGCAGCAGCTGTACAGACACAGATGCTCGTCTTAATTTGACAGGCATACATGTGAGCAGCCCTGAACGCAGACAGGTTGCATTCACACTGTACAGGCTAAAGAGCCCATGTATATGAAGCCTAGCAATGTAAAATCACACTAAAAATTAAGTTGCAGGGTTATCCATTACAACAAAGCTGTAGCTTTTCCAGTATCCTACTATCAAATAAAAACATGGAAAAACAAGGGCTAAAGCATGGTACTAATAGGTTTTAGGTCTCTTGGACACGGGTGAAAATCAGCCACATTTTACTGCTCTGAGCAAAGGTACACTGTCTTCTTTGGAATAATGCACACAGCTGCGTAAAGATCAGTAATACAACAATGGGCTCAAAGTCCACATTTTTTTTACATTTGAGTACAGTAATTTTAGGCATATAAGTGAATACTACAAAGCTGGCAACTAGAAGAGGATGAAGAATCATTTCATGCATATGTTTTTATATACCGTATATACTCGAGTATAGGCCGACCCGAATATAAGCCGAGGCACCTAATTTTGCCACAAACAACTGGGAAAACTTATTGACTCGAGTATAAGCCTAGGGTGAGAAATGCGCAGCTACTGTAAGTGGAAAAGAGGGTCAACGATGCCCATTTGCAGCCTAACTGTGCCCATGCATTCGTCAGCGTGAACTGAGGAATGTTGTTTACCAGCATTTCCTGGTTCACGCGATGATCAGCTATGATTGGTCACAGCTGATCATGTGGCAAGAAGCCTCTGTCAGAGGCTTCTTACCATGATCGGAGATGCCGCATGTCAGACTGACACGCCGCGATCCCCATGTCGGCATGTTATCCTGCTGGACGTCATATGATGCCCAGTCAGGATAACTGAACCACTTCCTGGCCGCCATTCTGCTATAGGCTGGGCGAGAAGTGGTTAAACAGGAACTGCATTCTGCTCACATAATTTGTAGTAAAAAAAAAAAAAATAGGATTTTTTTTAACAGCTTACCTGTAAAATCCTTTTCTTGGAGTACATCATGGGACACAGAGCCTTAAGTAATTACTTAATGGGTTAAAGCCTACTGTCAGGTGTTGACACTGGTAAACCCTAATTAACCACTTCAGCCCCGGACCAATTGGCAGCCAAAAGGACCAGGCCCCTTTTTTCGATTCGGCACTGCGTCGCTTTAACTGACAATTGCGCAGTCGTGCGACGTGGCTCCCAAACAAAATTGGCGTCCTTTTTTTCCCACAAATAGAGCTTTCTTTTGGTGGTATTTGATCGCCCCTGCGGTTTTTGTTTTTTGCGCTATAAACAAAAATAGAGCGACAATTTTGAAAAAAATTCAATATTTTTTACTTTTTGCTATAAGAAATTTCCCCAAAAAATATATAAAAAAAACATTTTTTTCCTCAGTTTAGGCCGATACGTATTCTTCTACATATTTTTGGTAAAAAAAAAAAAAAAATTGCAATTAGCGATTATTGATTGGTTTGCGCAAAAGTTATAGCGTTTACAAAATAGGGGATAGTTTTATAGCATTTTTATTAATATTTTTTACTAGTAATGGCGGCGATCAGCGATTTTTATTGTGACTGTGACATTATGGCGGACACATCGGACATTTTTGACACATTTTTGGGACATTTGTCATTTATACAGAAATCAGTGCTATTTAAATAGCACTGATTCCTATGTAAATGACAGTGGCAGTGAAGGAGTTAACCACTAGGGGGCGGGGAGGAGTCAGTGTGACGTGTTGTGTTTTTTTTTTTACGGTAGGGGGGCGTGGCTGTACGTCTGACGTCATTGATCGGCTTTCCTGATAACCGGGAACAGCCGATCAATGACAGGCAGAGTAGGAAGAGCGGGGAGAGGTTTGTTTACACATACCTCTCCCCGTTCTTCAGCTCTGTAACCCGATCACCCGATCCGGTCCGCTGGTCCCGCGGCCGTGGTCACGGAGCTCCCGACCGGGTCGCGACCCACGGGCAGGCAATTTAAAGGGGACGTACAGGTACGTGCTTTTGCCTGCCCGTGCCATTCTGTAGACGTATATCTACATGAGGCGGTCGGGAAGCGGTTAAGGAAGTTTAATCCCCTATATAACCCCTCCTCCTTCCAGGAGCACATCAGTTTTTGTAGCAAAGCATTATACTTGTATCCCAAAAAAGATGCAGTACATGGGACATCCCATAGCAATGCCACATGAGGGGTGGGAGAAAACAACCCGCAGGGTACCCCCAGACTTGAGGACCTCTACTGCTGCTTGCAGCACACTGCGCCCGAAGGTGATATCCTCATACCTACTTACATCCACCTGATAACATTTTGTGAATGTATGCACTGAAGACCAAGTTGCGGCCTTACAGATCTGAGCCATGGAGGCCTGATGACGCACTGCCCAAGAAGCCCTAACCGACCTGGTAGAATGCGCCTTAACTTGAAACGGAGGAATTTTAACCCCTTAAGTCATAAGTTTGAATTATCACTTGCCGAATCCACTTAGCAACAGTGGATTGCGACGCTGCCTGTCCCTTCTTAGGACCCTCCGGCAGAATAAATAAGACTTACGAATCTGAGCAGTTTTCTTTAAATAGATTTTCACTGCTCTCACAACATCAAGACAGTGTAGCGACTTTTCTACCCTGGAACATGGTTTTGGAAAAAACAATGGCAGGACAATATCCTGGTTCAGGTGAAAACCTGAAAATACTTTTGGTAAAAAGCGTAGACAAGAGCGTAACACCACTCTATTCATGAAAAATCAAATATGGCTCTTAACAAAAAAAAAGCAGCCAATTCGGAAACCTTCCTTGCTGAGGATATAGCAACCAAAAATACCAACCTCCTTGTCAGAAGGACTAGGGGAATCTGTTGTATTGGTTCAAATGGCTGTTTTTGTAACACAGACAAAACTAAGTCCCAAGGGAGGTTTGATGGGCGGATTAAGCTGCGTCACCCCTTGTATAAAGCCCCGGACTAAAGAATGAGTAGCAAGTGGTCTTTGAAATAAGACAGATAAAGCTGAGACTTGGCCTTTAATAGTACTTAAGGGCAATTAAATTTCTACCCCTAATTGTAGAAAGGCAAGAATTCTGCCTATGATATATCCCCGAGGGTGCCAACCCTTGGATTCACACCAGGAAACGTAAGCCTTCCAGACTATATATATATATATATATATATATATATATATATATATATATATATATATATATATATATATATATATATATATATATAGTTCTGGAAGCCGACTTCCTAGCATTAATCAGGGTAGAGATAACTGACCCAGAAAGCCCACGTTTCTTTAGAATGTGGGTTTCAATAGCCAAGCCGGTAAATTTAGAGACCTTAAGGAAGGATAGAATATCGGTCCCTGAGAAAGCAGATCTGGCCATAGTGGGAGGGATCATGGGCCCTCCACTGCCATCTTTACGATATCTGCATACCATGACCTTCTGGGCCATGCTGGTGCTACCAGAATTGTCAACTTTCTTTCCAGCTTGATCCTGCAAAGAAGTTGAGGCAGCAACTGAATTGGGGGGGGTGCATAGATCAGTGAAAACTGATCCCATGGAGTCACTAACGCATCCGTTCCGCATGCGAATGGATCCCTTGTTCTGGCCACAAAGTTAACCAACTTTGTGTTGAACCTGGATGCTAGAAGATCCACGTCCGGAGTCCCCCATCTTTGACAAACAGCCCGAAATATGTCGGGGTGAAGAGACCATTCCCCTGGGAATAACTGCTGGCGACTTTAGTCCGCCTGCCAATTCTCTACTCCCGGAATGCGGAAAGGCATGGAACATTCCTTTCCGTCTAAGTTAGAATATGGTTCACCTCTCTCTGCGCTGAGAGACTTTTGGTGCCCTCTTGGTGATTGATAAAGACCACAGCTGTGGCATTTTCGGATTGAATCCTGACGGGACAATCCGGTGACCTGAAAGTCCAGGCCTTTAGAGCCAGGCGTACTGCCCGAATCTATAGGGTATTGATGGGCAAGCTTCTTTCGGTACTTGACCACTGTCCTTGGACAGTTTTTTCTAGTACTGCTTCCCAGCCTGAAAGGCTGGCATCTGTCGTTACCACTTTCCAGATGACTGGTCTGAAGGATTTCCTTTCAGCAGATTCTGGGTTAATAACCAAGTAAGGCTTTGGGCCACTCTTGGGGACAGCCGCATTGGCAAGTCTAAAGCTTGAATTGTTTTGTTCCAAGCAGACAGGATACTGTTTTGCAACAGTCTTGAATGGAACTGGGCATAGGGAACTGCTTTGAAGGAAGCTAACATGGCTCCTAGCAACCTCATGCAGAGGCGAATGGAGGGATTGTCATTTGACCTGACCCTCTGCACCAGTTCTCCTAGAGTTGATTTTTGCCTAAGGCCCCAACATCCGTTCCTGGGCGGTATCTATGATCAGACCCAAGTACTCCAGCCGTCTTAGCGGCATTAAGGAAGATTTCTCTAGGTTGGGAATCCAACCCAAACTTTTCAGATAGTTGGTTGTAGTGCATATGCTTTGCTCTAAACGAGTCGCTGATTGATCTATAAGTAATAGATCATCTAGGTACACTATGATTGTTATGCCCTGTGCCTTTAACCTGGCTAGAGGTGGGGCCAGCACTTGGTGAACACCCTGAGGTGCTGTGGCTAGCCCAAAGGGCAGGGCTACAAACTGAAAATGCTGCTGTTCCAACTCAAACCGTAGAAACTTTTGATGAGTAGGAAATATAGGGACATGCAGCTATGCATCCCTGATGTCGATTGATGCCAGAAGTTCTCTTCCTAAAATGATAGAAACTACTGACCTGATTGTCTCCATGCGAAAAGAGCGGATCTTCAGGAATGGATTTAGCTTTCTTAGATCTACAATGAGTCTGACATCTCCACTTGGCTTTGGTACCATAAAAAGGTTTGAATAAAATCCCAGACCTTGCTCTTTTGTGGGTATCTGTATGATCACCCCTTGAGATATTAATCGGCCTATTACCTGAAACAGACTTTTTTTCTCTGGATCTTTGGGAACGCTTGCCCTCAAGAAGCGAGACGGTGGAAAGTCCGGGAATTTCAGCTTGTACCCCAGCGTTACCGTGGAAATTACCCATCTGTCCTGAATTTCCTTTTTCCAGACTTCTGAAAATTGCAGACGTCTTCCCCCCCCCCCACCTTGGTGAGGGGGGGTTGCCTCTTCATGATGAGGCTTTATGATTCCGTTTTGCAGATTTCCTACCCCAGGGCTTCTTTTGAGCCTGAGTCTGACCCCGAGTCCTTCCTCTAGAGCAGGGATATGCAAATAGCGGACCTCCAGCTGTTGCAGAACTACAAATCCCATTAAACATATTAAGACTGACAGCCACAAGCATGATACCAAGAGGCAGGGGCATGATGGCACTTTTAGTTTTTCAACAGCTGGAGGTCCTCTAATTGCATATCCCTGCTCTAGAGTCTAACGGCGGAGGCCGTCACCACTGCCTAGAGGCGGGAGCCCCTGGCGCAGGGGAAAGAGTCAGTTTAAATGCGAGGCGTGAATATATATTTTTTTTTGACTGGTAAAAAGGGTACTTTTCCCAGCAGAAATTGTCTTGATATATTTATCCAAATCTTCTCCAAATAGTCACTCCTCATGAAAGGGAAACCCAGTTAGGAGGTTTTTACATGGTGTTTCAGCTGACCAATTTCTGCACATGTGTACAAGCATAAGCATGAGGCAGGATGCCTGGTGAATAGAGTCTTTGATGGCATCTATGGTAAAACATAATGACTTAGGTAGTTCAGCCAAATCTTGAGCTTGTTGTGTAGGAAGCTCTCCAAGGGCCTGTTTAAATTGGTCCTTTAGGGATTGGCAGACGCCTATCGCGGCAACTGCGGGCTGGGTGATGGCACCTGCTATGGAAAAAGCAGACTTTAGCAGGGACTTATCTGTTGGATCTTTAAGCATCTGTGCATTGTCTACAGGACAACTTAAGTTATTATTCACATTGGAAATTGCAGCGTCAATTGCTGGTACCTTCCATTTTTTGGAGAATTTCTCCTCCAGAGGATAGAGAATTGAGAACCTCTTAGAAGGGAGAAAATATTAATTCAGTTTATCCCATTCCGAAAAAATAAGCTGTTCAAGTAATGCGTGCGCAGGAAACACATGCAAAGGATAGGAAGGTTTTAAAGGAACCTGATGAAGAGGCCACGTTTTCATGAGACTCAGAGGCAACATGAAAGAGGAACGAACCATCTCTGTAAGATTGAGACGCTGAAAAAGGTTCATCTACCATTGTTTCTTCAGTAGAAGAATCAACGGTAAGCTCTTCTTGATTGATGGTAGAACCTTATCGTGTGCCCACTGTTCCCCTTGTAAAGCTGAAGCGGGGAGGGGGACCTAGTTTGTTTCCTATCCATTTGAATTGAGGATGCGATTAAAGCCGCTAGTCTTTCTTCCAGACCCTGGAGTGAGGAGGAAAGGGTTTCTTCAATCAAGTATGCAGGTGCTGAGATGTGAGAAGCAGCTGCACCAACAATTTGCTCTAATGGCTCACCCTGAGTTGCCACGATTGGTAATTCAGGCGAGGAAGACAGCGTGGAAATACAGCTTTAGGGTCCTTTCACACGGACGGTCCGTATGTCCGTTTTGCATCCCTCCGTTTTCGGATGCAAAACGGACATACATGTATCCCTATGGGATAGCGGGTGTCAGCGGATGAACAGCCGCTGACACCCGATCTCGTACGTGCATGCGATGGTCCGTTTCTGCAGACGGAGGAAAACCCTATTTTTTCATCCGTCTGCATAGCGGATCGGATGACGACGGACTCTACGGTCCGCCGCCACCCGATCCCCCATAGGGGAGAGCGGCGCTGTGACAGGTCCGTCCCTGCGCTGTGTGCACAGACGGACCTGTCATCTTCCTGCTCAGCGGAGATTGCTCCTGCGATCCCCGCTGAGCAAGCGGCTATCCATGGGGCGGATCTGCACTGATCCGCCCCGTGTGAAAGAGCCCTTACTCTTTACCTTTAGGCCCCTTTCACACTGAAGCGTTTTTCAGGAGCTACAGTGCTAAAAATAGCGCCTGTATAGCTCCTGAAAAAAGCGTGTCCTTTAACTCCAGTGTGAAAGCTGTGGGTGTTTCCTTGCGTTAGGCCCCGCCCCCTCCCCAGAACCAACATGGGGGGGGGGGGCGACAGAGCCTCCTGAAGTGAGGCACAGACCTGTGTAAAAAAAAAAAAAAAAATACAGCCACAGTAACAAACTTTCAGCGGCATAATAGCGGGACCTTCCGTCTCCCCCACGGCGGGGGGTAAGGCGCTGCTGTCCCCCTAACCCTCTGGTCCCATCAGGGGAAGAAAAAAACATTTTTTGCCGCTTTTACTACCTTGCAAAACAGTGAGACAACACTGAGTAAGGTATGAGCTTCTATTGGAGATTTTAAGGCATGACATTTTTCCTTCAATGAAAGAAATGTATAGATGTTTTTAAATATCCAAGTCTCTTTCCTTACCTTGTCCTCGTCGCAAGATTTTGCTGATTTAACAGAAAATCCAGCTTTCACCCATCACGGCGGGTTACGTTTAACAAACCTTCAAGGACTGGGTCGGTTAAAAACGGGGTCCAACTACCTTGGGCCTTGTATAGCACCCCACATCAGGAAGCTTATGCCCATTTGCAGCCATAGGTCCCCCGAACTTCAAACTTGGTAGTTAAGGGTTCCTAAATGCCCCCTAGCGGCAGCCAATTTGGGGTCACTGGACCCAAAGGGTCCCGAAATGACATTGCTGCAGATGGACAGTTGACCGACTTTGGGGCCACTTGGTGCTAGGAACCCCAAATTTGTATATGTTGTAGTCCTAGTTCCACTGGGTTTGCACATCAAATCTGGGGTTCCTAGCACCAAGTGGCCCCGAGATACGGGCCCCAAAGTCAGTTCGGAAAATGTCAAGCACTTTTCTGCAGCAGAGAATTACATTTTCCGAACCGACTCTGGGGCCCCGACCCCGGGGCAACTTGGTGCTAGGAACCCCATATGTTGTAGTGCTAGTTCCACTGGGTTTGCAAACCAAATTTGGAGTTCCTAGCACCAAGTGGCCCCCGAGATACGGGGCCCAAAGTTGGGTCGGAAATGTCATTCTCTGCTGCAGAAAAGTGCTTGACTCGAGTATAAGCCGATGGGAGCATTTTCAGCACAACAAAAATGTGCTGAAAAACTCAGCTTATACTCGAGTATATACGGTATATACACACATTGTAAGAATCCATGCAATGTTCAGATTTAGGTAGAGGATGCAGAGCTCATGTCAGCCAGCAGCAGAGTAGATCACATATATAATACAGTGTAGGGGGTCCTGCCGAAGGCATTACAGTGGGGGGGGGGGGGGTGGGGGGGGTCCTGCGGAAGGCATTACGGGGGGGGGGGGGGGGTGTAGGGGGTCCTGCGAAAGGCATTACGGGGGGGGGGGGTGTAGGGGGTCCTGCGGAAGGCATTACGGGGGGGGGGGATGGAGGGGGTCCTGCGGAAGGCATTACGGGGGTGGGGTGGAGGGGGGTCCTGCGGAAGGCATTACGGGGGTGGGGTGTAGGGGGTCCTGCGGAAGGCATTACGGGGGGGGGGGGGTGTAGGGGGTCCTGCGGAAGGCATTACGGGGGGGGGGGGGTGTAGGGGGTCCTGCGGAAGGCATTACGGGGGGGGGGGGGGTACGGGGGGGGGTAGGGGGTCCTGCGGAAGGCATTACGGGGGGGGTGTAGGGGGTCCTGCGGAAGGCATTACGGGGGGGGGGTAGGGGGTCCTGCGGAAGGCATTACGGGGGGGGTGTAGGGGGTCCTGCGGAAGGCATTACGGGGGGGTGTAGGGGGTCCTGCGGAAGGCATTACGGGGGGGGGGGGTAGGGGGTCCTGCGGAAGGCATTACGGGGGGGGGGGGGGGGGGTGTAGGGGGTCCTGCGGAAGGCATTACGGGGGGGGGGTGTAGGGGGTCCTGCGGAAGGCATTACGGGGGGGGGGGGTGTAGGGGGTCCTGCGGAAGGCATTACGGGGGGGGGTGTAGGGGGTCCTGCGGAAGGCATTACGGGGGGGGTGTAGGGGGTCCTGCGGAAGGCATTACGGGGGGGGTGTAGGGGGTCCTGCGGAAGGCATTACGGGGGGGGGGGGGGGGGTGTAGGGGGTCCTGCGGAAGGCATTACGGGGGTAGGGGGTCCTGCGGAAGGCATTACGGGGGGGGTGTAGGGGTCCTGCGGAAGGCATTACGGGGGGGGGGGTGTAGGGGGTCCTGCGGAAGGCATTACGGGGGGGGGGGGTGGGGGGGGGGGGGGTGTAGGGGGTCCTGCGGAAGGCATTACGGGGGGGGGGGGGTGTAGGGGGTCCTGCGGAAGGCATTACGGGGGGGGGGGGTAGGGGGGGGTGTAGGGGGTCCTGCGGAAGGCATTACGGGGGGGGGGTGTAGGGGGTCCTGCGGAAGGCATTACGGGGGGGGGGGGGGGTGTAGGGGGTCCTGCGGAAGGCATTACGGGGGGGGGGGGTGTAGGGGGTCCTGCGGAAGGCATTACGGGGGGGGGGGGGGTGTAGGGGGTCCTGCGGAAGGAATTACGGGGGGGGGGGGGTGTAGGGGGTCCTGCGGAAGGCATTACGGGGGGGGGGTGGGGGGGGTCCTGCGGAAGGCATTACGGGGGGGGGTGTAGGGGGTCCTGCGGAAGGCATTACGGGGGGGGGGTGTAGGGGGTCCTGCGGAAGGCATTACGGGGGGGGGGGGGGGGGGGGGGGGTGTAGGGGGTCCTGCGGAAGGCATTACGGGGGGGGGGGGGGTGGGGGGTGGGGGGGGTCCTGCGGAAGGCATTAGGGGGGGGGGGGGGGGGGGGGGGGGGGGTGGGGGGGGGGTGTAGGGGGTCCTGGGGGGGGGGGGCATTAGGGGGGGGGGGGGGGGGGGGGGGTGGGGGGGGGGTGGGGGGGGGGGGGGTAGGGGGTCCTGCGGAAGGCATTACGGGGGGGGGGGGGGGGTTGTGGGGGGTCCTGCGGAAGGCATTACGGGGGGGGGGGTGTAGGGGGTCCTGCGGAAGGCATTACGGGTGTAGGGGGTCCTGCGGAAGGCATTATGGGGGGGTCTGCATTATGGGGGGGGGTGTAGGGGGTCCTGCGGAAGGCATTACGGGGGGGGGTGTAGGGGGTCCTGCGGAAGGCATTACGGGGGGGGGGGGGGGGGGTGTAGGGGTCCTGCGGAAGGCATTACGGGTGTAGGGGGTCCTGCGGAAGGCATTATGGGGGGGGGTGTAGGGGGTCCTGCGGAAGGCATTACGGGGGGGGGGGGTGTAGGGGGTCCTGCAGAAGGCATTACGGGGGGGGGGGGGGGTGTAGGGGGTCCTGCAGAAGGCATTACGGGGGGGGGGTGTAGGGGGTCCTGCAGAAGGCATTACGGGGGGGGTGTAGGGGGTCCTGCGGAAGGCATTACGGGGGGGGTGTAGGGGGTCCTGCGGAAGGCATTACGGGGGGGGTGTAGGGGGTCCTGCGGAAGGCATTACGGGTGTAGGGGGTCCTGCGGAAGGCATTATGGGGGGGGGGTGTAGGGGGTCCTGCAGAAGGCATTACGGGGGGGGGGGGGGGGGGGGGGGGTGTAGGGGGTCCTGCAGAAGGCATTACGGGGGGGGTGTAGGGGGTCCTGCGGAAGGCATTACGGGGGGGGTGTAGGGGGTCCTGCGGAAGGCATTACGGGGGGGGGGGGGGTGTAGGGGGTCCTGCGGAAGGCATTACGGGGGGGGTGTAGGGGGTCCTGCGGAAGGCATTACGGGGGGGGGGGTGTAGGGGGTCCTGCGGAAGGCATTACGGGGGGGGGGGTGTAGGGGGTCCTGCGGAAGGCATTACAGTGGGGGGGTGTAGGGGTCCTGCGGAAGGCATTACAGTGGGGGGGGGGGGGTATTACAGTGGGGGGGGGGGTGTAGGGGGTCCTGCGGAAGGCATTCCAGTGGGGGGGGGGTGTAGGGGGTCCTGCGGAAGGCATTCCAGTGGGGGGGGGGGTGTAGGGGGTCCTGCGGAAGGCATTCCAGTGGGGGAGGTGTAAGGGCCCTGTGGAAGACATTACAGTGGGGGGGGGGGGTGTAAGGGCCCTGTGGAAGACATTACAGTGGGGGGGGGGTGTAAGGGCCCTGTAGAAGACATTACAGTGGGGGTCCAATGGAAGACATTGGCCAGGCCCCCTTCCACAAAGGCCGCATTCATTCACCTCTCTCTCTATGGTCCACACACGTGTCCGCTCACCTTTGCTCGGCTCTCCTCTCTCTGCTTCCATCCTCCGTCCTTTGTTCCGCCGTCTAGTCCGGTGCGGGAGCACTCTGCTGTCCTTGCCGCTGGCGGATGTCAGAGTGTCCCCCCCGCCCCGCCGGGCGCCCCGCTCTCCTGCCGTGGCGAAGCGAATCCCGAGGAGGGAGACCAGTCCCGAGACCACAAAGTGAGCGGCAACGCTCACCTACCCCTGTCTACACTTCCCGCACCTTGCCAGCCTGCTGCTCGACCCTGAACAGGCGACCCAACACTCTTCTCTTTCTTCCCCCTCACCCTATTCTACGAACAAAATGGCGGCGCTCAGCTTCAGCCTCCTGCGACAACAACACCCTGCTCCCGACGTGCACTGCTCCAACACGCCCCCCCCCCCCCCCCCCCCCCCCCCCCCCCCCCCCCCCCCCGTAACGCCGCCAGGCCCCGCCTTTCAGCGTAAGGTAAACACAAAGGAAGGTGTGTGTGTGGTAAATATTTACAGGAAGGTGCCCGGAGGCAGTGCAGTCGTTTGTTTGCTGGTACTCTGTGGATTCACACAGCTGAAACATCCAATACGCACATAAACCTATGGAACATCTGCCAAGGGTTTATATCAGTCCACGTTCACATCTTGGCGTAGCTGGAACTAGTGTTCCTGAATTCCTGCTCGATTTTTTGGGCATTTCCGTGCATAGGGCAGCCCACTCAGTTGAATAACATGGCGTTCACACCTGAGCGTTTTTCAGCTTGTAAAAGACTCATATCTGAGGCTAAAGCCCCGTACACACAATCAGATTGTTGGCCAACAGAGCGTCAGACTTTTGTCTGAAGGGCGTGTCCCGTGAACTTGTCTTGCATACTGAGTAGAATTATAGGGGTCTCATAATGTTGAGTTATAAATATATGTAGCACCCTCTACCTAAAGGTAGGTGCTAAAATAGGATTTTCCCAGCTCAGGATATGTGCAGGTAAATTTAGGCAGGGCTGGGCCTGTCTGTTTTGATACTGGGAGTGTTCGGTGTAGTGGTGGGTGTGGTCACCTGTGCTCTAATTCAGAGATGCCTCCCCTGCTTTTAGAAAGATGGTTCTGGAATAGGGGTTGGAACTGAAGTTTGAGTGGCAGGCAGCTCATGTGAGGAGCCCTGACCAATTATCTTTTGGTATTGGCAGGGGGCAGGCCTCCCATATAAGCTGGGGTCACATGCTGCCAGGGACTGGGAGGAGTCAAGAGAGTAGGAAAAGACAGCATGGAGTATTGAGGTGCTGTTCTGGGCTTCCCCACGTGGGGATGCGCCGAGTGCGGAAGAGGGATGGAGGAACCGCTAGGAGGGAGTCTAGATAAAGATCTTCGTCTCTGAAAAGGTATCAAGCTGCTGTGACCGGGGAACACAGGACTTGTATGCTGGACAAGATCGGTACGGAAGAAGTAGCAGTAAAGCAGAAGAGAGTAGATCAGCGTTCTGTGACCGGGGACACAGAACGGCCAAGTAACCAAAGGTCAATGTGAACAGAAAAAGAGAAGCTATCAAGAGTAGTGCAGAATGCTGCGGCTGGGGAACACAGCATTGACAGTAAAGGACTGGCTGGGAACAGTAGTCCACCTATTATCATGTGTCAGGCCATCTGGGGGAGATACCGTGTTATCTCTGGTCTGGTTAGCACATTGGTAATATCTTCCAAAAACTGTGTGGCTGTCTAAATCATTGATAGATCAGGGAGAGGCTGGTTTAGGCCTCTGGATCTTTGATTCTCAGAAACCGTCATAGTCTGCAAGGTGGAATTATTCATAGTGATTCTTCTTATCTTGTACTGTGTATCGGGGGTGTAACCCCTTCCTCTGAGGTTCTTTAGTTATGAGGAAGGGGTTGCACCCCAAAAACACATCCATTGATACCCAGTAGATAGCACATGTTGACACACTGTGTGTTTTGTAGCTTTTGGCAAACTATATGTATGGAAATGCACACATTTTAGGCATGGGGTCATGAGGGAAATAAGAATGTTAAGGCACAATTTGTGTGTATCTTCTTCAAATTTTGGCTTTGCTATTCTTCAAAACACAGAAAGATTACAATTCACATTACTTAGGGCAGTGTTTCCCAACACTCCTTCTCAAGATGCAAACCCAGGTCATGTTTTCTATATTAGTTGAATTTGGCGCAGGTGATGTTGTAATTTTTAATGTTAGTAATTCACATAGTCGTTTTTAGACTGAGGAAAATACAGAAAAAAGGACCTGGTGGTGCACCTAGAGGAGAAGAGTGGAGAAACACTGAGTTCAGACACTAAACTTTCTCATTTAAAAGTCAGAAAAACATGGTAAATATTAAAAGTGCAAACAGGAGCCAACAAGTGGAACAAGAAACTTCTGAACAGGCAAGAGAAAATTAGAATTTGGCAAGCATGTCTACAAAATCTCTGATTCTTCGCTGTAAAGCAGTGGCAACCTCCTCTATTTGCGCCAGATCCTTCAAACAATGCATCATATCTGTACTCATTCGGCCAATTGTGCATCTTGGAAGATCATGACCTAGTAAGAAGACAAAAAAGGATTAAGGGAACGACGGTCAAGAGGCCCTACATAGTGAGTTATGTTCAACAGTGATGTAAGTAACTGAGTTAAAATAAACAGAGTTATTTAACGCAGTTACTTTAGAGGGTAACGAGTAATCTAACTGATTACTTTTCCCCTCATGGTAACGCAGTTCCCATTACTTGGGCGGCATTACCACAATTACATCTACCGCCACTAGATGGCAGTAGTGTAATTCCGGTGTCCTGACGAAAAAGTTCCTCCACCGGATAAGGACCCCCTGTACTGCGCAGGCGCAGTGCTTGCGCAGTATGAAGGACTACGGAGCTTTTGAAAATTGCCACACGTAAACGGCTCTGAGTGAACTCTACACTGCGCAGGCGCAGTTATGTAATTGTAGGAGGCAATGCCGCACACTCCCGATGCTCGTGCTACTCTGCAAGGGGTGTCTATCGTGTAACTAAGGGGCGGGTCTCTGCCCATTAATTTAACATTCGCCCTCTTCTGTAGCCATCCGCCCCTTACACGATATAATAATAATAGACCCGCCCATTGCTTACACGCTATAACAGATCTGCCCCTTGGTTAGAGTAATAATAGAGCAGCCCCTTGGTTACACGATATATAACAATAATAATAAATACGCCCCTTGCTTACAGTAATACTAGACCCGCCCCTTAGTTACACGTAAAGAATATAAAAAAAAGTCACAGTTACTTTGCTGCGTAACTAATTACTTTTCCAATGTAGTAACTGAGTTACTAACGCAATTACTTTTTGGGAGAAGTCATTTGTAACTTAACTAATTACTTTTTTAAAAGTAAGATGACCAACACTGATGGTCAAGTAATTAGTTAAATTCAGGAAATGCTTACCTACTCAGTCTATTGTTGCTTGCAACCTGCTTTCCCTTTAGACACCTACACTACAAGGAATGTACACACTGCAACTACTCAGTAATCTTGGCCCTGGTGCCTGCGTCTCCAAAACTCGGGTACCTAGCAAAAATGACAGCTCCTTCCACCTCTTCCTTCTCCATGCTAATCTTAAGGCACTACATACTTTGCTAATGTGTGGAGTGGGTGTTTTGTTTGTTCAGCTAAACACTCAACGAGACTTACTTGCGCAAACAAGAGACTCCCGAATACTTTCTTGCTCTTCGGGGTCACTTTGGCCCTCAGTGTGACTTGCGTCAGGGGATTTGACGTCCACAATGGAAAGGCCTGTGCTGGGTCCAAGAGTCAGATCTCATGTCTCCAAACCAACATCCTGGGTTAGATGACCACACTCACTTTCCTCTAAAAAAAAACAATACTGGGAGGATTGCTTAGCAGATAGCAATAGTGTATTAATCTCTTCAAAAGAAAAGTACGGTTTATTACACCCCCCAGAGGCTTCACAAAGTATATCCACAACGGTCCCAGGTGCCAAAACAGCATAGGAACGTATTTTCACATGTTATGGAGCTATCCAAAGATTGTCAGATACTGGGGGGAGGTGGTGGACTCTTAATGACCGTCTCCAGCTGACTCTTCCTGTCTCCCCGGAACTGGTGCTTCTGGGTATTCAGGACGATGATCAAAGACCTCGCTGCACCAAACTGTTACTAACCTACCTTTTCTTTTATGCAAAGAGGGAAATTGTACTGTGTTGGAATGCTCCCTCCCCCCATGGTAGGATCTTGGGAAAAGTCAATAAACGCTGTTCTTCCACTTTACTGGTGACATACATTAATAAGAACTGCCCTAAGAAATGTAATAAAATATGGCAGCCATGGGTGGCATAGGTAGGAGTAACTCCTTGCTGAGGAATCTTGGCATATAGGGCTGCAGTGCTAGCTGTGGCTCTAGCTAAAGTAGAATGAAGACAGAACCCAACTGTATAGATGTGAATTGTCGCATTGTTGATGTACATGTTATTCCCTGTCTTAAAAATTACCTGTACTATGTCTTTTGATTTCGTCCACGTTGGACACATTTTGTATCATGCCTTGACCTTTTTGTCTCAATAAAGGAACATACTGTTTGTAAAAAAAAAAAAAAAAAAAGAAACAATACACCACTCATTAAGCCACCCCTAGTACCATCTGTTGCACTTGGTCTGATGACAATGTTTGCTCCTGACTAGTGGACTCTGCTGCACTGTGTTTTTTTTACAGTGAAAAATGCATAGAAAAGGGAATGTGATGTCATTTTACAGTGGGCAAACACTGGACAAGTGCCAACATTGAAAAAGTCCTGCAGTTGCCCCCCCCACCCCTCTTGTCTCCTATGGGATAGGGGATATATGATGATCATTCTAGCAGGCATGACTCTGTGTGACTGTGATACCCGGGCCTCTCCTATAGCCATGTCTACACTGGCAAGGCTGCATTAATGGGCACTGATGAGCCAGGCAGCAACCAGAAAGTGTTCTTTACCCCTTGAGTTCTGCCCTAAGCCCATGGCCTTTGGCCCACCTAGAATCACCCCTGTCGGTGGCTAAATGAGTGTTTGAAGTTGTCACTTACGTTTTTGGTGGGAAGATGGCCTTGTTGCCTCCCCTGTTGGGGCCCAAGCGAAAGTAGCCTCCCTTCACCCCTTCTGGTGGCTTGGCTGTTTCCTTATTTTTTGGTGCCTCCCTGTTGAAAGAAGAGAAAAAAATTAGGTCCAAAAATAAAGAAATGTCCAAAAACAGAACCAAAAAAGAATGTTCATATCAGCTTTCTATTTTACTTCATCTTTAAAATAACAATTCAGACAAATGTTATAGAAAACATTTTATATAATTCTCTCAAGCTACTTGGAGAAAGCACATGTACAGACAGCTAATTTACACATATCCATATTGGTTAGATACAAATATTGTTTACTTTTTTTGATGATCTTATGTATGGACTCCATCTGGTCTTGCTCACGGTGTTTGAGATCAGACCATCGTTTTCTGATTTGGTCCTTTGTTCGTTGCACCAAAAAAATCGCCCTGCAAAACGGCAATGACTTTCTCCAAAATGCTTCTCTAGGATGCGCACCATCTCCACCATCTCATCCTTGCTCATGGGGGGTTGCTTTGTGCCTCCTATGAGCTACACCACCGCGGGGCTGCCTGGAATCCGCCGAATCCGCCATGTTGTCCCTCCCAAATGTTCTGCAGTGTGTGTCGCATGCAGAAGAGAGATGGTCATGACCCAGCGCCATGACGCACTGAGAGCGGAGTTTCATCGCCAACACACGAAAGGAGCCAGAAAACGAAGGGACAATTGGAAATTGGGGCAAGAGTGGTTAGTGGCGTATACTGCTTAGATTGAGGCCTAGATTGGGACCAGCTGAGTTAAGCCAGACATTATGTTTTGTCTTGTGTTCTGTCTTGCAGGCATCATATCATTTATCATGACGGATAAATTTACTGCGCCTGATTTTTTGCCCCAGTTCATTGACCTGTACCGGGAGCTGCCCTGTCTCTGGAAGGTCAACATTCGGGACTACTCAAATAAAATCTTGAGGAAGGCAGCGTTGGAGAAACTGCTTGAGTTGCTGAAGCCAGTGTACCCCAGGGCAGGCATGAACTATGTCAAGACAAAAATATCAAACCTGAGGAGTACTTTTAAAAGGGAGCTCAACAAGGTAATGGACTCACAGAGATCTGGAGCATCCGCAGATGACATTTATGTCCCCAAGTTGTGGTATTACAACAGCATGCAGGGTTTTGTCCGACCAGACAGAACCCAGGCCATCGCTGTCTACACTCACTTCGACATCTGCTGAGGCCACAGCTCCAGAGGGCCGCACAGGTCCTGCTGCACTGAATGAAGATATGGAGGAGCCCTGCTTGACCCAGGTATAGCATTGTTAAACATATTTGTATCCAAAAATACGATGATAACTAGATGTTATTGTTAAAATATTTCTTCCTCAAAAAAGTGGTCTCCATATCAATAGACAGTAGTGACCAAAAATGATTTGCACAAGAATAAAAAATGCTGGGGTCAAAATGATAGTCTTTTCTATTTGTCCACATTCAATTAGCAACACTGAGATCAAAATTGTGTGTGATTGATGACCAAACCCTAAAAAAGATTCTAATTATGTCCCATTTTCATACACAGGAAAGTGTCAGTCAGGAGGAGCCAGATCCCTCCCCTATGCCCTCCTGCTAAAAGGGCCAGGAAGAGCAGGAATCTGGACGAGGCCACAGCTGCCTTTCTCAGCCAGGCCACTACTGCCATACGGACAGACCCAGATGCAGCTGAGGCATTTGGGTTTCTGACAGCAAACAAATTAAGGGAGATGGATGTTGAGCAAAGGAGAAGGTGTGAGGAATCATCCTGCAGCTCCTCAACAAGGGGGGGGGGGGCAAGTTTTGGAAAAAACACACATTTGTGATTTTGAGGCCCCATCACCACAGCCACCCCACCCGCCACAGCAGCATGGTGGACAGTGGCAATACCAGCCACAAGACCCCCAACAAGGCCACTGGACTGGGGATTTTCAGCCCTTTACCAATTACTTATTTTGCTTTTTTTTGGGGGGGGGGGGGGGGATTTGAAATAATGATTTTATTTGTTATATTTTCTTTATTTTTGTATGCATAGAATGCACTTTTTAGTTAAGTTCTTTATTTTTGGATGGCAGATAGTATCTCTAATTTAATTTTTTTGCTTTTTTTAATGCACAATAAAAAGAAATTGTGTAGAATAATACTTGGCTATGTGTTTTACTTCAAATGACAGTTTGGGAGTAGGAATTTGCATTTAAAAAAAAATACAAGGTAAAATTAACAAGGGACACCAACATAGTTGTATCTTTTGATCTTAAAAACTACGGGATAATGGTGTTGTGGTAACTTGCCCCAAAACGAAAAAAAAACAAGCATAATAATATTATTCTTGATAGCACTAGAAAAAAAAGCCTTTGAAAATACGTTTGGCAGAATTCCATCAGTATCACTAGCAAAGCAGCTTCATTATTATCCCATCAAAGAAGAAGAGAATATGCGCTGCATTTCGAGATTTCATAATTTGCCATGTCGCGAATGTTAATTGTCCATTGCGAACGCTAGTTTACAAGACCGACCGCTTCAAGCTCGTCCTTGCTTCCGAGTATGCGTGTTTGTACTTTGGACATTTTTGTGACGGACTTGTGTACAGACGAGATGAAAATCTGACAACAGACCGTTGTCCGCCGAAAAAATTTACTAGCCTGCCATCCAACATTGGTTGGCAGAAAGTTGGACAACAATTCTCTGATGGAGCGTACTAACGGTCTGATTTTAGGCCAACAGTCTGTCATCAAACAATTCCCGAACGAATATCCAATCGTGTGCACGAGGATTTAGGCTACTTTCACACTGGGGCAGGGCAGGCGTTAGCAGTAAAGTGCCGCTAGTTTTAGCGTTGCTTTACCGCTGTTATAGCAGTGTTTTGGCGCTGCTTTTTGGGCAGTAGCAGGGTGCTTTTAACCCCCAAGAAGGGGTTAAGAGCGCCCGTGATGTGGCGCTTCAGAAGCGCTTTTCAGGTTCTTTGGAAGCGCTGCCCATTCATTCCAAGGGGCGGTGTGGGGCAGGGGCGGTGTGGGAGCGGTGTATACTCCTCTCACCTTCCCCCAGGTGCTGGTAGTCAGTACAGCTGGATTAGTGAACTCCAATGCTACGGATCAGATCAGGATTGACGGAGCTGTGGAGAGATGCGTGCTGCCTTGATCACATCCGGCCACGCCCCCACTGCCTGTGATTAGAGCTGCGCAGTGTCAGCTTCCTGGCGGGCTAGGGCACGCAGGGTTGCGAACACGCCTGAGCCCATCCTAAGTGGGCAGCACTTTCTCCCGGGCATCGTGGCGGCTTCTCTTTTTGGCCAATCAGAAAATGGGTCTCAGACCTGCTTCTGATTGACCGGATTGAGGATCAGTGTTTCAATAGAAAATATTTATTCGCTGTTGTAACACCTGGGTGGGCTCCTGGCGCAATGCTCTGAGACACAATCCCACCCTATTTTGAAGCCTATTCGAGTCTCTGGCTCTAATCATGTGCTTCAAAAAAACACCCCCGCTACTGTAATTCACACGCCCGGCGTCCTGAAAGGGGTCGGACGCATGAATAGGGGGTGGCGATGTCCTGTCAAAATAGCGGCCGTGGATAGAGCATGGGAGTGCCGGTCGTTGGTAGAGGGGGACGGTGCTCTGGTGCCCCTAATGGATGTGCTTCCACTGCATAAGTGTTTGGGTTTAAAGGGATAAGGTGGCAACCATACTGAGGTACCGTTTTTGTTTTTAAGCTTTTTTACAAGCTTTTTTAAAGCGCGTTCACATCTAAGCATTGCTATTTTACAGGCGTTTTTCAGGTGTTTTTAAGGTTAAGAGGTCACCAATGTAAAAGCAGTAAAACGCCTGTAATCTGCCAAAAAATAAGCTCATGTACTTTTTTTAAACCACGGGCATTTTGTTCAGACGACAGGACGCTCAGAGGTGAACAAGGGCCATTAAAATGAATGGGATTTGTCTTGTTGGGCATTTTTGGATTTGAGGCTCCGATCACATCTTGACATATGGGGGGTGACAATCGTGGTAAAAACACGCAGATAGAATCCCGGGACGCCCGTCGCCCAAAAGAAGCTCATGTACTTATTTTGGGCAACAGGCGTCCCGCGATTCTGTTTACGCAATATTACCGCTGAATCACGTGAAAATTGCACCGCGCTTTGGGTGCTATTGAAATTTGGCAGGAAACACACATGGAACGCACGGGAGTCCTGCGATTTACCAATATTACAAATCGCAGCGCTTCCGCCCACGATTCGGAACCCAGACATGTGAACGGAGCCTTAGAGCTGAAAAACGCCCAAAAATGGCTAGATGTGAACGCGCTTTAAAAAACCTTAAAAAAAATGCACGATACGCTCAGGTGTGAATGCAGCCTTAAAGATTAGCTTTTTACATATTGTTTAGCCAGTTCATGGAGTTCAGTTTGTGTAAATTCCCATACTTCTTCAAAGTCCACATCTCTGGGGTTGCGATAATGCACCTCCCCACCTGCCATATCCTCTCTATTATGTTGCCTCAGTTTTGCCAACCTACCAGATTGAAATTTACTGACACGACACCCAAAATTTCCTGGCACAGACAAGTTTTTACTGGCATTGCCGAAAGTTACAAAATTACAGTTTTAAGTGCAAATTTTAGTATTTAGGCTACAAAAGTACAATATACAATTATCAATGTGATTTAAGGTAGATATTAGGGCAAAAAACATATTTCTTTTTTTACTATCGATATAGTAAGTAAGTAGCTCAGGGACAGGATTCAGGAGGGCAAGAAATTAGAGTAGGAAAGCACACACACATGAAGTTGGTTCCTTTGGCCCACTCCAGTCTAAACAGCACTGACAGTCCCACTCCCGACCTGCCTTGCTCCTATCCCGGAGACCCACACATGAGGCTCTGGCTGCTCTGCTTGGGTCCCTTGCACCATGACATCACATGACACGCTCGAACACCGCCTTCACCAGAGCTGCTGAACACACTGTAGCAGGGACTCGGATGGGCTCTGGACCAAGCCGAACATCGCAACCATATTTTTTACTGGCAAGTTTTTCCATTTACTGGCAGGAGCAAATTGCCTGCTTTTTACTGGCTGCCAGTAAAAATACTGACGGTTGGCAACACTGTGTTGCCTTTTCCTATGCTTAGTAATAGGTCTGGCACACTTTTTCTCTCCCAATAGCAGATCATCATCTGAAATATCAAGCTCTATCGCCTCACCCTCACTGTCATTTGAGGAGAGCGCATCCTCACAATCCCAGTTTTGGTATATGACAATGGCACGTACCCTGGCTTTACTTACAGGTTTACGGCCCTTCCTTTTCCGTAAGGTAATAATTGATTTGGTCATGAGGGCTGAACACCGCTCTTGCAAATCATCAGCCCAACTAGCAGTTGAACAAACACACTCTGAAGCAACTGCTAGCTGGTCTTTTAATACCTTAACTTCTGCCTCTGCCTTCTCCCTCTTTTGTGATTCAGTTTAGAGAGCATGAAGGAAGTACCAACCCACTGTGGACACTGTCCTCTTCTCTGCTTTACTTAAATCCAACCCCTTAAGGCTAAAATCTGGGTTCTGGCACAGCCTTCCGAGGATGGGCTGCTAGGACCGTCCTCCTCCTCTGTTAGTGAAGGGGTGACGTGCAGGGCTCCCGGTGCCTCCTGGGATATGTACATCACATATTCCAGGAAGCACTGGGGGCACTGACATCATTTGCCTAGGTGTATGATGGAGGATGGGGGAGGGCAGCCTGTTCACACCATATGTGCATAAAAACTGATGGAAAAACATGCAGATTTGACTTGCATAGTATATGTTGGGCTTGTTCACACCATGTGCAGAGATGTGTATATTTCTAACGTAGGTCTCTGCAAGGACACAAAGAAAACTATTGTTTTCAATGTGCCCAGTTCACCATAACGCTGCTGTCAGGTGAGTTTCTTTTCTGCACAGAAATATGGAACTTAAATTGTCTGCAAGAGCACGGATGGAGAAGAGTCAAGTCCATTGAAAGGGTGAAGATCTGCTTTAGATATAAAATGCATCAGTAACAAGCAGAAGAGCTAATGTCTGTTCAAACAGATACAAATTCCTCAAGTTGCTGGCCAGTAATATTATCATTGAGCCTTCTGTCACGCTCTGTAAATTCTCTATAACAAGAGACTGGCAGCAATTTCTCTCACTGTTCTCATCATGAATCACACTGGAACAGATGGAGAGTTGTGACAAGAAGCGAACAAGCAGAAAGAACCATCACCGAGCTAAAAGCGGCAAGGCAGGCTGGCTAAAGGTAGGGCTGCCACCTCCTCTTCAAGCCAAACCCGAACACTTTTGCAGCACAGGGCAATTTTTTTTTTTTTGCTGTAAACACTATAGGATTATAAAAGACCTGGGATACATTTGGGTGCCCCAAGGAGAGTAGTAATGTAGCGCACAGAGCGTGCCTTGGCAAACAGTGGGTGTGGCCAAATTGCTCATGCTGACATTATCACCCCACCCTTCAGTCAAACCTGTCCCCAAACAGCTCCCGGACAGCAACAGATTTGTGTATGACTATCTTGGTTACTTGGGGAGCCACAGCCTGCTCTGAATAATGTGTCCGGGTTTCAGGTGGACTGAAACCTGGACACATTATTCAAACCCGAACTGTCTGGGTGAATCCTGGGCAGGTTGCCACGTTTTCTTCAAGCCAAACCGAACACTTTAGCGGCACATGGCAAATTTTTTTGTGGTATACACTATAGGATTTTAAAGACCTGGAGGAGAGCAATAATGCGTCACGCTTAGCACGCCGTGGCAAACAGTGGGTGTGGCCAATTTGCATTACAGATGGCAAAAGACTATCTCGGTTACTTGGGGAGCCTCAGTCCGGTCTGAATAATGTGTCTGGGTTTAAAGAGGAAGTAAACCCTGATGGGTTTACTTCCTCTTTGTTTTCCTGCAAAGGTAAAGCATAATGGACTACTATGCATCGCATAGTAGTCCATTATGTGTCACTTACCTGACACAGGAGCCAGCGATGTCACCAATGTCCCCTGTTGCACGAATCGTCCATCTTCATTCCGGGTATCACTGCTACGGCGCTGTGAGTGGCAGGAGCAGCTATGACGTCACGTTTGCTTCACTTGCGGCGCGTCCAGTGCACATGCGACGCAGGCAGCGGTGCTCTTTTTTTTTGTAAAATATCTCCTTAACCGTGTAGGTTAAGGAGATATTTCTTGGACCTACAGGTACGCCTTAATCTAGGCTTACCTGTAGGTCAAAGTGGTCTGTAAGGGTTTACAACCACTTTAATACACTCCAATCTTATTTAAACATATATACTGTTCAATCTCCACACACATATATAATACTGTATGAATAGTGGTGTAAATCCACTCCAAAATGGTTGTGCTAATATCCGATTTATAAACTCCTTTTGAGTTAGGTTGGATATTAGCACAGCACATTTTGGAATGGATTTACACCACTATTCATACAATATTATATGTGTATGGAGATTGCACAGTATATACTGTATGTTTAAATAAGACTGGAGTGTATCAATACTTGGATTATCCTTTGGGGTTTCCACCATCATTCACAATTATTTTTTCACATTTGAATTAATATAATTATAGGGGGAGGTTGCACTGCATTTAAAATGTTATTTTTTTTTTTTTGAGGTTTTATTTTGTTTTGTTTTTAGATCAGAGTCCCCTATATCCGATTCTCTTTAGAGACCAGCCGTTTGTCTCTAAGGGGGGTGCGGATATAAGGAGAGTTCCCCTTATCAAATAGAGGTCTCTAAGTGGGGGGAGTGTGCTGATATAATGGGGGTCTCTAAAGGGGTGCTGACTGCTGATCTAATTGGTCACCAGCAGTCAGCACCCCCCTCCCCACAGACTCCTCTTCTCTTATATCGGTCCCACCCCCTCGTATAGATCAGGGAACCCAAATTTTCACTCTTTATCCTTCCTTTTCTAAGCACTATCTACTATATAGTTCTCAGGGAAAAAGTGAAAAGGAAAGGGTAGCAAACCCTATTGCCGCTAGACACTCGTAGACTCCTTACCTGTAAGATGCATCACCTGCAAGCTATATTTTGCAATGTCACTTCAATACCAGGCACTTAGACATCTTCCTGCCCAGACCAATTTTCAGCTTTCAGCGCTGTCGCACTTTGAATGACAATTGCGCAGTCATGCTACACTGTACCCAAACAGAATTTTTGCACTGATTGGCAATGATAGGTGGCACTGGTATGCGGCACTGATGGGCACTCATAGGCGGCACTGATGGGCACTCATAGGCTGGACTGATGGGCACTTATGGGTGGCACTGATGGGTACTTATGGGTGGCACGGATAGGTGGCATTGATGGGCACTGATAGGTGGGCACGGATGGGCACTGATAGGTGGCACTGCTGGACATTGATGGGTGGCTTTGCTGGGTGGCACTGATGACACTGATTGGTACATGATGGTGCCAAAACAAGAACATAGTACAAAGTGTCTATACCCATCTAAGATGTTTCTATTATTGTTGTAATGTTGGGATCTCTCCCTTTGTCGGTGCTTAATAAAACGTTATATTTGAAAGATCAGGGAACCCACCCATCAGGTTCCCCCGCCCCGAAAGACCCCCATTAGACTGCCTTACCGAGAGCCGCTTCGAGCCAGGAAGTGTGTGAGCCAGAGTTTGGGGGTGGAGCTCCTCTACTGTAGCGCTATTTTCCTTCCTTTAATTGTGTAGGGGGGGGGGGCCTTGGGGAGAAGTGTTTCCGCATGACACAGCCCCGTACAGCCTACCTCATGGGGCCCCCACCCCTTTAGGAGGGAAAGAGGTGGGGGAGGGAGAGACGGTGGTGAGGGGGTAGTAAGGAGGAGGTGAGAGGAGGGAAGATAGAAAGAGAGGTGGGTGGGAGAGAGGGGGTGAGCGAGGGGCTGAGAGAGAGAGAGAAGGAATGTGAAAGAGAGGGGGGGGGTGCTGACAGAAGAGGGGGGGTGCTGACAGAGAGGGGGGTGCTGACAGAGGGGGGGCTGACAGAAGAGGGAGCTGACAGAGAGGAGGGGGGCTGACAGAGAGGGGGGGTGCTGACAGAGGAGGGGGGCTGACAAAAGAGGAAGCTTACAGTGAGGTGGGGGTTCTGACAGAGAGTGGGGGTGCTGACAGATGAGGGGGGCTGACAGAGAGGAGGGGGGCTGACAGAGGGGGATGATTGACAGGACGGGGGCTGACAGAGCAGATGAGAGCGACCTCAGGAGACACACAGCGTGAGGCAGGACTCCGGGAGCAAGCAGGCACGATTATCCACACTCCAGCCCCGCCTCCACATGTGACCAGCTCCGCCGGGCAAATCGTAGACCCTTATGTCTGCCACCCCGCACATGACCCATTCAGCCAATCACAGGGCAGCCGCTAGGCTCAGAGCGCACCGATGTTCCGGCACTGTGTGACAGTGATAGCGGGCATGGGATGCGTGGAGCCACTCTAGATGTTGCCGCTGGGGCCATAGATCCGCTGCCACTGGCCACAGGACGGTGGTATGTGTGCCCGGATTTCCGGCAGGTGGAAACCCCAGCACATGTGTCAAAACCCGGACTGTCCGTGTCAAAACCGGAAAGGTGGCAACCCTAGATCAGCGGCAGCCTACCTGTGAAGTCTGCAGTTTTAGATGAATTAGACAATATCTGGAGAGCCTGTGGGGTATCTAGATTAACAATCTTTCCATGTCTCTCATTCAGATTTAAGCTGGATTCACACTGATGCGAATTGGATGCTGGTTCCCCTGCTTGCTAATGGCATGACAGGAGACTGTTCAAACACCTCCGTGGCGGCCGCGTTCCAAACTGGAAAAGGGCATCTTTGGCTCCATTATAGATGCAAATTCAGGCTGAGATTCAGACCTGATTTGCACCTGAATCGATGTACAGGGATGCACCGGTCCCCCGGCTGTGACCCGCGGCTGCAGCAAGTGTGAACCCAGGCTCAAAAAGACTTTTGAACAGATAATTATTTTTTAGCTCTCCATCTACAAGAGAAAAGAGCCTGGGTTCGCTTATGCCTATTAGGCTGGGTTCACACTGATGCAAATTTGATGCGGGTTTCTCTGCATCCAATTCGCATAACATGGGAGCGTGATCGGCTCTCAATGGAGCCGGTTCACACACCTCTGGGCCAGCCGCGGTCCGCATTAGGAAAGGGTTCTGTGCATCTTTGGATCAGGTGCGAATTCAGGTAAAAATTCAGACCCGATTCACACCTGAATCAATGAACAGGGATGCACGAACCTCCTGCTGTGAGCCGCGGCCGCAGCAAGTGTGAACCCAGCCTCAGGCCGGGTTTACACTGGTGCGACATGACACTTATCCTACTTTGGATCCGACTTTGCCCTGCGACTTGAAGTCAGAGACAAGTTCCACTTCAATGAAAGGGGATCCGACTTGGATCCCCGCCAATACCAGGCACTGTGTTTGGTATGAATCTTGAGGGGGAACTCCACGCCAAATTTTAAATTAAAAAAACGGCATGGGTTCCCCCTCCAAGAGCATACCAGGCCCTTCGGTCTAATATGGATTTTAAGGGGAACCCCCTACGCTGAAAAAACGGCATGGGGGTCCCCCTAAAATCAGAACCAGACCCTTATCCGAGCACGCAACCTGGCCAGTCAGGAAAGGGGACGATCGAGCGCCGCCCCCCCCCCTCCTGAACCGCACCAGGCCGCATGCCCTCAACATGGGGGGTGGGTGCTTTGGGGCAGGGGGGGCGCACTGTGCCCCCCCCCACCCCAAAGCACCTTGTCCCCATGTTGATGAGGACAAGGGCCTCTTCCCGCCAACCCTGGCCGCTGGTTGTCGGGTCTGCGGGCGGGGGGCTTATTGTGCATGTTTTGTGTTTGTGTCCTTTTGGGCTGTGTTGGAAGTGTTGGCACAGGCAGCATCATCGCGTCCCCCTGAACACAGATCCCAGGAGTGTGCATGAAAGGGTAGGACTCTGCCAGGAAAAGGGGGGTAGTCAACTTTAATACATCAAGAATTCATAGTAAGTCTACTACTCAGCAGTAGATATTGAAAGAAAAAGTATATTTTACCAGCACTTTAAGGCTAACTTCAAAAGGGTGGGAAAACAGGCGATGACGATCGCTCTGGTCCTTCTACATTGCTACAGCAATGTAGCAATGATGATCACTCTGGTCCTTCTACATTGCTACAGCCTCAATGCTGTGCAGTGCTGTAAATTTAGGATACAGGTAAAATAGGTACAGGTCATAGGCGTGCGCACATAGTGTGCTGGGTGTGCATGGGCACACCCTAATCACCTAGTGCATATTAACATTATCGCTCTGTGTGCCGGCAGGGAGATGGGAAAAATCTCCCTCTTACCCCATTTACATACGCACTTTACTTTTTACTGTGCCAGCAGAGAGATTAATGTACCGGGGCCATATACATGTAGACACACACGCACATGCATGTGTGTTTGAGCTTTGGGGTGCACCCCCTAATGCAATAGGCTGTGCACAACTATGGTACAGGTTACCTATTAAACTTGACATGTCATGTTTGGCAGGTGGTGCCATTGAAGTGAATGGGACCGTCATGTTATTTCAATGTAAAATCCCCCTTGGGACCAGAAAACAAGCTTTCAGGAGGTAGCAGTGTTGTCTCCTGAACACATGCAAAGCACTTCAGAAAAGCAATCCACCGCTGATTACTTTTCAGTGGGGTAGCAAAGTCCGCTACAAGTGTGAATAAGGCCTAATGGGTATCTATTTTAAGATTTAGGTATACACATTATCAGTGGCATACTTTCTGCCTTATACACTCATCAGCCCTGCATTCTGCACATCAGGAACTCCTTATGCCCTGTACACACGGATATTACGATGGAAAAAGTCAGATTGGATTATGTTGTCGGAAAATCCGATCATGTGTGGGCTCTAGCGGACTTTTTCCATCGGAATTTCTGACGGAAAAAATTTGAGAGCAGTACCTTAAATTTTTCGACAACAAAATCCAATCTGACTTTTTACGATCGTGTGTAGAGAATTCCAACGCACAAAGTGCCACGCATGCTCAGAAGAAATTTGGAGATGAAAGCTATTGGCTACTGGCATCTATGTAGTCCCGTCGTACGTTTTATACGTCACCTTGTTCGTAACAATCAGATTTTCCGCCAACTTTGTCCGACCGTGTGTGGGCAACACAAGTTTCGGACAAAATCCGTCAGAAAATATCCGCCGGATTTTGTGGTCGGGAATGTCCGACCGCGTGTACGGGGCATAAGCCATGCACTCCCTATGTCCCACTAGTGACCCCTGCACTCTCTGTGTTACGCACTTCTGAAAAAGTAAACTAGTGCAGCGCAATAAAATTATACTAATAGTCCATAATGATAATATTAATCCATATAAAAGTATTGATATACAATAAAAATCAGCCGAGAGTGTCACTTCAAGCACATGGATAAATCAAAAACAGCTTCCCCAAGTGAATCTGGCAGACAGAACAATTAGGGGTTATTGAGGTCCCTCCACCACAGATATTCAAGCCTCTCACCTCATACATTTGACCTGAGACAGGTCACAGAGCCTTATACCCACTCATGGGGTGATGATCGTAGATCGGTATAAAAGCCGTTGAGCTCTCACAATATGCAATCATAAAAGAAAGGAAACGGACACTCTAGTGCTCTCTGTATAGACTAGTTTAATTTCCAAATACAGATATTAAAAACCTACTTACAAAAGTTGCACTCATAAACGAGTACCAGTTGTACAAGCTTATAAGGTTGTTTCAAACCTAGAAGATGGCCGCGGGTGACGTCGGACGTGACTCCTCCCCCCGTACGCGTTACCTCCTGTAGGCGGGGACTTCTTCAGCGTGGGGTCAGATGCACTTCTGAGCCCTGTACTCTCTGCAGGGCTTATTATTCTGATCCTTGCATTCTATGCATTATGCACACTTGTATCCTGCACTCTCTGCGACATTCATTAATGAGCCCTACACTCTATGGGTTCTGCCCTCCTTAGCCCTGTACTCTGTGCGTTACCCACTCCTGAGCCCTGTACTATGTGCGTTACCCACTCCTGAGCCCTGTAC
The DNA here is from genome assembly GCA_028564925.1 of Lithobates sylvaticus. Taxonomy (NCBI): domain Eukaryota; kingdom Metazoa; phylum Chordata; class Amphibia; order Anura; family Ranidae; genus Lithobates; species Lithobates sylvaticus. The sequence continues at coordinate 509,858,993 of CM053026.1, read as the reverse complement.
TCTGTGTGTTACCCACTCCTGAGCCCTGTACTCTGTGCGTTACCCACTCCTGAGCCCTGTACTCTGTGCGTTACCCACTCCTGAGCCCTGTACTCTGTGCGTTACCCACTCCTGAGCCCTGTACTCTGTATGTTACCCACTCCTGAGCCCTGTACTCTGTGCATTATCCACTCCTGAGCCCTGTACTCTATGCGTTACCCACTCCTGAGCCCTGTACTCTGTGCGTTACCCACTCCTGAGCCCTGTACTCTGTGCGTTACCCACTCCTGAGCCCTGTACTCTGTGCGTTACCCACTCCTGAGCCCTGTACTCTGTGCGTTACTCACTCCCGAGCCCTGTATTCCTGTGCGTTACCCACTCCTGAGCCCTGTACTCTGTGCGTTACCCACTCCTGAGCCCTGTACTCTATGCGTTACCCACTCCTGAGCCCTGTACTCTGTGCGTTACCCACTCCTGAGCCCTATACTCTGTGCGTTACCCACTCCTGAGCCCTGTACTCTGTGCGTTACCCACTCCTGAGCCCTGTACTGTGTGCGTTACCCACTCCTGAGCCCTGTATTCTTTGTGTTACACAATCCTGAACCCTGCACTTTCTGCCTAAGCACTCCTGAGCTCTGCAATCTCTTTATAAAAAACTTGCAGTCTCTGCATATCATCTTCTGGCCACTTCAATCTCTGCCTTATGCAGTCCTGAGCCCTGCACTATAGACACTATGTTTTATATTTACCAATCCTGACTGCTGCACTCTGTATGCTGGGTTGTTGGGGTCGATTCACACTTGAAAATGGCCCCAATTGCGATTACCTGCAGGAGACAAGGTGGGGGGGATCCATACTAATAGTTGTGGCCAGGAAGCCCCATTGAAAGCAACAGGATCCAGTCAGTGCCCACAGCTGTTCGCTGCCAATCACATGTAATTGCTCATGCAGTCATTTTCTGCAGATGGTGGGTCCCAGACACAGTCTACATGAGTCATTACTCACCACAAGGTTTCATTAACATGCGTTGTGGTGCTCTTCATAGAGCATTTGACACAAGCATTCCCATTCAATTTACAGCTGGTATCATTCCTGTCATGGCCGCAAAGCAAAGCATCACAGCCACGGTATGTATACATCGCTGAGTTCTGCATCTGCAGCTATAGGGGGTAGCGGCTGGGGGTTAGTAAAACAACAATGTGAACAAGCCTCAGGGTCACCAGACCAATGTAAACCGTCAACACCATACCTGATCGCTGCCACACCAGTGATAATGTCACTAGACTGGTGCAGCTAGCAACAATGTTCCTGATCACTAGCCGCACCTGTCCCAGTGTCACCAGTAGGGTTGCTATCTGTCCTGGATTCACCTGGGTTTTAAATCATGTGTCCAAGTTTCAGTTATGCCGCATACATACAAGCGTATTTTCCGTCGGAAAAATCTTGGATGGTTTATCTGACGGAATTCCGATCAAGCTTGGCTTGCATACACACGGTCACACAAAAGTTTGCAGAATGCGGTGACGTACAACACTACGACAAGCCGAGAAAATGAAGGTAAATGCTTCCGAGCATGAGTCAAATTGTTTCCGAGCGTGTAGGAATTTTGCGCGTTGGAATTGGTACAGACGATCGGAATTTAGGATCTGAACTTTTTCAGACCGAAAAAAATTGAGAACCTGCTCTCAATCTATTGCTGGTGGGAATTCGGCCAGCAAAAGTCTGATGGAGCATACAGACTGTCGCATTTTCCGACCAAAAGCACTCATCGGTCTTTTGCTGGCTAGTTTGAAACGCAGACACATTATTGAGTCCAAACTCTGGCTCCCCAAGGAACCCGAATATTTACTCTCTAAGCCCCACCTCTATATCCTGCCCAACCCACCCATGACCCTCCCCAAGTACTAAATGAGCAGAAAGCCCCACCTCCTTTGTGAATAGCAAAAGTGAAAAGCCCCGCTCTCACACTCCTCATCAGCTGTAGGCATCGCCCTTCCCTGGCAGACTGGCACTACATGAGTGGTCCCGCCTGTTCCTTGCACTCACACACAGCTGTAGGCCCCCCCCCCCTTCCCTGCTCTACAACACACAGTGAGGCCCCACCTCCAGAGTGGCCCTACTGAGCCAGTGAGGCTATGGAGAAGACATTGGGATGTATGGTGGGAGGGAGGGTGCCTTGGAGGAGAAGTACTAGCTGATGGTGGTGGGAGGAGGCAGGGTGGGGAAGTCTGCCCTCACCATACAATTCATCCAGGTGGGACTGACAGGGGGCTGTGCCGAAATGTATGAGGTGGCCACACAAGGACAGACTGTGTGTGTTTTGGTGTATGCAGCTTATGGGGCCCCTAGGGGGCCACATTCAGCTGCTTTCCCTCACTGTATATGGGCCCCCAGGGGCCATGTTCTGCTGGGTCATGTTTTGCTGCTTTACTATATTGTGGGCCCCAACACTGTGCTGCTCTATTATACTGCATGTTGGGGCCCTGGGGGGCCAACACTATACTGCTCTTCTATGCATGGTCTGGGGCCACACTGGCTCTGCTATCAGTATATGGGGTGAGACTAAGGTTGCCACCTGTCCAGTATTCATCCAAATAGTCTAGGTTTTGAATAATGTGGCTGCCTGAAATCAGTCTGCCTGAAACCTGGACAGATCTTCAGCCCGGGCTGTGGGCATCCCTGTCACACCTGGACAGGAGGGGCAACTGGGCAGCATTTATTAGAACCATTCACCTGTATTTTTCTACTGCAGCAGCTGAATGTCGTTCTCACCAGCACTCCGTTGCTGCAGAAGGAAAATACAGGTTAATGGTTCCAGTAAATACCATTTCTCGGGTCCAGCTTCCTCTGCCTTCTGCTGCCCCCGGGCCCCTGTGTGCTCCCCTGGTCTCCTTTCCCCCCGCAGCACTGCCAGTTCCCCTCCTCTAATCTCCTTCCGGCTGCTGGCAATCGTTTCAGGATAGAGAACAGGGCAGAGCTTTTTTTGAATGACCATGATAAGTGATCGGTACAGATCACCCTCTGCTTTCATTCATAACGGAAGCATAGGAAACTCTTTACTATGGTTCAGTTTGTGAATGAACCGGAAGCTGCGCAGACCAGAGCACTTTCATTCACTGTCCAGTGCAGAGAAAAGATATGTGGAATCTCTCTCCTCAGTCCCTTTCTCTGTCTTAAATGTGAGCTATTTCACCATAGCCGTCCAAAAAAATTGTAAAAAAGAAATAAATAAAACAATGACATAATAAAAAACTAGTGATACCATCCACTGCTCTACTGGCACCAAACACTGCTCTACTGACACCAACCTCTGCCCTACTGACACTGTCCACTGCTCTACTGACACCGTCCACTGTTTTATTTAACCATGCCCTTTTAAGCCCCTGCCACTGTTAATGCAATTTGACCACACCCTTTTACAATCCTTTGGTGTATACTGCAAAAAAAAAAGTTTTTTTAGGTTTAGTTTTTTTTAGGTTAAAGTGTTTAGGTTTGGCTTTAAGAAAAGGAGGCAACACTAGTCACCAGAGCCAGTACAGCCATCAACAGTGTCCCTGATCACCACATCAGTACAGTGTCACCAGAGCCAGTGTAGCCAGCAGCTGTGTTCCTAATCACCACCGTACCAGTGCAGTGTTGCCTCTGCTTACCACCTGTACTGACACTGGCCTGATTATTGACCACCTTTCTGCCTGCTGTCTGTACCAATCCTTTGCATGTTTACTGATCATGTCTCTGACTGCCGCCTGAACTGACCCATCTGCACGTCCTACTTACTACGCTCTGGCGAGACACCAGTCCCAGCAATCCCCTGTAGACTAAGGTGACCAGATTTTTAAAATGAAATCCAGACATATTTATTTTTTTACTAGTGATAGCGGCAATCAGCGACTCATAGCGGGACTGCGATATTGCGGTGGGCAAATCGGACACTAATGCCCTGTACACACGAACGGAAATTCCGCCAGCAAAAGTCCGATGAGAGCCTTTGGTCAGAAATTCCGACCGTGTGTATGCTTCATCAGACTTTTGCTGGCGAAATTCCCGATTGAGAGCATGTTTTCTATTTTTCGGTCGGAAAAAGTTCCGATCCGAAATTCCGATCGTCTGTACAAATTCCGACGCGCAAAATTCCTACGCATGCTCGGAAACAATTTGACGCATGCTCGGAAAAAGTGAACTTCATTTTCTTGGCTCGTCGTAGTGTTATACATCACTGGTTCTTGACGGTCAAAAGTTCATAGAACTTTTGTGTGGCCGTGTGTATGCAAGCCAAGCTTGAGCGGAATTCCGTTTTTTCTGACGGAAAATCCGCTCGTGTGTATGGGGCATAAGTGACACTTTTGACACTTTGTGGGAACCAGTGACACTAATACAGTGATCAGTGCTAAAAATACGCACTGTCACTGTACTAATGACACTGTTTGGGAAGGGGATAACATCTAGGGCAATCAAAGGGTTAAATGTGTGCCTAACAAGTGTTTTCTCACTGTGGGACGGGGGGGGGGGGTGCTTTTACTAAGAGAAGGCATAGATCCCTGTATCTGCTTTGCAGAAACACAGGATCAATGTCTTCCATACTGAAAGAACGGCAAACTGCCTTGTTTACATAGGCAGACCACCGTTCTGCGTGTGTACATAACGATCAGTGGGTACCGGTGGTCATTGTGTCCACCGGACCCGCTGATCATCGTGTCCACCGGACCTGCTGATCATCGTGTCCACCGGACCCGCTGATCATCGCGTCCACCGGACCCGCTGATCATCATGTCCACCGGACCCGCTGATTGGCTCCGATACCCAGAATGCAGGATTACATATATAAGTGACCCTGCGCAGTGTGAACGCCCTATAGCAGTAAATCTGCTATGGGGCGGTCGGCAACTGGTTAAGATCATCAGCATTATGATAACTCACAGGCAGCATGCACTCTATCATGGCAATGACTGGCTCTGTCACAGTGTGTCACATAACATGGCTGCTGGGTGGTGATTTTGTTAACTTATGACCAATAAGTGCCTGCTGCCTGTGAGTTATGATACCATCCATTATGCCAGAGAGACAGACAAAGTGCAATGTAGTCTATCCACAGACACCCCCAAAGTACACGTGTGTTGAAGCCTCCCCCACGATTGGATCCACTGCCCCTCTGTTTCTGCTGCTGCCCGTCGCCGCCTGCCTAACAGCCTCTTAAGCCTCACTCTCTGGGCCCCAGCTACTACTGGGTGGGGAGCGGAGGAAGATCACTCTGCCGGGGAAGGCAAGGAAATAAGCAGGCAGACGGCTGGCCGGGATTTGAGCCAAGGCAGAAGAACATGCAAGGGGAGCTGAATGGGCATGCGCCCGAAACTGAAAAAATTGTCCCTCCGCTCCGACCAGCACATGATCATCATCTCCCTACTGTAGACAACTGCATTTTTTGTTCTTCCTTTCTTTAGCCTCTTCCTGGCCAGTGAACATGGCATTCCTGGGAGAAGCCAACACCAGTAGGCAGTGGCATTACTCTGGGGGTGCCACCTGCCAGAGGGTGATATCAGGTTCAGATTGGCACCAGCACCATTGAAAGGGGCGCATCGGCTCCCTCCTTCCCTTCTGGGACCTCCTCTGCTCCCCGCGACGTGTGGGGAGGAGGGAGTGAGGCAGAAACAGAAAATGGGTGTCCGGGTCTGACCATCCCACACACCACGGCTACAGTCACATCTCGGTCCCCACCGGCTGCACTCACTGCAGATCGGACTATAGCCACCTCCTCCTTGGCTCTGACGTTTCAAGTACACATGCCGAGAGGAAGAGCCAAGGAGGAACAGGGACACTGCGCTACAGCACTTGCCCAGAGCTATGGAATAACAGAAGTATTAGCATTGCAGAGGAGGGGGTCAGGGAAATATGGTGATTGGCGGGGGTTGGGGAGGTTAGATGATAGGTGCTAGGGGGTGCTTTGCTTTGGTTTAGAAGGAGGGGGTAGATTTGAAGTTTTACCCCCTCCCGCAGCACAATTTCCCTGATCCCATCCCGGCTCCATCCACCCCCCCCCCCCGATCCCATCCTGGCTCCATCCACCCCCCGATCCCATCCTGGCTCAATCCACCCCCTCCCTGATCCCATCTCGATTTCAGCCACCCCCCTGATACTATCCTGGCTTCATCCACCACCCTGATCCCCTCCCGGCTCCATTCACCCCCCTGATCCCATCCCAGCTCCATCTATCACCCCGATCCCATCTCAACTCTGCCACCCCAATACCATCCTGTCTCCATTCATTTCCCCAAATCCCATCCTGGCTCCATTCATCTTCCTGATCCCATCCCGGCTCTATCCATCCCCTGATCCTATCCTGGCTCCATCCATCCCCCAATCCCATTCCGGCTCCATCCATTCCCCCGATCTCATTCCGGCTCCAAAAAAAAGAACTTATATAGGCATGAGGCAGGGTCACCACGTGATGTCATCCGGTGACCCCTGCCCCTTATGACGTCACAGCCCGGGCATGATGGGTCTGTGACGTCAAAAGGGGTGTGGCCTCCAGATTAGGTAATCCGATTGCCACGCCCCATTGTTATTTAAGAAATGCAGGACATCTGCTCCGACAGATCACTGGGACGCAGCATCGGAGGAGGGTTGTCGGCGGGAGCAGTGACAGAGGAAGAAGAACACCGGACAAAGAAGAAAACCCCATACTCATTCACATAGGGGGGCGTGATCTGGGGGATCTTGTTAAAGGGGGCTTCCAGATTCTGATATGCCCCCCGCCTGAAAACCCCGACAACCATCGGGCAAGGGTTGTCGGGAAGAGGCCCTTGTCTCCATCAACATGGCCTGGTATGGTTCAGGGGGGGGGAGCGCTCGCTCGGATAAGGGTCTGGTATGGATTTTGTTTTTTTTTTATTTTATTTTGGCTTGGGGGTCCCCTCCGAATCCATACTGGACCCAAGGGCCTGGTATAGACCTGGGGGGGACCCCACACAGTTTTTTTTTCACAATTTTGTTTTTTAGCCGGCATTTTGTTTTTTTACATTCAGCGGGAAGCCAGCTGACAGCTGATGACTTATCGGTTGTTAATGACGCCGCGGCCAGCTTCCCGGCCCCCTCCTTAGCAACCAGCTACATACAGTGTAAAAAGATTAAATAAAAAAACGCACAACGCAAATCGCGGCAAAATCGCGGTAAAACCGCAGTACTTGCGTTTTGGATGCGGTCCATTGAATTCTATTACATGCAAAACGAGGCACAAAAAGGCATTGATGTGAACATGTTCCATAGGAACCCATGTTAAAAAATGTCCCTACATTTCTGCAAAATGCATCAAAAAACGCATTGGTGTGAATCAAGCCTTAGGGTGTGCACCCCAAAGCTCAAATACACAAGTGTACGTTTGTGTGTGTGTATATATATATATATATATATATATATATATATATATATATATGCACATACATATATACACACACTGTAGATACAGTAGATATATCCATCCAGTAGACTCTATCCATCCCCTGATCCATTCCTGGCTCCATCCATCCCCCCGATCCCATTCCATCCATTCCCCCAATCCCATTCTGGCTCCATACATTCCCCCATCCATTCCGGCTCCATCCATCCCCCCGATCCCATTCTGGCTCCATCCATTCCCCCAATCCCATTCCGGCTCCATCCATTCCCCCATCCCATTCCGGCTCCATCCATTCCCCCAATCCCATCCAGGCTCCATCTATTCCCCCAATCCCATCCAGGCTCCATCCATTCCCCCGATCCCCTCCAGACTCAATCCAACCCCCGATCCCATCCAGGCTCCATCCATTACCCCAATCCCATTCCGGCTCCATCCATTCCCCCATCCCATTCCGGCTCCATCCATTCCCCCTATCCCATTCTGACTCCATCCATTCGATCACCTCCAGGCTCCATCCATTCCCCTGATCCCCTCCAGGCTCCATCCAACCCCCCCTGATCCCATCCAGGCTCCATCCATTCCCCCAATCCCATTCCGGCTCCATCCATTCCCCCATCCCATTCTGGCTCCATCCATTCCCCCCCATTCCATCCAGGCTCCATCCAGCCCCCCGATCCCATCCAGGATCCATCCATCCCCCAATCCCATTCCGGCTCCATCCATCCCCCCAATCCCATTCCAGCTCCATCTATTCTCCCAATCCTATTCTGGCTCCATCTATTCCCCCAATCCTATTCCGGCTCCATTTATTCCCCCAATCCTATTCCGGATCCATCTATTCCCCCAATCCGCATTAGCCTTCTAAGTGCCGGGGGGTGCCATCATGTTTTACTGCACCAGGTGACACCAACACTAGTGAAGCCACTGCCAGTAGGCTAGGCTAACTTGGCTTGTAGGAACAGGAACTGATACAGGTGATGCTACATTACAAGTGGATGTAAACCTGAAATGTTTTATTTTTTTTGTCTGGCACAATATAGAGTATGGGATCAGATCAGCTGTGCCCAGTCTTGCCACAAAGAGTTAATCCAGCTCTGAGCAATCCTCATATCTTTTTTTCAGTGAAATAAAACGGACAAACTGAAAATTTTGTCCGTTCTTTCCCCCTTGCTGTGATTGACAGGTGATTTACATATCTCGTGCACTAGCCTAAGACATGCATTATTTTTTAATTCCCACCCTCACTCCTTTCTTCAGCAGCTCTGCAAGGATTGGCTGTTCCACACCTCAGCATGATTTGGCATGCTGAAGTCATGTGGGGACTTTTCTGGGTTTTGACTGGATGTTAGTGATCATAGCAGAAGTTCAGTGTAAGAAATACACAGGAGAAAATGCATGTTGATAAGGGGAGTGTAGAGGTGGGCGGGGAGTCTACTGACACCACGACTCCACCCACTGAGCCCTGGAAAACAGACCCCCCCCCCTTCAGTGTGAAAGGGGTCTTAAGGTGCTCCTTGGGTTTCGGGGGTTACATTTTGAATATTAGAGGGATTTTATGGCACATTGTACATTTAACAATTAAACACTAGATGGCAATAGACTCCTTTGGCATATATGCTTTGACAGTCATCTGTGTAATACACAGAGTTGGATGCGTTTTTTTTATTCATATAGTTTATAGGAAAATGCTAACTTTGTAACATCATAACAGTAGTCCAACAATCCTCTAGATCCCCTCCTTACATTCATAGCTGCATATTAAACCTAATGATTAATGTACAATATACAATAGTCAGTGTAGGAGTCGCTGGTATAGTAGAAACTACACTCTCCTCAAATAATAAAACAAACCTGGCTATGACTGCTAAACCCCTCTGAATATGTGACAAAAGAAAAACGTAGAGAAAACTCCAAGGTAACACATATATAAAAATAGATTTTTTATTTACGAACTCCTATTAAAACCATACGTGTGCGCAGCCTATTGCATTAGGGTGTGCACCCCAAAGCTCTAAACACACGTGTATGCCTGTATATATATATATATATATATATATATATATATATATACATATATATATATACACATATATTTATATATATATATATATATATATACATACATATACACAACACACACACACACACACACACTGTAAATACAATAGATAGATATACATTGCTCTCCCCGCAGGCGCAGTGAAAGAGAAGTGCAGAAGCACTTCTCTTATGGCAGAGACAGTCAATGGGAGATCTTTTCCACCTCCCCGCTGGCATATAGAGTGATAATACTAATGCACACTGGGTGATTGGGGTGTGCCTAGGCACATCTGGCACACCTATGATTAAAATGAAAAGCAAAGCAAAGCAAAAAAATATTAGAATTCTTGGCAAAGAATGGTAAATCAAGGAAACACTTCTACAACTGGTAAGTAGATAAGTCCCTAATGTAATATAATATATCATAAATATTGCAACAAAAATCAACGTTCCAAAATTAAAAAAAAAACGACAGTCCACAAGATCAATAATATTAACCAGTTGCCTACAGGGCCCTTAACCCCCTTCCTGCCCAAGCGAATTTTCAGCTTTCATCGCTGTCGCACTTTGAATGACACGGTCATGCAACACTGTACCCAAATTAAATATTTAATATTTTTTCACACAAATAGAGCTATCTTTTGGTGGTATTTAATCACTGCAGAGTTTTTTTTTTTTTTGCTAAAAAAAAAACAAAAAAACATAAGAAATGTTGAAAAAAAAAACATAGCGTTTCATAGCGTGTTATAAAATTTTGAAAACAGGTAACATTTCTCCTTCATTGATGTGCGCTGATCGGCTGCACTTATGGGCACTCGTCAGCTGCACCGATAGGCACTAATGGTTGGCACTGAAGGGCACTGGTAGGTGACACTGATAAGCAGCACTGATCGGTGGCACTGATGGGCTTTGATTGGCACCACTGGTGGGCATTGATAGTTGGCACTAGTGGGCAAAGGTAGTGGCATTGTGGGCACTGGTAGGTGGCACTGGTGGGCACAAACAAGGACCGATGTCACCCTGACATCTTCTGTTTACATCACGTGATCTGCTGTCATTGGCTGACAGCTGATCACGTGGTAAGGAGTCATAGACTCGGTGATCACAAAGGGACGTGCTGACAGCACATGCTTGGGAGGACGTCTATTGACGCCCCTCCCTGGCAATTAAGGCCCGCGCTGTAGCTGTCATTTGGCTATAGCACAGGCTGGAGATGGTTAAAGTGTATGTAAACCCACTCTCATCCTTTCTAAACTACTGCAATATTGGTTATCTAGAAGGATATACATGCCTCCTGCATGTATACTTATCTGTCAAATGTCTCCCCTCTGTCTGCTATGAGACCTGAAAAACTGCAGATTTTGTGGGTGGGTCTGTTTTCCAGGGCTCAGTGGGTGAAGTCGTGAGGTCAGTAGACTCCCCGCCCACTTCTACACTCCCCTTATCAACATGCATTTTCTCCTGTGTATTTCTTACACTGAACTTCTGCTATGATCACTAACATCCAGTCAAACCCCAGAAAAGTCCCCACATGACTTCAGCATGCCAAATCATGCTGAGGTGTAGAACAGCCAATCCTTGCAGAGCTGCTGAAGAAAGGAGTGGGGGTGGGAATTAAAAAATAATGCATGTCTTAGGCTAGTGCACGAGATATGTAAATCACCTGTCAATCACAGCAAGGGGGAAGAACGGACAAAGTTTTCACAGTTTGTCCATTTTATTTCACTGAAAAAAGATATGATGATTGCTCAGAGCTTGATTAACTATTTGTGGCAAGACTGGGCACAGCTGATCTGAAATCCCATATTTTTTTCCCCCATCTTCCCCCTTTTTTTTCTTTCCTCCCCCCCCCCCCCCCCTTTTTTTTTTTTTTTTTTTACTCTTCTCTTCATCTCCCTCCCAACACCATTCTAAATGTCTGGATGGTATAGCTCTATCCCTGCCTAGCTTGACTACGCCCTACATTAGGTTGGGAACTGGCTATATTGCCTGTTAGATTTTTGTTCTCTGAGAATATTCAGAGACATCTAAGACACATTGCAATTTTTGCGATGTGTCATATTTTAAAACAGTTTTTCCCCCTAATTCCCCCCCCCCCCTTTTTTTTTTTTTTTTGGGTTGTTCTCTCTCAATGGAAATTGTAAAAAATACTATTTTCTTCTATGCTATTCTCAATATGTTCCTTTAATGTGAAAGGTCTCAATCACCCTAATAAACGCTTGCAAATTTTCCACTACCTTAATAAAGAAAAAATAGATCTAGTGTTTTTTCAAGAAACACATTTTCGTACAGACGCTATTCCAACATGTAAAAATATATATTATATTACTTGGCTCCATAGTACAAATCCATATGCGAAATCTAAAGGAGTATCAATCGCTATACATAAGAATATGAAGTGTCAAGTCTTAGATTCTAAATTAGATTATTTAGGTAGATATTTATTTGTTAAAATTAAAAATGAAAATAAAATATATACTTTAGCTAATGTATATCTCCCTAACACGGCTCAAATCTTTGAAGGTCTTAAATATATACGCATTCTAGAAAGCTTTGCTGAGGGTGATATTATTCTGGGAGGTGATTTCAATTTGTTTCTTGATCCTCAAATGGACTCATCTTTGGGGAAAACCCACATTTCGCTCTCAGCTCTCTGCAGATTAAAGCAGAAACTATCCACAATGAAACTCTTTGATCTATGGCGTATACTACACCCATCTGAGGAAGATAATACTTTTTTTTCCCCAGTCCATAAAACACATAGTAGGTTGGATTATATTTTTGTATCACAAACATTACTAGATGCTACTCCGACAATTAATATAAAACCTAAAATATGGTCAGATCATTTACCTGTTATATGTTATTTTAATTTAGCAGAATTGCGTGCCAGGAATGGATCCTGGCTACTAAATGATAATCTATTAGCAGATTCTCTATGTGTAACTGATATTAAAAAAGCTATAATGTATTTTATTGAAGACCATGAATCAGATAATACTGCACCACCAATTAAATGGGAGGCTTTGAAATGTGTCTTGAGAGGAATATTTATATTGCATGGTTCTAGATTAACCGCTTCAGCACCGGGCCATTTTTTACCCTTCCTTACCAGAGCACTTTTTGCGATTCGGCACTGCGTCACTTTAACTAACAATTGCGCGGTCGTGCGACGTAACACCCAAACAAAATTGACGTCCTTTTTTTCCCACAAATAGAGCTTTCTTTTGGTGGTATTTGATCACCTCTGCGGTTTTTATTTGTTTGCGCTATAAACAAAAGAAGAGCGACAATTTTTAAAAAAAACACAATATTTTTTACTTTTTGCTATAATAAATATCCCATTTTTTTTAAAAAAAAACTATTTTTTTCCTCAGTTTAGGCCGATACGTATTCTTCTACATATTTTTGGTAAAAAAAATCGCAATAAGCGTATATTGATCGGTTTGCGCAAAAGTTATAGCGTCTACAAAATAGGGGATAGATTTATTGAATTTTTTTTTTACTAGTAATGGCGGCGATCTGCGATTTTTTTTTCGTGACTGCGACATTGCAGCGGACACTTCGGACACTTTTGACACATTTTTGGAACCATTCACATTTACACAGCGATCGTTGCTATAAAATTGCATTGATTACTGTGTAAATGTGACTGGCAGGGAAGGGGTTAACACTAGGGGCGTTGTAGGGGGTTAATGTGTGTCCCTATAGGAGTGATTCTAACTGTGGGGGGGGGGGGGGGGACTCAAGGGGAGAAGACCGATCATGTGTTCCTCTGTACTGGGATCACATGATCGGTCTCCTCTCCGCTGACAGGACGTGGAGCTGTGTGTTTACACACACAGCTCCACGTTCCCGCCCGGTCCCATTGTTTTAACGGGCAATCGCGGGTGCCCGGCGGACATCGCGGCCGCCGGGCACTCGCACCGGGTCCCGAGCGATCCTGCGCGCGCGCGCGCGCGCCCACCAGGCGGCCGGGAATCCGAGGACGTCATATGACGCCCACCCAGGATGGGAGATCCACCTTGTGGGCGTCATATGACGGCGGGCGGTGTTGAAGTGGTTAAAGAAAATTAGGATTGAGGAATATTTAGCTTTATTAAAAAAAAATTCTGAATTGGAAGTAATTCATAAAAGTAGTAATAGCGATAGGGTTAGAATTGAACTTGCTAATACTAGAAGTCAACTTCTGCGTTTACTTGATCAGCAGTCTTCAAGAGTTCGGGATAAAACATTGAGGATGTCCTATGAATATAATAACAAGAGTGGTTCCTTTTTGGCACACTCTCTTCACTCTAAAACATTATCATCATCTGTTTTGAAACTACATGCTCCTAGTAAAGGACTAGTATATACCAAATTCAGCTATAGCAGAGACTTTTTGCAATTATTACTCTTCATTATATAATATTTCACAAACTAACTCTAAAACTGATTATTCTTCCATAGAGGTGGAAAAAAAATGATTTCATATATGGAAGAAACAGCTCTCCCAAATTTTGACTTGGCTACTAGCTCTTCCCTAGAGGTTTCTTTTACTTCTGAGGAACTGCTAAGAGTTATTAAGTCCACTAAGATTGGTAAAGCCCCAGGGCCAGATGGGTTTTCTAGCCGGTTCTATAAAATTTTTGCATCAGAGTTGTCCCCAATTCTTTTACAGTCATTCAATTCAATCTCAAAATCTCAGCTTTTCCCGCCTGAAACATTAAAAGCTTATATCTCGGTTATTCTGAAACCTGGAAAAGATGAAACAAATCCAAACAGCTATCGCCCTATCTCATTGCTGAATCAAGACATAAAGCTTTATGCTAAACTCATTGCTTTTTATTTCATTTACTTCACCAGATTGGTCTGGGGGATAATTTAAATAAAATCATGGCACTATATACAACTCCTTCTGCTCAGGTACGAATAAATGGAACTTTCTCTAATATATTTAAGATTAATAACGGTACCCGTCAGGGTTGTCCGTTATCTCCATTACTTTATGTGATCACAATGGAACATTTAGCAAAAGCTATACGTAATAATCCTTCTATTCATGGTATTACTATTAATGAGATAGATTATAAAACTTCACTTTATGCAGATGATGTCTTACTTTATATAACATCACCAAGAATAAGTATTCCCTCTGTTGTAAAAGAAATCAATCTATTTGGATGTCTAAGCAATTTTAACAAAATCTGACTTATTAAATATCTCACTACCTAGAGACGAGGTTTCTTCATTGGTAGCGCTATTTCCTTTTCATTGGCTAGAAGTAGCAGTGGAATATTTAGGAGTTAAAATTCCAACAGATCTTACACTGGTTTACGAGCCAAATTTTCTCCCACTTCTATTACGAACACAAACCGAATTGTTATCATGGTCGAAGCTTTCTTTAGCATGGTTTGGCCGTATTAATTCTATTAAGATGGATATTCTCCCTAAGTATTTATATTTATTTCAAACCTTACCCATTAAATTACCTAAAACTTTTTTTAAAAAATTGAACAGCTTGCTATCTCAATTTGTCTTGAAAAATATTAAACCTCGAATTAACTGGAAAATACTTTGCCGATCAAAAAATCATGGAAGAGCAGCTTTGCCAGATTTTGAATGTTATTATAAAGCAACTATATTCTCTCGTATTCTAGATTGGTTCCATCATCCCAACGATAAACAATGGGTTCAATTGGAAATTGCCTGTTCCCCATTGAATCCCAAAGCTGCCTTGTGGTTTTGTTTCAAAGATATAGGATTACGGTCTTCTTGACCTTGGCTTACTTATACGGTTTTGGAGAGCTGGCATCATTATCTAAAATGATTCCCTCTGTCTACTATCCCAGCTTCACTTACTTCTTTAATAGACAATCACTCTTTATCTATTGGTGTGCATTCAGGTTCTATTATAACCTGGGACAAATCTTATTGGCCCCAGATTAGACATATGATTTTGGAAAATACCTTTATGCCATTTATACATTTTCAAGCTTTACATGATGAGAAAAAAGGTATTTGGTTTGTTTATTTGCAATTGCAGAGTTTCTACTCCTCTCTAACACCGAAACACTTTATCCATCGACCGTTCACAGACTTTGAGCAGCTATGTATATCTCTGGAACCGCCAACACATACTATATCTAAGATATATACATTATTATCTATTTTTAACTCACCTGGTTTACCAGCATATACGGCCAAATGGGAGATGGAGCTAAATAAATTAATACGAGAGGAAGATTGGGATCAAATTTTTGTCAATACCCATAAACTTTCAATAGCTTGTGATACTCAAGAGCGTAATTTTAAACTACTATATAGATGGTATCGTACTCCAGTTAATTGAAATCACATTTTTCCATCACAATCAGATATATGCTGGCGTTGCAATGTTGCCATAGGTAACTTATCTCATCTTTGGTGGGCTTGTCCCCTTATTTACAAACTATGGGACCAAGTAATTAGCCTATACAATTGTGTTACGGGTGAATCAATCAACAATTTTGTTGAAGTAGCTCTCTTTTCTCTTTTACCTTGATCATTATCTAAAACAAAAAAATCTCTTCTTTGTTTTTTTCTCTCAGCTATTAGGCAAATGATACCTATATACTGGAAAACCTCTATTGTTCCCTCAATTTTGGAGTGGATTAAGACTCTTAATAGTATTATGCATATGGAGATACTGGTAGCTTAAAATAATGATACTATACAGAAGTTTAATGGGGTGTGGCAGACCTGGATGACATTTAAAGATTCATCCAATTTCATAGAATTTTTTTAATTCTTAAGATAATTTTTTTGGAACAAATATATTCTATTTTGGTTTCAAATCTGTAATAAGTCAAGGAAAGGAAAAGAAAAAGAAGGGAGAAAAGAGAAGAAGAAGGGGAAAAAAAGAGGAATGAAGGGAAAGAGAAAAAAAGAAAAAAAAAAGTAGGAAGAAAGATAAGGAAAAAAAAACTTGTAATGCCGCGTACACACGGTCGGAATTCTCGTCGGAAAAAGCTCTGATGATTTTCCCGTCGGAATTTCGCTCAAACTGTCTTGCCTACACACGGTCACACCAAATTCCGATGGTCAGTAACACAGCGGCATAAAACACGTTCGACAGCACTATAAAAGGGAAGTTTAATGTTTTCCGAGCATGCGTCGCAATTTTGCGTGTCGGAATTGCATACACACGATCGGAAAATCCGATAGAAAGGTTTTCCGTCGGAACAATTGAGAACAGGTTCTCAATCCAAAGCCCGTCGGAAATTCCGACAGAAAAAGACCGATGGGCATACACACGGTCGGAAAATCTGTTGAAAAGCTCCCATCGGACTGTTTCCTTAGGAAATTCCGACCGTGTGTATGCGGCATTACTGTATTAATGCGAGACACCATGTTTTTCATCCACCCCTGGGGATGTTTTTTTTTTTTTTTTTATAGGATGTGTTTATCCTATAAGTTAGTAATTATACAATTAATGAACATCGCAGTTATTAACATATATGTAGGATGATTGTATTGGTTTGTGTATAGTTTGTTGTTGTTTGTGAAAAATTTTGAAAATAATAAAAATATATTGGAATGAAATCCCATACTCTATATTGTGCCAGACAAAAAAAAAAAATCATTCTTGACTGTAGGGACATCCCAAAACAGTGAATAATCGAGGGGTTGATAACCAGGAGAAAAACACGCAACCTACAAAAGAAGCCCCAGATATATAACAAATTACCTCAAGTAGCTGCCTGCAAAACCTTGTGGCCAAAATACACACCTGAGGATGCCAAAACACCAACTTTGTAATACTTGGTATTGGTATTTTGGTAATTACTTTCTTCTTCTCCCTAGTTATTTTCTTCTTTTTCTCTTATTTGAGGTCGGAGATACACTATAATACCAAAAGTATTGGGACACATGCCTTTACACAAACATGAAATTTAATTGCATCCCAGTCCAATATTGAGTTGGCAATTTTTTTTATTTTGAGAATCTTGCAAACAAGAAACACATCCTATGTAAACAGTAAGTGCAGCGCTCAGAATAAACTCAAAAATATATATATACAGTACATAAAGTGCACATAAATGATCCAGGAAGAAACTCAAACAACATATATATCCAGGCAATGCTTATAGACACTAAATATATGTGTACGATAGACCAAAAAATGTATATACTATGTGACAATCAAAATATGAGTGAATGATGTCCAATAAAGTGAAGACATTTTTTTCTAAATAAATTATAGTCCTTAGTGTTTGGACAGGTGAACCAAACAATAAATTGTAGATATCAAAAACGTGGTTCAAACTAACTGACACTTGAACTGGATAACGATGCCCAAACTTGATGATAAGTGATCCACCACCAGAGAGTCAAAAGGCTTACCGGAGCAATTGAACCCAAATGTGTTAAAGCTGAATTTCTAGCTTAGTCAAATGTATATAGATACAAGTCTGATAAGCGAATAACGCGATTAAACCTTTGTCTGTATAAGAATATAAACGTACGATAACAGGGCTAAAAGGACAAAGAATTAAATTTTATTGATATACAGACAAAGGTTTAATCGCGTTATTCGCTTATCAGACTTGTATCTATATACATTTGACTAAGCTAGAAATTCAGCTTTATGGCTGCTTTCACACCTGAGCGGTGCGGGGCGGCGACGGTAAAGCAGCGCTATATTTAGCGCTGCTTTACCATCGCTTTACCCGCGGTATGCGGCCGCTAGCGGGGTGGTTTTAACCCCCGCTAGCGGCCACAAAAGGGTTAAAAACCTCCGCAAAGCGCCGCTGCAGCGGCGGTTTGCGGGCGGTATCCCCGCGGTTTCCCATTGATTTCAATGGGAAGGAGCGGTATAGGAGCGGTAAATACACCGCTCCTATCCCGCTCCAAAGATGCAGCTAGCAGGACTTTTTTTACCGTCCTGCTAGCGCACCGCTCCAGTGTGAAAGCCCGCCGGCTTTCACACTGGAGTGAATGGGGCCGGTTTTTTCAGGCGGTGTACAGGCGCTATTTTTAGCGCTGTACCGCCTGAAAAACCGCCCCAGTGTGAAAGGGGCCTAACAGATGGTGCCCGTGTGTGAGGAGTTTTGACGTTTTGAGCGAAACATTCAAAACCAGCAAGCTTCTTTGAACACTGTTTATAGATATATAACCTTTTGTCTGCACTAATACTTTGATGAGACTGATATGAATAGTATAAGTGAAATAAATTGTACGTGCGAATGTGGCTTTAGTTGCAACTTACAATGTGGCTGGCTGAGCAGTTGGTAACTGCATGTTTGTGCCATGTGCCTTGGGGGAAGGGCAGTCAGGATGCTTACAATGCAAAATGGTTGTTACTGTATCTTGTGATCTTTCAGAATGGAATGTGAACTTATGTTTGAGCCGTGTTATATTATTGTGGTTTTGGAGTTGTTGTTTCATTGGATAGCGTGTGTTCCTAAGTGTACATTCTCAATTGTGCGGTGAGATGACATGCTTTTCAGTGGAACTGTTTCTAAAATGTGTCTATGGTTTAAGTGTTCATGTGGTGTCTCAGGTGGGTGGCTTTGTGGAGATGGAGAACCTGTGTTTGAGGCCTCCCAAGGTCTCTAGTGGTATATAGAGGGAAATGCTTGTAAGTGTTCATTTGGTATTTCAAATGTGTAATTTTGTAGGGAGAAGTTTGTGTAGCTAGCGAAGAAGTTTGGTTTGGCGGGAAAAATGCACAATTTTGTCACGGCCTGGCTTTTGTAGTCTGCCATGTGACCAGGGTCGGTGGCCATTTTAAAGACCTGTGAGTCTTCCTATAGACGAAGGTGCAGACACCATTCCCTTGTGTGTGAAACCATGTGACATGAGCCACCTTGTTTATAGGCATAATTTCTGTTTTCTTTTAAGTGAAATTGTACTGAGTGTATGAGAAGACATCCTGCCTCAATTGGGCCAAGATTGCAGGAGGGTGTCGGAATGAATGATATGGGCTCTGATTGGACGCTTGAAGGCAGTGAAAAAAAACTAGGATCTGGGCCTTTCTGCCAACAAGCGCTTCTGATTGACCCTTGCATGAGTCTAGGTCAAGACGCTTCCCAATCTTTGAGATTGAAATGCACCTGTGGGCCTAGGTCACACTGAATGATCTTGCTGTACATGGATCTATCTTTCTGTGTGAACTACAAGGGCCAGCATTGTACTATGGGGGGCATTGGTGGACTACAAGGCCCAGCATTGTACTATAGGGGGCCATTGGTGGACTACAAGGCCCAGCTTTGTACTAGTAGGGAAGTTGTGCTTTTTCATGATGTCCCATGTGTCTTTTGTTGGATGTGCTAGGCATCATCTTTTTAAGTGAATGTAAGCTATTGTAAGTTAGCTGTTTTTTGTTTGGCGGGAAAATCCCATTGTTATGATGGCCTGCGATTTGTTTGTAAGCACCATGAGGGTGCAGACGGCGGCCATTTTAAGCTTGTGAATCATCCCAGAGCTCTGATTCCTTTGTGTGTAGCCATTTTCTGTACAGGCATAATCTCCTTTTTAAGTGAACTCTATTTTTGTACTTTTTATATTTTTTGGGGAGAGTTCGTTTAATGTTTTTGGTCATTGGTGGGGTACCAGCCATATATTGTATGGGAAACGGCTGACTGTAACTATATGTTGTAGGTAGTTGTGGTGTATATTGGAAATGAACTATGATTTTGACCTTTATGACCAAGATACAAGTCCCCATAAGTGTAAAAATATTTTTTTAAAGGGTTTGGTTTTTAAGTTGAAAAACCTGTTTCTTATCCAGTAGACCATGTATTGTTGGGACACAATAGAAGTTGTCACACCCTAGGAGGGGGGGGTGGGGGTCTCAGGCTTCTAACCGAGAAAATGGGGGAAAGTGTTGTGAACTCTCAGAGCCAAATATTGTGCTTTGTATTTGGGACAAGAATGCACATCGGTCCCGGCCCTCAGGGCACAGGGAGGGCATGCAGACTGTTTAGTTGAATATGCCTATATTTTAGGATAGACCCTAATTGACATAGCCTAAAGTGTTTGTCTAGGGATAAGTGGTAATATTGGTGTCTCAATTGTATGGTCAGTGTTTGTAGGGAGAAAAAAGTTTGTGTGTTGGTTTTCATTTGTTAATGTCGGCCATTTTTCTGTAGTCCGGATCTCATCCACCATTTTGCCGTTGACCGATTTTCAATTACTGCAACTGTTTTTTTGTTTCTGATAATTTTAGCCCCAAGCTAAATCTTGTACTGAATTAATGACGCCATTTTTCACCATAGGCCAGGTATTGATTTTCGTTTGGCCCGGCTGCCATTTTTTTGTGTCCGCTGTGTTTGGGTGGAATTGCTATTTGGGTTTATAGAGGCGCAGTCTAAGACACTGTTTCCTTTTTAAGTGAATTCAATCATTTCAGTTTTTATACTTTTAAAAATGGCGTGTGTTGTTTTTGATTGTTTGGGGCCTACAGTGGAAGGGAAGGGCTTTGATTGACCTTTTTCAGACGTCTTTTTGCAGGAGTTTTGTTGCACTGTTGTGTGGTATTCTGGTTTTAAAACTGGTGGTTTGACTTCCCAGGGGGATATGTGAGTCAAGGGGGATTTTTATTGGCTGATGCTAGCCATAGATTTTTCTAATGTCTTGATAGACAAAATAAGGTTTATATTGTAATACTGTTTTGGAGAGACATTCAAATTATTGTAATATCAAGGTACAGAGAGAAGCCATAATATTTGTTTTGAATAGTGGAGGATTTCATGGTGTTTTGTAGTTTGTCTGACAACACATTTAACCGGTAGTAGAGTAAATGTGAGGATTAGTACGCTAGCAAACCAGGAGGCCGTGTATAATAATCGGAAAACGCTGGGTGCCAGTACTGTAAAAATAAGTCACTAGCAGTACTGATCTGATTAGTGCATGGGTGCCCTGGGTGAGGCCCCAAACCAGTCAGACAGCTGCCTTACACATGAGATCTGGGTTTGGGGCTCCGGACATGAGACCCCTTAAAGCTGTGGAGGGTATTTTTGATGTCTGGTGGTAGACCCCAGAATAAAAAAAAAAAATATTTTGGAAGTAGTTCAGTTGTGGCTTCAGAAATCTGTAATGGTGAGTGCATTGATGGAGGTGTAGTTTGATTCTCAGAGGAGGAACTGTTTTTTTTGTCATAAGAGTCCTTAGTTTTCGGTCTGTCCCTGCCTGCTCTAAAGAGCTGAGTGGGGCAGACTAACGCTGGTTGAGACCTGTTTGTGGTTTTGAACGTAATGGCGTCGAGAAGGCTAGAGTTGGCTTTTTGGGGAGCAGATAGTCACTACTGTATGGGGTCCAGTTTTACTGTAGAACTGTGGAAGCTATATTTTACATGTGTGATTGTTGTTTTTTTTGTACAATAGAAGGCTCATTTTGTTTTTTAATCCCATTGTGTTACTGGCCGATCAATTGTGAAGGTAGTAGTCGATTTTATGGTCGAGTAGTTGTTTCAGCCCTAGTATGAATCTTTCTCTTTATAAACTGCTAACTGTGAATCGTAAGTTTTGTAATTAGATCTGTAAACACTGGCGATGTTGTTACTACTATAACTCATATCGCAAAGGTGTGCATCAGTTGACTACCTCCTGTAATAATACGCATGGGGTCCGGATTATCCAAGTTTGTGCTAAACATTCTTGAGGTAACCGAAGTAATAAGTTTTTTGTTAGGCATTTCTTTTGGAATATTTCAGAAAAGTCCACGGAAGGGATTGGACTATTATTTGGTTCAGGAAATCTCTAGGCTAATTTTTTGAAGGACTGTAGCCAGGACAGAGAATATTGTTCTGGCAAGTAGTGAAAAAAAGGCAGCAACGTTGATAGGGGAGGGGCCTATCTACTCACTTCTTGTCCAGAGGGTCGCTACCTCTGAAGTAGGCAACCTCTAAAGAGGTTGGGGGATCAGTTCAAGGTCCATTGTCCGTAAAGGATGGGTAATCGAATCGCTTTAAAGAGGGTGTCTAATCGTGGGGAACCATACCACTTGACCCCGAAGGAAGAAATGATAGATAAATATGGGCCTTGGGCTGTGAAATATGCAAGAGTGGGATCAGTGGACAGGGAGAAATTATTCTAAAAAAGGTACTTTTAAACCAAAAGCTTAGGAAGCCCGGTGGTACAATAAAGAGATGCATGGAACGCATGGATGGTAGAATCCATGCATTGAACTGATGATGTGAATATTTTTATGGTGGGAGGTAAGGAGAAAGCGCACCAAATGCTGAGAAGTAGGGACAAACAGGGCCAATAGAACCACATCCCCAGAGTAGTGGCGGTGATGATCAGGGGAACAGCCTCCACACCTAAGGTATGTACCAATAATGCTACTAATCCAGTTGTCACCAACAATGTTTCATTCCTGGTGTTTTTGCAAGGATAAATCCCTGGAAGGTGGGCGTTTTTATTATAGAAAATATGAAATATGTGTGACGTCTAGAGTTCATCTTTGACCCAGCTAATTGTGTGCGTGTGTGGAATATGCCATATATATTTCGTGTCCTGTGATTTCTGTTGTCGCAGCTGCTGACAGCCCAACAACGCAAACTGTATTGACATGCAAATTACCTGAGCCAAGATAACTATATGTAATAATGAATTGAAAGGTGCTTTACTAAACTCAGTTTGTTTTCCAGAAGACAGTTCGGCAAGAGATTTTCTGGTGAAGTATGATTTGTTGAAAAATGGAAAAAAACGTTTTATTGCGAGTTGCTAATTTTTTTCTCCCTCACCATGGTGAATATTTTTTTTTTTTGGGGGAATTATTGGTATACCATAAAACAAATCCACGTGGTATTAATATGTATTAAGTAATACATATTAATAATAAGTTGAGCTCAACAATTTTTGCTATTTTAAAATAAGGTGCACTGTTTATGTAATGTAAATGTATATTTGTGTCATATGCTAATGTCTTGTTACAAATATATAACCATGATTTTTTTCAGGCGAAAAATTGAATGTTTATTACTAAATTTTATTGGTGTTTTTCAGATGATAATTGGGTTTCACGGCTTTCAGAACCAGAAGGAAATCGTAGACAATTTTTTTATTATTTTCCCTGGGTTCAACACCATTATGTGGTTTGTGCTCCTATTTGTCAGCCCATTCAGCTGTGTTTTGGACTACCTAAGTGGGTGTGGTATTTTCTAATCCAACCTGTATAAAGAACGAGTTTCTGTGCTCCACTGATTACTTGTGGGGGGAAAAAATACTGTTTAGGACTGTTTCACCCCCCCTGCGGTTATGGTAATTAGTTACCTGGCTGTACCAGCTCTGCTCATTGCCTCAGGCTAAGGTATGTTAATGTCCCTTAAGCAACCTGTGTCCCCAAGTAAAGATTCAACCCACATCCTGTCCAGTGTCACTATGTTTACGTGACGATGTGTTATGAATTGTCTAATGTGTCTGTGGCATATCTGTCGCTAATATCTGGGGGGTTTCAAAGCACACAGGTTGGCTCGAATTGTACCCCCGACTGTTCAGCGTTCTCAGTGCTGCAAGGGATTTTTCTTTGCCCTTTGGTCAGTGGTGTTTGGTAACAGAGGTTTCTCGAGCTGGATACACATTATGCAATTTTTTATCTTATTTTTTTTAAATTTTCTTTAGATTTATCTGCAGAGGTGAAGTACGAGGGCCTGCCGGATTGCATACAAGTTGAAAGTGTATAGGTCTGGCCTCGTATTGTATAGTTTTGGTTGAGTCTGGAGAAAAAGTTGTGCAGGATGTATAGGCATGCCGTATTCTCCTCAGTTAATCTGTGTCCTGCAGGCCAGGAAGCCCAGTGCCCCAGTGACGCTATGCCCCTGTCATTCATGTGAGTCCTGTCTGAATAGTATAGGCAGTTAATTTTGTATGGGTGAAGGATAACATGGTCTGATTACCGAATTGATAAAGGAGGGAGAAGGTGTGCAGCCTCTATAAAGAATCGAGTGTACCTGTTGGCAGGTGGTTTTCAATACGGGTTTTCAGACTATTTCCCATACTTAGGATAAAGAGAGGCTTAATGGAGACTGCCGTTGGAGCTGGAGGGTGGGGGGGGGGGGGGGGGGGGGGGGGGGGGCGCACCGGGTAGGTGAGGGTAGTATCCAGGTTGCCTATGAATCATAATAGATTGGTAGATGACTCCAGGATCATCAAAATCTAACTTACACTGTCTCATCCCTAGTGACAGGGATGGAGCATTGTGCAGATATCTCGGTCAATCTGGGTACTAGCCTTTAACAGACTCTACTGGGTTACACCCTGCAGTCCATCTTGTTCTGATGGTTTGAGTCCAGACAGCCTCAGATGACTGGTACGAATGAGTGCTGGAGAAAGGAAGGTGTTGTGCTATGGGAAAAGGCAACAATGCTGGCACAGGAGGGGGTCGTGTCTAATGGATGCCGGGGTAGTGTCCCAACTGGTCTTAAACAAAGTTACCAGGGTACTGGTGCTGGTATCACATGTCTAATGATGCACTGTTTTCAGCATCAGGTTAAATGGTAATCAGCAGGGTACACTACCTCGGGGAGTCTATTGTACATCTCCTCTTGCCCTTGGCATGGATATAGCAGGAACACCGGGTTGTACCCCAATCACCCCTGAAGGAAGGTTTTTATGGAAAACCTGACCTCCCCTTACACCTACTGAAACTTCTGTTGGGGTTCGGGGAGGAGTTAAAAATTTGGTAGTTGGGTGGTTTGTGCAACAGGATCTGATAATGACAACAGTCTGTGTAGGGCGTGAATAGAAGGGCCCTACTCAGGGGTTTATGATCCAAGGAGAGGAGGGTGGTGCAAAATAATAGCGGTTGGGAATTATCTGATATGGAGCTAGCTGAGGTAACATTAAAAGAGTTTCTAGGGATCACCTAGTGGTGGTCAGGGTAGGGGCTGGCTGGACATATTGGGGTGGAGGAGTTCCAGAGCGGTCCTAATGTTGAACATGGGAGTAGTGATTTGGGTGATCTCAAGATCAAAAGAGGTCAATCCAGATATCTCCAAGGTTGAGTTGCTTAGTGGGAAAAGTTAATTCAGGTACAGTCTTAGGGCCACAGCTTTAGTAAACTCCACCCTGTTGCCGTCCTAATTTGGGTAACTATTAGAGACCAACGTAGGGGATTGTGTGCATTTAAAAGAGGACCCTAGAACTATATTTTTTATTTTTGTTCTTTGCTGTTCTGGGGATAAGCCTTTTCAATTTATAGTAATAATATGCGGTCAGGTTTTACCTAAATTCCAAAAAAGGTTTTAATCATTTTTTTTATTTTTTCATTTTATTTCTTTCCTCCCTCTCATTGTTAATATCTGTGTACCTGACCTGGGAGAAAATACTGCTAATTGCTAGTATGGGAGAATTTTTTTTTTTAGAAACTATATTTTTATTTTTTATTATGATTTTTTTGGTGCTATTTTTTTATTTTTCATTTTTATTTTTTTTTATTTTTTTATTTCTTTTTATTTTTTTTTCCAACCATTATATTTGTTCTTTGTCTAACCCAGATTCCGTGCTCTTTAACCGTCGTGGTTGGAGTAGCATTAAATCTGTAGGTTTTTTTCTTCCCTTTCCATTATTAATTCCACCATTTTCGTTCATCTTAATTACTCACCTCTCTTCCGTTTCTTTTGCTTCATTCTAAATTTTTCTCTGGGTTTTCATCATCCATCTTCTCAAGATAATGTATCTGTTTAAAAGGATTTTCCCTGTCCGCAAATAGTGTACCATACTTTGAACCAAAAGTATCCCTGGACATCCCGTGTTTTTATGTCTTAATGTAATGCTACCCCCCTTAGTCTACCTACTGCTTTAACCTGAGCCCCGTGAGCAAGTGTGGTGGACCCCGGGACCTTGCAATAACAGGCAGTGTTGACTATCCCTACCATCAAGGGCCATGGATGATACTGTCTGTTGCTTGGACTCCGTTCCCTGTGGGGAGCCCACTTTACTCATCCCCATTGCACCCCTTATAAGTATTAAGTCTTGATGACCGTTGCTCCTGTCTGGCATTCCTCCAATATCTGTACACTGACATTCTGTTTTTTGTTTGTTTTATGTATTCATGCACGACGCTCTGGAGGCCCGCCCAACCACCACCTGAAGACAATCAAGTCATCTCTTGAGACAAATGTGACAAGTAAGACTACCCTGAACTGTTCTTCACCATGCTGAAAAGTGCTGTCTCGCGGTCCGATCCAAGCGGAGAAACCACTACACGGTCTCACCAAGTTACAGGACTAGATATGCCAGGATCCCGCCATCAATGTTGGAGTTCCGCTCTTCCAAGGCAGAGGGGCGATGAAACATTGCAGTACAGACACTCATGGTTTAGATGTGAAGCCTCAAGGGCACCTGGATTTGTTTCCTGTCTTAAGCCTACCTTGAGGAGTTCCGGCGTGTTCAAGAAAGGACGAGGAGGCCGTGGCGGTGGTGGGGAAGGGTTGGGACTTCTGGGCTGTTGTGGGTGGGTACAAAATCATTGAAGGACTACTTAAGTTCAAGAATGAACTTCAGGGGGAACTGTGTTGGATATTTTGAATATTTAAAATGGAATTGGATTGCCATGCCCCATCGGATGTGTATATGTGTGCATGGGTATATATATGTGTATATATATTCATATATATTTTTATGACAGGCAAGCTAGACTTTTTCCATAGATTGACTGTGCCCAGGTGTTAATTGAATATCCTTTGTTCTCTTACAATAGGGGTCATTACCTAGTTGGAACTGGTGGTTCACTAAGCTTGGAGACTACCTGACAAACAGGAGTTTTGTCTTTAGAAGAGGACCAATCACGGAGCTAGATACAATGCACTTCTGAACCAATGAGGTGTTTCATTGATAGGAGTGGGTTACTCTAACAACATAAAACCAATAGTTTAGGGATACGAGTCCCTCTTAGCCTGATGCTAAACATGTGAGCCGCCGGGGTAATGTATCTCCCTCTCTCTCCCTCTCTATCTTTCTCTCTCTCTCTCTCTCTTTACTCTTCCCGACTATTCTTCTATATTAAGATACAACTAAGATTTAAGGAACAGCCTGTGTATGTCCATTGTAATTATATCCCCTTTTCTGCATTAACTAACTATCTTTGTAAACACTGGCAACATGGCATTTATAACATCTCTATACTATGTTGGGTAATCTAAAAGGTTATATTATTATGTCTCTTTAATATAACAATAAATTGTAATTGTTTATCTATTCGCACGGTTATCGTACGTTTATATACTTATACAGACAAAGGTTTAAGCACTTTAATCGTGTTATTCACTCTATCCTTTTTGTATCTATAATGATTTTAACTAAGCTAGAAATTCAGCTTTAACAAATGAGTGTACACCCAATAAGTCAATCAGGCTTGTAGGGCCACACACCCAGGGGAAACTGTCACAGAGGACATGACTTCCAACCAGAAGACCAACTCCAACAATGGACCTCAATGGGATAGGTAATGGACAGAGAGCCACATGGATAGTTGCTCCAATAAAACAGATTTATGAAAAGGAAGAAGAAGTAGGCACATAGTGTAATCCCATTTAAATCAGAAACAATTTATTCAATAAAAAAGGAGGAGGAAATACACTCACATTTTAGTTGATAAAAAAAAGCGCTTTGGAATAAAACAGTGACTTCAGCAGAGCGTTCACGACGCATTTTGTCTTAAAATACATCATCTGGGTGTCGTGTTTGTCCTTAGACGGTGTAGTTCTTTCTTCATTTCTTTTTTTTGGGTATAGTCCAATTATGCCTTTATTTTATTTACCATGTTTGTTTATATTGTCCTGTTTGTCATTGGTGCTATTTTGTGCCAATGTCATCTCAGGTTTTTATAAGTGAGGCTTGCACCCGGTTTTGATCTTTTTAGTGAGGTCATTTCCGGTTTGTGACTCATGTTCTCCGTTTAATATATGGTGTTTTTATTCAGTGATGCTGTTTCTGCTCCCAACCTCTTCATAGTGAGGCTTGGAGAGCATTTGGCAGCGCTGGTTTGCTTGTTCCTGGAAGTGATGTCGTTTCCTGTTCTGTCCTCTCCAAAATGAGGCTTGGAACACATGTGACAACGACATCCTGTCTGTTCCCGGAAGTGATGTCACTTCCAGTTCCTGCTCTTTCAGAATGAGGCTTGGAGTGCAAGCCGTGGCGCCATTTTGTCTGTTTCGGGAAGTGGATGCTAATCCACACATTTGACACCATGAGGCCGTGGCTCATTACCCAGGTAAATTTTTATTATACAAGTACAGTGCCTACAGCAGAAGAGCAACCCAGATGATGTATTTTAAGACGAAACGCATCGGGAAGCTCTGCTGAAGTCACTGTTTTATTCCAAAGTGCCTTTTTATCTACTAAAATGTGAGTGTATTTCCTCCTTTTTTATTGAATAAATTGTTTCTGATTTAGCATATGAGCATTGTCTACTGAACAAGTCAGGTACAGAGGATATAGCAGCGTCAACTGCTGGAAATCCCCATTTCTTATAGAACTTTTCCTTCATAGGATAAAGTATTAAAAACTTTTCTGGAGGAAAAAACACTTTATCTGGGTGCTCCCACTCAGAATACATAAGCTTTTTTAGCCATGAATGGATAGGAAAAGCATGAACAGATTGAGGAGGCTTTAATGAACCCAAACCAGAAGTGGGCTCATCGATTGACTGCGCTTATTGGCAGTAAAAATGTAGAGCGGACAAATTCAGTGAGAGACTGTACCAACCACCTTTCCTGCAAACCTGATCCTTTCGTATTAGGTTCTTTGGACATCAGCCTCTTCCGGGTCCCTTGAGAGAAATTCGTCATCTCTTGCCCCTTGTTCCTCATCATGAGTGCCTGAGCAATGGACAGGGACCGGTTATGCTTAGTCCCACTCTGGGATGCGATTAAATCATCAATTTTTTTGCTCCAAAGTTAGTGGTTGGAGAAAAAACCTCCTTAGTCATATATACAGGGGCTGTAATGCTAAAGGCACCTGCAACCCTTGCCCCTCCTGATGGCTTATTCTGACCAGCCAAATTATTCTCAGGGGAGGATGCCCTCTTTTTTGAGAAGGGTCTAAATGTGTCAAAGGAATGCCTGTGTCACCAAACCTCATATATACCTTCGCTCTTGTGTACCTCCGCAGCTTGAAACTGCAAAAATGGTGCCTTTAAAACACACATTCCCTGGGTGTTGGAGGACGCCAATGCCGCTCTAAGCCCCGTCCCCCCCATCACTACGACCCTTCCTCTCGCCTTTCAAAAGAAAGCTTTTCCAGCGCAAGTGCTGGCTCCGATCCTAT
Source organism: Lithobates sylvaticus (assembly GCA_028564925.1). Taxonomy (NCBI): domain Eukaryota; kingdom Metazoa; phylum Chordata; class Amphibia; order Anura; family Ranidae; genus Lithobates; species Lithobates sylvaticus. The sequence continues at coordinate 509,829,350 of CM053026.1, read as the reverse complement.
GGGATCATACAGAGAGAAATGGCGGAGGGGGGTGCCTGGAAGCTGCCAAGCGGTGTGCCCTTATTCTTTTTATTTTTTTGAGCGCTCTTTCCCTAAAGGAAAAACAGCACAGGGGGGCGTCTGATGGGGAGGCAAACCCCCCCCCCCCCAAACTTATCGGAGGTCTGCTGCCAGCCGGAGGAAGAGAAAATTGCTGTTTTCTGGACACATTGTGGGCTCTCTAAGAAGCATGAGACGTAAGTGCTCTATACAGCCCCCAGTGGTGACACATAGGCATGACAACATTTACTAATTAAAGGAGACATTCATAAGAAAATTTAAAAAATTTCTTAGAAAAACTCCACTTACCTTTCCCGCCACAGGGTTTTCTGTGGTAAACCAACAGACCCAATCTTCACCCTTCACGGTGGGTTCTGTTAAACCTTCAGGAGCTGGGGATCCTTGAGGAAACCCATAATCCTGGACCTGTAATAGCACCTCAGCCAGTAAAACTTTATGGCCTTAATACCAAAAAGTACTGGATCCCGGGGTCCAGCTCTCTAAAAAGAGAAGCGTTACAGGCAAGACCTTGTTTCTTCAAGGCCCGGGTACCATTCAATTCAGCCAAAAAGACACTTTGAATGGATCTGGCTGCATGGTTAGCCCCAGAAAGGATTGCTCCAGTGGAGCTGAAGGTGGCCTTTAACCCACATTAACTACTATGGCTCTGTGTCCCGTGATGTACAATAAGAAAGGTTTTTTTATTTTTCCAACCAAGAGCAATATGGTTGGAAATATTAAACTATATTATATATATATATATATATATATATATATATCACTAAATAGCACAGACATCTTCATAAATTCTACACATCTTTGTCCAGAGAGAAAACAGGGAAAGAACCCAACACCCAGAGATCAACAAACAGCAGCTACAGGCCTGATATTCCTCCACGCCTTTATCCAGACCCTTTGCCGTCATCTGTCTTTCTCAAAACCCCGAATTTTCCCTACCTCACTAAGAAGCTCACACACCACCACAGGAACAGGAAGGTCATTCTGCCTAAGGGGTACCTGACACCGTGCATTTCGGGTGTAAAATTGGACTACTAAGCTGACTAGAAAAAGAGTCTCCAAATCAAATCCCTTGCGATTCTGCAATGCTCCATACACCCACTCAGCATAAGACATGCTAGGCAAGAAAGGAATATTCAGCGCCCTCCCCACCTTTTTATAGACTTCTATATTGAAATGGTACTGAAGCAAGAAGTGGTCCATGGTTTCCACTTCACCCTAACACTCCACTCTTGGACAACCACAATTGTCCAAAGAGCGGCACTTCACGTTCCGCCTCACATAGAGCCTACTGTGGAAATCGAGCCAGGCCTGGTCCCTAAATTTCAAGGGAATCCTCTCAGAATTTATTAAACATAAACCCTCCCTCATAATATGACCTGGGCTATCCCTTAGGGCCAGTGGCACATGAAAGACAATACCCACAATCTTCTCACCCATTAATCTCTTAGGGAGGGACCTGATATCCTCTGCTGTCACATGACACCGTCTAAGAATTTTCAGGCACAGGGCAACATAAGCTGGGAGCTTACCATGCTTGATCCTTCGGCTTTTCACTGGCCCGCTACTCTACCAACAGCCCAGAAAAGGTTAAAACCAGATCTGGAAAATACCTACCCATCCAGGCAGTCTCTCTGCTAGCATGTTACCAAAATAATGTTTCAACAACATCAGAGAGAAGAACACAACCGGGTTGACCATCCCTAGGCCACCCTTCCGCCTAGATAGGTAAGTCACATTCTGCTTCACAAGATTCAGCCTGTTCCCCCATAATAATTGGATGAAAGAACTATAAATCCTGGTATAGCAACACTGGCAAGATGCAAACAAAGCTGACATACAGAAAGGTAGGAATCAGGTAGATCTTAATCAAGTCCACCCTTTCCCTCAAGGAGAGCCGCCACCATTTCCAGCATTTCACCTTGACATCAGCATCATTCAGCCTGGCTTCCCAATTTGACTTACTGCAATCATCAGGGCCAAACTCAATGCCTAATACTTTGACTTTCTGCTGAGGCCTCGGGAAGATGTCCAGAAGTGCAAAGCTCTCACCTCCCTCGTTCATCCAAAAAACGTCACTTTTATCACGGTTGACTTTGGAGCCTGATGCCTCAGAATACTGCTCTATAACTGAGACCACCTCCTGTGCCTCCTCTGTCCCAGAGATAAAGACAGAAACGTCCTCAGCATAGGATACAACCCTCAAGGGCGGCTCACCAGTAATGCCCACCGGCACCCCGCACAACGGCCCACTCTCTAGCCTTCTGACGAAGGGGTCAATTGCGAACACGTATAGAAAAGGGCTCAGCGGACACCCCTGGTGCACCCCCGATCCAACCCTGAAGGGCCATCCGACCCAACCGTTAACAAGCGAGAAGCTCTCTGCCTCTCTTTATAAAGTCTTAAGCCATCCAACAAACCCACCCCCCAGGCCATACTTGTCAAGGAGAAGCCAGAGGTACTCATGATTGACACGATCAAAAGCCTTCCCCTGATCCAATGCTAGCAAATACTTTCCCCAGCCTTCAGCCCTGCAACGTTCCAGAGCCTCCCGGACAGCTAACACCACTGAAAAAGTGCTCCTGCCCTGGAACAGTGCTGCTGATGAGAAAGCAATCTGTCTGCTACTGATGACAATCACCAGAAAATAATCTTCGCCAGAATCTTTCTATCGACATTAAGAAGACTAATGGGGTGCCATTTCTCAATCATTGAGGGATCCTTGCCTTTTGACAACAGAATCACAGCAGGATTGTCTCGGGGGGGGGGGGGGGGGGGGGGGAGTGAACCCTCTTGCAGACAGCCGTTAAATACCTCAACAAGATAAGGTACCAAGCTGGATTTGAAAGTCTTATAAAATTCAGCCATCAATCCATCTGGCTCAGGTGTTTTGTTAATAGCCAGACCGTCAATAGCTTTGACTACCTCTTCTGCTGTGATTTCCCCCATCAAACTTGCCAGCGGAATGTTATTTCCCAGACCTGGTGTAGAATCCAAAAAAACTGGACATCTTTGCCCGATCGAGGTACTTCTCCCCCAGAAGATGCACATAAAAAGACCTCGAGACCTCCATGATCCCTGACCTGGATTTCGTCAAAGAGCCCTTACTATCCCTCAGCCCAACAACCGTCTTAACTGCTGCGCTTTTTTGCAGTTCTGATAAGGGTCGGGTGAGTGATATTTCCCATAGTTCCTTTCCAGAACCAAAGAAGCGCGCCGGTCATACTGATACTTCCTAAGGAGAAGTTTCACCTCAGAGATTGCCCCTGAATCTCTACCACTCGAGACTAGGAGATCAAGTTTTCTCTGCAGCTGCTGGAAGGCAATGTACTTACCAAGCTGTTTCCTTTTTCCTATGGCCTTGTAAAACCCACTAATCCGGCTTTTGGCAAGCTCCCACCACTCTGACTTACTGCTGCAGAAATCCAGGGTGGTTATTTGAGCCTGAAAAAAATCCTCAAAAGATTGTCATCCAGCAGAGCCGAATTCATCCTCCAAATACCCTTTCCTTTAGGTGGCATAACTGAAGCATTGAAAATAACAGACAGCATTAAGTGATCAGAGAACGACACTCAGGAGCCGAAAAGGCAGAGTCCCCCTTAAAAAGAAAACCTGTCTATCCTGCTCTCACAACTGCCTTGCTTAAATGTGTACCCCGTGCTGTCTGGGCAATGCTTAATATGCGCATCTTCCAGACTTGCTTCCCTGGCTATCATATTAGGAAAGACGCTATCATATCTCAGGCTGTCAGTGGAGCCTTTCCTGTCTTTGGGCCTAGGGACGGTGTTAAAATCACCTCCAAAGACAACTTGCCGAGATGTAAAAAGGAAAGGCTTAATCTTTGTAAAGAGGCATTTCCTCTCCCATCTAGTTTGTGGTCCATAAATATTTATTAAACGTAGACCGTGCCCCTTCACAGAGATGTCTAGGACCATACACCTTTAAATCTCTACCTCAAAGACCCTCGACACGTTACCATGCCAGTAAAAAGTACTGTAACTCCGCTGTAAGGCTCAGCCACAAGAGACCAGAAGGAGGGCCCGAGCCTCCACTCCCTCTTTGCCAAGTGGACATCGGCAAGGCTATTGAGCCGGGTCTCTTGCAAAAATAAAATATCAGCATCCATCTCGCTGAGCAAAAATAAGGCCATATTACAAGCCCTTACAGATTTTATGCTAGCAACATTAATCGTTGCCACCTTTATCGGAGTGGGAACTGCCATCAGATGATTAAGGTAGGCGTTTCTTACCCTGAGCTCCCTCCCCCCTTACTGGTGAGACCTTGACCTCTTTAGGGAACACTCTACCTCATCCTCCTCCATCTGAGACACGGATTTAGAAGAAGGACCCAAACTTGTTTCCCAGAGGTAGATCATCTACCTCTAAAAGTGAAACCGAGGCGGTAGAGGTCAGGACTACCTTATTCCTCCTTCTCCCCACCTTGGTCCACTCTCCCTCCTCTCCTGAAACATTACCCTGAAAGACCTCATCTACTTTATTAGCAGTGGCATCTTCCCCTTCTTCACCTTAGAACCTCCACTAGAGGTCTTACTTTGCCTCGGGGAAGGCCCTGATGAAGCTGCCACCTCAGATCTGCATGAATCTGTCCCTTTGGCAGCTTCAGCCAATCTGGACTTAGTTACATTTGGAACACTGGGCACCTGAAACACCAGGGAAAAACACACAACAGAAGTTAACACTGACACAGTAGGGGGCACAGACTGGGGAGCAGACACAAGAGGGGTCACACCTTCAGATTGGGAAACCGACACCTGGGGGGGCCCCTTAGGACTAGCTGAAACAGCTCCACCAACCCCTTGCTGCCCCCCACGTTCCTCCTCCTCCATCCTCAGCAGTTCTTCCACCACCTCCGGCTGATTATGGAGGGCTTCAGGGCAAAGGCTATAGGGGTGACCTAACTTGTTACAGAGATTACAACGAATACTATTGCAGTCCTTTGCAACATGCCCTGAGCCCTGACAGAGGGAACATTTCTGCACAGAACATGAGCTTAAAAAAATTCTCTTTTCACCAGAGCGATGACACAGCTTTGGTTGCCCTGCATAAAAAAGTAATAATCCTGTCATGACCTAATTAACTTTAGCATACCTGCTCCCATCATAGGCTCAGATGGATCATCTTGCTCTATACCCTCCTGCTGCGGTGACAAGGGCACAGAAATTCCTTGGCCTGATGACATACTGCCAGTCAAAACACCTGACTGCTGATCACCCGCAGCCTATCTGCCAGAGCTTTCTCCCCTTCCTGCAGGCATACTGATTCTTGGCATGGGATGCAAAGATTTTCCAGCGTGCTGGCCAGAAACACAGTCCAAACCCACAGAAACTTTTTTGCATTGCACTGACATTGGCTTCTCACACTCTGGTGATGCCTGCTCTCCACTGGCCTCTATTGCCCCTCTGTGCATTGCACGAAAGCGATCATCGTTGCCATACTTTTCCTTGAAAGCTCCGCTAGTTTCTTTCAATGTGGCCACCAGCAGACTCTGCTTTTCCACTTTGGCCTCCAAAGCCATTACCTCAGGCCGCATCTGTCTTCTTTTGGAACTGTGAAGCCGGGCATTTGCAATTTTTTTATGCTTGAAGTCAAACTTTAACTTCGTCAGTACTTCATCCTCCTTGGCGATTCTCGCAATCCTTGCACAAACCTTCTTTCTGTAGGTTGCCAGGCTTTCACCTTTGGCTGGGCCATTTCCCAGGTTCTCAAACACTGGTATGGGAGGACCGATACTCTGGCTATCTGGGGGTTCCTCCCCTGGGCCCCCCACAGATTCCTGCAACCACTCTGGGCATAGGAAGTAATCAGTAGGCCTCACTGGAGCACAGGAGAGCAGCAGTAGTGCAGCCACACTCTTTGCAGCTATAACAGCTTCAACTCTTCTGGGAAGGCTGTCTACAAGGTTTAGGAGTGTATCTATGGGAATGTTTGATCATTCATTCAGAAGTGCATTTGTGAGGTCAGGACGAGAAGGCCCGGCTCGCAGTCTCCACTCTAATTCATCCCAAAGGTATTCTATCGGGTTGAGGTCAGGACTCTGTGCAGGCCATTCAAGTTCCTCCACCCAAAACTCATTCATCCACGTTTTTATGGACTTTTATGGACTTGTTTGTGCATAGGTGCGCAGTCATGTTGGAACAGGAAGAGGCCATCCCCAATGGGTAATATAGAGTATATTTTAGCTATTTAGACATCTGTATATGACCTTTGAGTTAGTATTTTTTTGTGGGTTGCAGCCCTTTTTCAGGGCTTGGTTCCTGGGGTCTTTCCACAGGCCAGTGGGCACTTGTTCTTGTGCCCCCTGGATGGTGCGGTGGTGGTCCCCATATTGTGAGAATGGTAAGTTTGTGGGGGTCTTTTTCTTCTTCCCTGCTGTTTAGGACAGGGCATACCATAGGGGTGTCCCCAAGCAGTGCCAAACATGAGGGTGGGACAACAAAAAATCCCAAGGCTAAACACAAGAGCCAACCATGTAACAGGAGCTCAACAAAAACAACTGGAGCCCAACCTGAACAATACACCCCCAAAGAGGGAACAGACCTTCTAAACAGCAGCCTGCAAAACTTTGCGGCCAAAGTAAGCATCCTCAGATGCCAACACATCCACTTTGTAGAATTTAGTGAAAGTGTGCACCAATGACTTGCAAACCTGCGTCACTTACGTCTGATGACTGAAGGCCCGAGAAGCACTAAGCGCCCGAACAGAGTGTGCCGTTACAGGGAAATGAGGAACCTGACCCCTGATAGAATAGGCCTGAGTCACAGTCTGTCTGATCCATCTGGAAATGGTCGCAGAAGAAGCGGACAGCCCTTTTCTTGGCCCGTCCGTGATCACAAACAGCAAGTCTGCCCTCCGAAAAGACTCTGTGGCTGCCAAATACACCTGAATTTCTCAAACCACATCCAAGGCATGCAAAGCCTTAGGATGAAGATGCAAATTAAGGACTCTGAACGGCCGCACTCCAAGAAAAATTCAAAAGCCTTTATTGGTAAAATATGGAATCACACAAAAATAGGTCACAGCAAAGCAAGAAAATAGCTAATGCATTTCACACAACCAAGAGTGCTTACTCATAGCTGTGAGTAAGCACTCTTGGTAGTGTGAAATGCATTAGCTATTTTCTTGCTTTGCTGTGACCTATTTTTGTGTGATTCCATATTTTACCAATAAAGGCTTTTGAATTTTTCTTGGAGTGCGGCCGTTCAGAATCCTTAATTTGCATCTTCATCAGCTTGTGCCGTGCCTGCACCTGGGTTCTCTAACCATAGGAACAGCTGTGGGATTGAGTTTGGGTGGATCATCCTGGAGCGGTGGATCTCTCCACACATTCCTTAGGATGTTTGGGCCTGGGACACAGGGAAGGCACCACATTGTCTTCATTACAATGGAAATCAGAGTCTACCTTAGAAAGGAATGACAGACATGGGCGAAGAACCACCTTATCTTTGTGGACCACCAGATAGGCGGTACAACAAGATAACGCTGGCAGCTCCGACACCCTGTGAGCAGAGGTGATAGCCAACAAAAAAGCCACCCTTCTGGGACAGCGTAAGCAGGGGAATCTCCCGAATATTCTCAAAAAGAGGTTTCTGGAGAACTGAAAGAACCAAGTTCAGATCCCACAGTGGTAGAAGAGACCGCACCTGAGGAGTCAGATGTCGAACTCATTGAATAAAAGTATGCACCGGGGAGTGCGTTCCCAGGGGTCACTGAAAAAAGACCAACAAGGCCGAAACCTGGCCCTTGATGGTACTCGAGGTCTATTTCTGTTCTACACCTCATTGAAGGAAGGTCAAAATCCGAACCACCGAAAAATAACGAGGGTGAACTCCAATCGACTCATACCACGTACGATGGTAGATATTCCTAGAGGTAGACTTCCTAGCCTTCAACAGTGTCGGATACACTGACCCAGGCAAACCTCTATCCTTCAGCACCTAGCTTTCAACAGCCAGGCCGCCAAAGCCAGCGACTGTAAAGCAGGATGGAAGATTGGCTCTTGGGACACTGGATCCTCCCTGAGAGGCAGTGTCCTATGGACGTCGGCGACCAGTCACACCAGGTCGGCATACCAAGACCGGCGAGGCCAGTCCGGGGCCACTAGAATGACTGAAATCCCTACGGTCTCGATCCTGCGCAAAAGCCGTGGCAGAATTTTGAGAGGAGGAAAGGCGTAGATAAGACGATACTCGCCCCACAGGGCTACCAAAGCATCTGTGGCATCCGCCAGAGAAACTCGTGACCTTGCCACAAACCTCGGTACCTTCCTGTTGAGCCGGGATGCCAACAGATCCACTTCGGGGGTGCCCCACCGGAGACATATTGTCACGTACCTTAAGGCAGAGCCCGTATTGCAGGGAGCGGCCACTCGTAAACCCCTGGTTCGGGAACCCCTGATAGGGAAGACAGGAGCTCGGGAGCACAGGGGAGCACAAGTGCCTGGCTGGTAAGCTGGGTAGAGGGCTGGAGATCTGTGCAGACGGGAACCAGGAGGTATCCTGTAGTCCAGCGGCAGGAAGCAAGCAGGTAATGTGCAGCAGACACAAGGAGGTGTCCTGTAGTCCAGCAGCAGGAAGCAAGCAGGTAATGTGCAGCAGACACAAGGAGGTGTCCTGTAGTCCAGCAGCAGGAAGCAAGCAGGTAATGTGCAGCAGACACAAGGAGGTGTCCTGTAGTCCAGCAGCAGGAAGCAAGCAGGTAATGTGCAGCAGACACAAGGAGGTGTCCTGTAGTCCAGCAGCAGGAAGCAAGCAGGTAATGTGCAGCAGACACAAGGAGGTGTCCTGTAGTCCAGCAGCAGGAGGCAAGCAGGTAATGTGCAGCAGACACAAGGAGGTGTCCTGTAGTCCAGCAGCGGGAAGCAAGCAGGTAATGTGCAGCAGACACAAGGAGGTGTCCTGTAGTCCAGCAGCAGGAAGCAAGCAGGTAATGTGCAGCAGACACAAGGAGGTGTCCTGTAGTCCAGCAGCAGGAAGCAAGCAGGTAATATGCAGCAGACACAAGGAGGTGTCCTGTAGTCCAGCAGCAGGAAGCAAGCAGGTAATGTGCAGCAGACACAAGGAGGTGTCCTGTAGTCCAGCAGCAGGAGGCAAGCAGGTAATGTGCAGCAGACACAAGGAGGTGTCCTGTAGTCCAGCAGCGGGAAGCAAGCAGGTAATGTGCAGCAGACACAAGGAGGTGTCCTGTAGTCCAGCAGCAGGAAGCAAGCAGGTAATGTGCAGCAGACACAAGGAGGTGTCCTGTAGTCCAGCAGCAGGAAGCAAGCAAGTAATGTGCAGCAGACACAGACGGGCAGATCAGGTACAAGGGATCATCCAAAGGGGTAGTCAAAGTCCAGAACCGGGATCGGGGCAGGCAGAAGTCAGAAGAGTCAGAGACAAGCCAGGTTTCAGCAGGGATCAGGTGAATCAGGGTTTGCAGATAAACAGAGCACATACAGGAAACGCTGTTGATCGGGCAGCAAGGCAACAGGGTCTGGGTTCGGCTTAAATAGCGCTCTTGGCGCCAAACAGCGTCAGGGCAGCCACGCGCGCCCGGCGCCGCGCGTGCACGTGCGCCCGGCGCTGCGCGTGCACGTGCGTGTTCCCGTGCGCGCTCGTGCGCACTCCTGCGCGTCCGTGCGCACTGACAGCCACGCCATTGCGCATGTGTGGGCGCAGCAGGCCCGTTCTGAGATGGGGGATCCTTCTCCTCCTAGGGATGTTGGGACGCCCGCTGGAGGGGCTTTCCTGACATTGCCCCCCTCCAATGGGCAGCCTCTGGATGCCCAACTAGGCCCACTTACTTGGATTGGCTCTCTTGAAGGCCGAAATTAGCCTCTGGGCATGTATGTTAGCCTCTGGCTCCCAAGAATTTTCTTCCGGCCCGTAGCCCTTCCACTTTACAAGGTATTGAACCTGGCCATATCTCTTCCTGCAGTCCACAATAGTTTCTACTTCAAATTCCTCCTCGCCATCGATAAGCACAGGTTCAGGAGGGCCGGTGTTCCGGCTAGCAAAGGGATCCGGAGTTGAAGGTTTTAGGAGGGCAACGTGGAAGACTGGGTGGATTCTGAATGAGTCAGGCAGTTTTAACTCGTACGCCACATTATTGATTTTTCTAGTTACAGGGAAAGGACCCACAAACTTTGGCCCCAACTTCTTGGAAGGACACGCCAGTTTCAGGTTTTGAGTGGACAGCCAAACCAAGTCTCCCGGCTTTAGGTTGAGGTCCCCTCTCCTCCTCTTGTCAAATATCGCCTTGTTTCGTTCCTGAGTCTTCAGTATTGTCTCCTGAAGTAACTTGTTATTGGTGCTGAAAAAAATCAGGGTTTCCTGGGCTGCTGGCACGGAGCACTCTGGGATACTGTTGGACAAGAACAGGGGGTGAAACCCGTAATTCGAAAAAAATGGAGACTGGTTGGTTGCAGAATGAACAGAGTTATTGTATGCAAACTCAGCAAGAGGTAGGAGGGGGGCCCAGTTATCTTGAGAAAAACATGAGTAGCATCGCAGGTACTGTTCCAGGGTCTGGTTGGTACGTTCGGTCTGACCGTTGGTCTGAGGATGGTAAGCGGAGGAGAATAGGAGGTTGATCTTCAGGGCCGCACATAATGCCCTCCAGAACCTGGACGTAAATTGCACCCCTCGGTCAGATACGATATTGGCGGGAATTCCGTGGAGCCTTACAATCTCCTTGATGAAGACTCTTGCGGTCTCAGGAGCTGAGGGGGTGCCTTTCATGGGTAAGAAGTGGGCCATCTTGGAGAACCTGTCTACTACCACAAAAATAGTCGTGAAGTCTTCAGAAGGGGGCAATTCGACAATGAAGTCCATGGAGATCATCCTCCATGGCTTCTCCGGGACCGGAAGGGGGTTCAACAGGCCCCAGGCTCTTGTCTTGCTGCCCTTATTCTGGTTACACGTGGTACATGACTCGACGTATGCTCTGCAGTCCTTCAGAAGGTTGGGCCACCAAAAGGTGCGCAGAAGAAGATCGGCGGTCTTGCGGGCACCAAAGTGGCCGGCCAATTCGTGGTCGTGGCAGGATTTCAGGGCGGCCACCCGCGACTGTTGAGGAACGAAGATGTTCTCCTCATGCTACAGCAGACCGTCTCTAGGCTGCAAGGAACTGCCCGGCTGGTGAGGGATCAAAGCGGAGGCCTGTTTAATTTCGGATAGAAGATCCTCATGCAGGAGGAGGAAGTTACCTGGGGTAAGTATGGTGTCTGGAGGTGGCGGAACTGTGGACTCACTGAACATTCGTGATAGAGCATCAGGTTTGGTATTCTTGGATCCTGGCCTGAAGGTGATGTGAAATGAAAATCTTGTGAAGAAAAGTGCCCATCTAGCCTGGCGGGGTCTCAACCTCTTGGCTACTTTTAAGTATTCCAGATTCTTATGGTCCGTGTAGACCAGGATAGGATGGGCGGCTCCTTCCAGGAGATAACGCCACTCCTCGAGCGCGGCCTTGATGGCCAATAGCTCTCTATCCCCGACATCGTAATTTCTCTCTGCTTCGGACAGCTTACGGGAGAAAAAGGCCACCGGGTGGAGGAGCGCCTTAGGGCCTTGTCTCTGGGAGAGGACTGCCCCTACCGCCACTTCAGAGGCGTCGACCTCCAAGATGTAAGGGAGTGCAGGATCCGGGTGTTTCAAGACAGAGGCCGACACGAACTGGTCCTTTAATGTTGAAAAGGCAGATTGAGCTTCAGGAGACCACTGGAACTTGGTACCTTGCTTGGTCAGTCTCGTGATGGGGGCAATGATGTTGGAAAACCCCTTAATAAATTTGCGATAGAAATTCGCGAATCCTACGAATCGCTGAATTCCCTTCTTGTCCGTGGGGGCAGGCCAATCCAAGATGGCAGACACCTTTTGCGGATCCATCTTAATCCCATCTACTGAGATGACCAAGCCTAAGAACTGGATACTTTGACGTTCGAACTCACACTTTTCAGGCTTCGCATACAGGCCATGCTGGCGAAGCCGTGTCAAGACCTTCCTGACGTGTTCCCTGTGAGTAGGCAGAGAGGGAGAGAAAATCAAGATGTCATCTAAGTAGACAATAACAAATAAATCAAGATAGTCTCTAAAAATGTCATTTACAAAATGTTGAAATGTAGCAGGGGCGTTGCAGAGCCCAAATGGCATCACCAGGTATTCGAAGTGTCCGAAGCGGGTGCGAAAGGCAGTCTTCCATTCGTCCCCGCTTCGGATACGGACCAGGTTATATGCCCCACGGAGGTCTAATTTGGTAAACACCACAGCTGTACCAAGCCTCTGGAATAGTTCCGGTACCAGGGGTAGAGGGTACCGGTTCTTAATTGTAATTTTGTTCAAGTCCCGGTAGTCTACGCAGGGGCGTAGAGAGTGGTCCTTCTTCTCTACAAAGAAAATCCCCGCTCCGGCTGGGGAGGTAGAAGGTTCTATAAATACCTTTCGCAGGTTATCCTCGATGTATGTTTTGAGAGTCTCCAACTCCAGTCCCGTTAAGGGGAAGATTCTCCCGAAGGGAATTTCTGCACCTGGTAAAAGTTCAATTGGGCAGTCATAGGGCCTGTGTGGAGGGAGTGTCTCTGCCCCTTTTTGACTGAACACGTCCAAAAAGCTGTGGTATTCTTCCGGGACAGCCCTACGGGCCTCAACGTCAACCTCTAGACAGAGCAGAGAGGGTGAGACGTTGGTGGTCTCTTGCAGGCAGTGCTGACAGCAGTAGGGGGAGAGGAAGCTGATACTCCCAGTAGGCCAGTCGATTTGAGGATTATGGGCCTTGAGCCAGGGTATGCCCAGGATGACAGGGAACAGAGGGGACTCAATGATGTCCAGGCAGAGTAGTTCACTGTGGTTACCCGCAATGGTAGCGTGTAGAGGAACCGTCTCTTGGGTCACAGGTCCAGATCTGATAGCCGACCCATCGGCTAGGTGTACCGACAGTCCTCTGGCTCTGGGACGTAAAGGAACTCGAAATTTGCGGGCAAATGTCTGGTCCATGAACCCACTACAGGCTCCAGAGTCAATTATGGCGGGGACCAGAGTATTCCCTCCTGGGAGCTGTAGGGAAAGGGAAACAGTCAGGTGAGACGCATTATTAAGTACTGCAGGCAGAACAGTGGAAAACAGAGAGGAGTGCTTACAGGACTTCGCGGGACAGGCCCTCACGTAATGTCCGGGTTCCCCACAGTAGAGGCAAAGGTTCTGGATTCGCCTGCGTTGTCGCTCCTCTGTGGTCAGGGAAGGACGAAGGACGCCCAGTTGCATAGGCTCAGAGGGTGCCGTTGCGGTGCGGCCAGAAGGGTAGGGTACCCGGGGTAGCATCCACACCGGACGGGAAGGACAGGCCGTACGCTCAGTCCTACGCTCCCTCAGACGCCTGTCTATCTGAGTGGACAGGTTGATCAGGTCTTCGAGAGTCTCAGGAATGCCCACTCTGGCCAACTCGTCCTTCAAAGACTCGGAGAGGCCCATACGGAATTGATGACGCAGAGCTGCGTCATTCCAGCTCGTATCGGCGCTCCAGCGCCTAAACTCGGATGCATAGTCTTCTGCCGCCCTACGGCCCTGTTGTAGGGAAAATAATGCTGCTTCTGCAGTTGCTGCCTGTTGTGGGTCTTCATAGAGGATGCCCATGGCCTGGAAAAAGGTGTTCAGATTGCTGAGGCATTCGTGCTTCTGTTCCACCAGGCGGTGGGCCCAGGCCTGGGGCTCCCCTTGTAGCAGGGAGACCACAAACCCCACCTTGGTGGACTCAAGGGAAAAGGTTCGGGGTTGGAGTACAAAGAAGAGTTCACAGGCATTGCGGAATGCCCTATATCTGTTCCGGGCCCGGAGAATCTATCCGGAGTGGGGACCTTGGGCTCAGGAGGCAGCATAACCACCGAGGGTGCAGGTGATGCGTTGGGCGCTGTTGGGCCTGAGATGGCTAGGGTCTGCACGCGTTCCTCTAGGCGGGAGTACCCCTCCTGTAGGGAGTTGACGGCCTGTGTCAGTCCGGCCAGGTGACGGCATAAGTCCTCTCTAGCCGTGGCTCCCTGCATGGGCTCAGTCATGGCTGCCCGATACTGTCACGTACCTTAAGGCAGAGCCCGTATTGCAGGGAGCGGCCACTCGTAAACCCCTGGTTCGGGAACCCCTGATAGGGAAGACAGGAGCTCGGGAGCACAGGGGAACACAAGTGCCTGGCTGGTAAGCTGGGTAGAGGGCTGGAGATCTGTGCAGACGGGAACCAGGAGGTATCCTGTAGTCCAGCGGCAGGAAGCAAGCAGGTAATGTGCAGCAGACACAAGGAGGTGTCCTGTAGTCCAGCAGCAGGAAGCAAGCAGGTAATGTGCAGCAGACACAAGGAGGTGTCCTGTAGTCCAGCAGCAGGAAGCAAGCAGGTAATGTGCAGCAGACACAAGGAGGTGTCCTGTAGTCCAGCAGCAGGAAGCAAGCAGGTAATGTGCAGCAGACACAAGGAGGTGTCCTGTAGTCCAGCAGCAGGAAGCAAGCAGGTAATGTGCAGCAGACACAAGGAGGTGTCCTGTAGTCCAGCAGCAGGAGGCAAGCAGGTAATGTGCAGCAGACACAAGGAGGTGTCCTGTAGTCCAGCAGCGGGAAGCAAGCAGGTAATGTGCAGCAGACACAAGGAGGTGTCCTGTAGTCCAGCAGCAGGAAGCAAGCAGGTAATGTGCAGCAGACACAAGGAGGTGTCCTGTAGTCCAGCAGCAGGAAGCAAGCAGGTAATGTGCAGCAGACACAAGGAGGTGTCCTGTAGTCCAGCGGCAGGAAGCAAGCAGGTAATGTGCAGCAGACACAAGGAGGTGTCCTGTAGTCCAGCGGCAGGAGGCAAGCAGGTAATGTGCAGCAGACACAAGGAGGTGTCCTGTAGTCCAGCAGCGGGAAGCAAGCAGGTAATGTGCAGCAGACACAAGGAGGTGTCCTGTAGTCCAGCAGCAGGAAGCAAGCAGGTAATGTGCAGCAGACACAAGGAGGTGTCCTGTAGTCCAGCAGCAGGAAGCAAGCAGGTAATGTGCAGCAGACACAGACGGGCAGATCAGGTACAAGGGATCATCCAAAGGGGTAGTCAAAGTCCAGAACCGGGATCGGGGCAGGCAGAAGTCAGAAGAGTCAGAGACAAGCCAGGTTTCAGCAGGGATCAGGTGAATCAGGGTTTGCAGATAAACAGAGCACATACAGGAAACGCTGTTGATCGGGCAGCAAGGCAACAGGGTCTGGGTTCGGCTTAAATAGCGCTCTTGGCGCCAAACAGCGTCAGGGCCACCGCGCGTGCACGTGCGTGTTCCCGTGCGCGCTCGTGCGCACTCCTGCGCGTCCGTGCGCACTGACAGCCGCGCCATTGCGCATGTGTGGGCGCAGCAGGCCCGTTCTGAGCCGGGGGATCCTTCTCCTCCTAGGGATGTTGGGACGCCCGCTGGAGGGGCTTTCCTGACACATATCTGATAAAACACATCCGGGTGAAGGAACCACTCCCCTCGGTCCAATGCCTGCCAATTGAGATAGTCTGCCTGCCAGTTTTCCACTCTTGGGATGTGTACAGCGGAACGTAGATATGTGCGATTAGTATTCCGTAAATTCGTACATTCGGGAGGATCCGAAATACGAATTGCTATGCTTCCGAATTTTGTACGAAATTTCGTTTACGTATTTCGGATCCAAATTCCGTTACAACGGAAACGTGACTGGTGTTTTGTTGACCAATCAGAGGTTTTCTTCTACTGCTGAGTGAGGGTTGGGAAAATGACCTTTTTCAATATGGGAGTGGGAGACTGGTAGTCGATAGGAGATTCAGAATCAGACAAAATAAGAATGTTCGTTAATTACGATTATTCGTTATGATGACGTTAAAAACCCAGGAAGTCAGCACAGCACAGGGATGGTGGGAGCCCCTCAATGAGCACAGCACAGGGATGGTGGGAGCCCCTCATAATGATAAATTCATCATAACGAACGTTCATAATTGTTACGAAAGTTAACAAACCTAACCAAAATTCGTATTTCGTACAAATCCAAATTGAATTTCAGACATGAATTACGAAATGCGAATTAACGGCTAATACGAAACGGAACGGAACGAAACAAAACAAATTTATTGATGGCGCACATGTCTAGCGGAGAGGGCCAGGACAAAGCATTCTGCCCTTCCAGGGCTGCCAACACACTCTTTGTTCCACCATGGTAAATGACATAGGCCACCGCCGTGGCATTGTCCGACTTGATCCGTACTAGAAACCCCTGGAGTCGATCCGTCCAGTGATCCAGGCACAGCCTGATTGCCAAAGTTCCAAGACATTGATTGGTAGTCTGGATTCCTCCAGCAGAGCTCAGTCCTAGGACACCTGCCCACGCGGACAGATTGGCATCCATCGTGACCACTGTCAAATGCAAGGGGAGAAAGGATTTGCTCTGCAGAAGAGTCGGAGAGTGAAGCCACCAGACTAGGGAACCCCTGGTTTCCAGGCGGCTGCAGGATCTGATTGTCCAAAAGGGGTACCCGCCAAGGGTGTCCTGTAGCCCCCTTATTGTATGTGTTAGCTGCTAAACCACTGGCCATCGCCATCAGAGCACACCCGGATATTCAGGGCCTGCGCAGAGGCCCCACAGTTGAAAAGATAGGACTTTATGCCGATGACAGTACTTGGGAGTGGAAGTGACTAGGAGCCTGGATGACTACACACCCTTGAATGTAACACCACTGTTTGACTTACTCAAACTCAAAACACGGACATGGTCCAGGTTACCCTTAGGAGTGAATCATACAAAAATGTAACAAAAACAATTGTATAATCATAAATGTCCATAAAAACAGAAAGATCATAAAGTGTCCATGCAAACACAGGAGTCCCGTTGGTGACAACACACGTATTGCACCCGTAGAAAGGAGTGGTCAATCAGATAAGGACCTCCACCGGGTGCAATACGTGTGTTGTCACCAACGGGACTCCTGTGTTTGCATGGACACTTTATGATCTTTCTGTTTTTATGGACATTTATGATTATACAATTGTTTTTGTTACATTTTTGTATGATTCACTTGCACACCTTAATGTATATTAATCTCAATATTTCAACACATTTGGGTGTGTATATATTTGATTATATTTTTAACGAATATAATTAATTTCTGTTGGTGGGTTTTTATATAATTTTTCCACTGTTAGCAGCGCAATCATTTGGTTTTATTTTGTAGTTTTTATGTGGGTATCTCACATTTATGATTTGCAGCAGCACCACTTTTATATATATTTTTTATATATTTTTTCACGACAATCTTAAGGACAGCGCAGTATTTTTCCCAACTTGAATTTCTATACCCTTAGGAGTGATGGGGCGATAAATATAATAAAAATGATAATACTGCCCAAAATTCTATACATGGTGTGGCATGCCCCCCTCTACATTCCCTTAAAATTCTTTAAACAGGTGGAAGCTATTCTGAATTCATTTGTCTGGGGGAATGGTAGACACAAACTAGCCTGGCATATCTTAAAGAACCCTACAGACATGGGGGGTGTCTCCCTCCCGGACTTACAAGACTACTACCTAGCCTTGCAGCTATCCCACATGTATCATTTTCACACGTCGGAATTACAGTGCTACAGATCCTTGGTGTGTGACAAACCGGGACATCCGTCGTATACACCCTTAGAGGCCATCCTTCGAGGGAAACATACGCCCGGACAAACCTCACGGGAAACAACTCGGGAATGCTAATACACCACCAAAGAATATGGGAAATATCTCTTAAAAAACTGAATGTGGGGAAATTTCACTCCCACACTCCATTATGGCTTAACAGCCATATGCCGGAATTGGAAATGATTCCAGACTCGGTAGTCTGGGCCAGACATGGAATAATGTACCTACACCAAGTCTTGTCTAATCCTGGGCTCAAACAGTTCCAGAGAACTGGCTTGCCAGAGCAGGGCCGCTTGGAACCCCCTGAGGACTTGAAACATTTTGAACCCTTGTCAGTGGACCCTGAGGGATGAAAAAAATGGTTCTTTCCCCTTCCCAGACTGTGAAAGAAAGGTAAAGTACTCTTCCCCCTGTGAGATTCTTAATAATGTCATCCAGGGTAGCCCCAGACGATCGCCTTAAAAGAGTAAATCAGTCAGAGTGGTCTGGTCTGCAGCTACAATACATGTCTAAGCACCACTCCAGAAACAGATAGCTTAGAAATCAGGGGAGCCACATCCAAAGAGGCATTGCAGACAAACTGCACCCCCTGGACCAACTGATCCGCCAACTCAGCAAAGGCAGGGGGAATCTGCTCACCCTCTAGGTCACGTGCAAAAGCTAAGCCCACTCAGTTAGCGTTTGTGACACCAGGGCCATGGCCAGGACTGTCCTAAGTGCCAAGCCAACAATAGTGAACATATTACAGGCTACAGACTCCTCTTTTAAAGATCCGGCTGACAGGAAGGTGAAGTATGCCTTTTTTTTTCTGATTCATACTTACCTAGGTAGGTGGATGCAGCATCAGACCGATGCTGCATCTGTCCCCCGCCGTCTCTGAACCGAGCCACTGAACATCGCAGATGGCTCGGTTTTCACAGATCCCCGAGAGGAGAGCAGCTGACTGTCAGTCAGCGTCTCTCCTCTCTGCTTCTCCACGCTCATTGGATCGCTGAGCTGTGGAGGGGCAGGAAGCGGTCGTCTCAGCGGCTTGCTGAGACTGCCATCAATCACGGACTTGGGAAGTCGGGATGACGTGCTGCCTCGACTGATGGCAGTGACGTCAGCAAGGAGCGGACTTCAGACCTCTCTCCGCTGAAAACGGGTCACAGGAGTGCAAAACGAATTGCACTCCTGTGACCCAGAGGAGAAACCCAGCCTAAAAAGCTCAAGCTGGACTTCTCCTTTAAAAGCTGGAGATTCCTCTACCGGATTTATGGTTGCCTTGTTCAACCTAGAGACAGTGGGGACCCCACTGGTGGAGCAGTCCACTTCTTGAGGAGTGACTCCCCAAAGGGGTACCTCACAGCAAAGCGTTTAGAAACCACAAAGGGGTGTTTTGGATGCTCCCATTCTTTATAGACAAATTTGTCAAAATAGGAGGGATATGGAAGCACTTTCACCGTGCAAGACGGCTTGTGGGTGCCAAAGGGGACCGGCCCCTCTGCTGCCGCCTCAGCTGCATCCTCCATTTTTAAAGTTTCCCGCACAGATGAAATCAGTGTGTCAACCAGTGCCTTCTCGTGTGCAGCTACAGGTAAGGTGGAATCATTCTCACTATCTAATAAATCAGGGTGCGTGGCTACAAACCTCGCAGGGTCCGCCACCCAAAGGCCACCTCCACCCGAAGAAACAAAGGACTCCAGGACAACTGTCAGTGCATCAATGAAGGGACCCCGAGGGACCTGCAGCCTCTGAGAGGGGGTCAGGTGGGGAAACATGCTCCTGAGACTCCATAAGGAAAAAAGGGACCCACCTCAAAAAAATTCTAGCACTGCTATGGGACACCCCCACCGGGTCACCAGCAAGCAGAGCACCCCACAACCTGCAGCAGAGAGAGGGAGGGACACCACCAGACTCCCAACCCCACCAGAGTAGCACCGGTCTGCACCAGAGATAGCACTGCCCCACATGCGACGCCCCGGGGAACACCAGGGGGAAAGGAGGGCTCCCACAGCCAAAATTGCCACCCAGAGGCTCCCCTGTCATGGCCGCCGCTCTATCAGCACGCCGGACCAACCAAACATGGCCGCCAGCCATTATAAAAACATATGCTCCAAAGAAATGGTGCCGGCTATGGCAAAATGGGTGCCGCACGCAGCTCAACGGAGGGATCCCTGGAGCCCTGACACCATTCAGAATGGAGCGGGGGGACCAGGCATAGGACCACCAGTAGCAGCCAGAGACCTCCCAGTACAGTGCAGGACACCAGACCCTGTCACTATCTCAACTCACCACACTACCTAAGAAGGGGGGAGGGGGGTTACCAAGACGACCCACCACCAAACCAAGGGGGGTCTGAAGGGGAAGGCGGGAAACCTGTAGGTCTGACCATCCCAGAGAGGGGCCTTTGTCCACCAAAAACCCATCCAGGGGGGAGAGGGGGGACAGCTACTCACCACACCAGGAACCAGACTGGGGGGACCACTGGATCTAGATATCCAGCCTGTTGTCCAGTCTGGCAGTTGATTGTAGATCTCGCAGGAAAAAAAACAGGAGAAAAAAAGCTGTTTAAAAAGGAAAAAATTCCTAGGACCCGGCAGGGAACTAGGTCCTCACTCCTGACTAGGCAGAAAAAAAAACTAAAGGCCTATAGCAGAGAGGGAGATGTATACCACCTAGAACTGCCCATAGGCGTAGCCAAGTCTTTTTTTTCTGCCTAGTGTTCTACTCCTGTAGGGGGCAATATAACCTATGGTTCTGAATATAGAGCGCTGTCGGTCAATGAACAAAAGAGAAAAACCCATTCCATCTTGAACTTCTGGACCTTTGCAAAAAAGTTTAGGGCTCCAGGTCCAGAATCAGTGGTACCCCTTCCTCCTTCGGAACTTTAAACAGGTTGGCGTAGAACCCCTTTACTCTCTCTGTGTCAGGTACTGGAGCTATCAAAACCCTGAAGAAATAAGTCCTTCACTGCCAGGCAGAGATCTGATAGATGAAACGGCGAAAGATGATTATTTCTATCCAATTTGTCTGCTGGATAGGAAAGAAACTCTATTTTTTAGCCCAACGATATCGGTTTGCAAACCTGGTTGTCTGAGACATGAGAAATCCATGGATCAGTGAACCAAAGAAGATGATCTCCCCTACCCCGGTGTCAATAGGAGCAAACCTTCATGCCATGGAAGACTTGCCTGCAGCCTTTTTTGCCTTGTGCTGCCAGGTGCACTTTGGACCACCAGAGGGAGCCTTGAAGGGTTTTGAGCTATTGTCCAAGGTGCCGGGGGAGCAAAAAAGCCACAAATGGTCCTTCTTTGTGCTGTGACTCCTTGCCTTTCCTAGATTGCAAGCTAAAGAGGAGAAATAGAGCCAAAGCTCCTTTGGCCCTACTTTTCCTGTAGGTCACAGAAGCGCACTTCATTCTGCACTCCTGTGACCCAGCTGTTGGGATCTCTTCATAGTCTGGACCAGCAGAGATTTGACTCTTATGTCGGGATCCACCCAGATGCCTGAACGACAGCTGGCTCAGCCTCATAGTGTGCCCCTGAGAGCCT
Organism: Lithobates sylvaticus; assembly: GCA_028564925.1. NCBI lineage: Eukaryota > Metazoa > Chordata > Amphibia > Anura > Ranidae > Lithobates > Lithobates sylvaticus. The sequence continues at coordinate 509,808,128 of CM053026.1, read as the reverse complement.
GAGCCAGCTGCTTCCACCCCCTCCACAGCCCAGCCCTCCAGTGAGTGCTGGAATAACAGAGCAGAGAGTGAGCAGTCACTGCTCACTGAACAGGTGGAGGGGACAGATGCAACATTGCATTAATGCTGCATTCGCCTGGTTCAGTATTTTTAGGTTTATTTTACACCCCATACTTCTCTTTTGAAGCTCTGTGATGCAAACAAAATGCCATATGTGGCATTTATCCAGAAATGATACTGTCTTCTCTGGACCAAAGCTTATTTAAAATGGTCTGTTGCAAAGTGGAAACTTCTCTGTAGTCAGATAAATTGAAATTTTAGATTCTTTTTAGCAACCATGGCACCGCATCCTCTGGACTAAAGAGGAAAAGGACCTTCTGGTTTGTTATCAGCACTCAGTTCAAAAGCCTGCATCTCTGATGATGGTATGGGGTTGCATTAGTGTGTATGGAATGGGGAGCTTGCACATCTTGAAAGGTACCATCAATGCTGAAAGATATAGTGAGGTCTTAGAGCAGCATATGCTCAGGCAGAATAAGACAACATTCCTCTATGAAAACTCCAGCAACTGGACTTCTCAGTTCCCAGACGTTTACAAAGTGTTAAAAGATGAGGAGATACTACACATTGTTAAACTTGTCCCAATTTTTTTGAGATGTGTTGTTGCCATTAATGTCAAAATTACCTTATTTTTTTTTCTTACACTTAAACATCTGGTATGTTTTCTATTGTGAATAAAATATGGGTTTAAAAGATATACAAATCATTGCAGTCTGTTTTATGTAGATTTTACACTGCTTCCCAACTTTTTGGGAATTTGGGTTGTACTACAATCCCCACGGGAGCTAAGGCTGAGCAGCTATTGAGCCCATTTGACCCCTTATTTGTGCACTTATGGTCTACTATGCCAGTGCACAAAATGTCCCCAAAGTGGTACTCATGACCTCTGCAACAGTGGAGCAGGAGGGGGATGCCTTGGTGCAAGTACTGTAACCTAGGATCAGCAAGTGTAAACCGCTATCAGTATGCCCTCAGAGATGTTGCCTGGTCAGCATCTAAATTCCGACGAGAAAGATGCAGGGCACACAAGGGCAGTAACCTCTTAAGAACAACGTGGAGCATGCACAGAAAAGGCTTCAGGCCATACACGCCCATACAGTACTGTTGCACTCAGGGGGAGTCACACAGTGCTACACCAAGCACTCTCAAGTAAACTAAATGGCCCCTAACTGCCATTAACCCCAGCCACCCTGTAACTCTACACTGTGCCACCACAAGGGTGGGTAGCGATTTTGACTCACCCCATAAAGGGGAGTATCTGGGCATACTGGGATGGACGTTTAAAGGGCTTCTGCTCTGTAGTCACCACTTCAGCAAGATTAGGGGTAATCACCTCTTTCCTGGCTTCGTCCTCCAAAATGAGCATGCCCCTGCAGGGATGATTAGAGACACCATAGCCCTGAACGTGTAAAGCCCCTTGCAGCTAACTCCACTCACTGCACTATAAGCTAAGGGGAGCACTCATAGCAGGATCCAATGCAAAGCATCGCCACTGTCTTTTCTGGGAGAAAGATCATTTAAAAAGGTCTGTTGCAAAGTGGAAACTTCTGCAGTCAGATGAATCAAAATTTTAAATTTTAGCAACCACGGTGCTGCATCCTCCGGACTAAAGAGCAGAAGGACCTGATGGTGAGGTGGAAGTTGCATATACAGCCACAGTGGCTGGTGATGATTGAATAGTATTGGATAGAAATCATCCAGAGAGCAAAAAAACCCTCCATAGTAGAAGGTGGGCTTCTCTGAGCAGAGAGAAGAGGGTCCATCATCCAAAGACATTTGCAAAAAACTTAGACTAGTTGGGAGTAGAGGGGTTATATAGGGGGATGTCCCTACAGCCTTCCTTTTTTGCCAATGTACAGTAATGTTCTGGAAGTAGCTGCATGACACACCCTGGCAAACACCAAAAGTCTCAAGTGACGCAGCTGTGCCTTTGAGCAAGCGTGGTGTAACACTAAAACCTTGCATGATTTCACACTCTACAACTCTCAAATACAACTCCTGCCTCTACGCTGCTAAACAAACCTACTACACCACTCATCAAAACCCTCTCATCCAATCCTTGTCAACTTTTTTCTAATTTTTAATGCCTTACTTCCCCCCCCCCTACTGCTTCCACCCACTAACTTAGTTACTGCCCAGAAGATTGTGTTGATTTTCTTTTTGAAATGACTGGCAATCTGTAATAAGATCTCCAGTGTCCAGCTTTCTCCTCCGATCAACATACCAGGCCCAACCCCGCACACAATACTTTCCTCCTTCGACCCGGTTACTGCTGAAGAAGTTGCCAAACTACTTTCCAAGACCCACCTCACCACCTGTCCCCCTTACCATTACTACGGCCCCCCTCCTACTCTATACTAAACTCTCTAACCTACATCTTAAACCTTTCCCTCACTGCTCAAATATGCACTGGTTACCCCCATACTTCGAAAACCCTCACCAGACCCTGCTCTCATTTGCCTCCAAGCTTCTTGAAGGCCTTGTCCACAACCATAGGAGATGCTTCCTCACTGACTACAACCTTCTCGATCCCCTATTTAATCTGGCTTCCACCCATAACATTCCACTAAAAATGCCCTACTAAAATTAACTGACCTACTAACTGCTAAAGCCGACAGCTATTACTCCATACGCCTACTTTTAGACCTTTCCACAGCCTTTGACAGTTGACCACCCGCTCCACCTCCGTAAATTCCAGTCCTTTGGCCTCCACAACCCTGCTCTTTCCTGGTTCTCCTCTTACCCATTTCTTCCCACTTTCAGCGTCCCACACATTGCCATCTCCACTGCTCCTCTTCCTCTTTCTGTTGGGGTACCCCCAAGACTCCATCCTTGATCCCCTCCTATTCTCACTCTACACCTCTCCCCTGGGCCAGTTGATAACTTCCCATGGCTTTCAGTACCACCTCTATACTGACGACACCCAGATCCATCTCTTCTTTCCCCAGCTCAACCCCTTGATCTCCTCACATATCACACATTTACTGAGTAACATCAGTATGGATGTCATACCACTTCCTCAAACTCATTGTAAACTGGGCTTGTAATATTTTCTCCTCCCCGATCCTGCCCTTGTGACTTTACCATTGAGATGAACACAACCATTGGTCCCTCCGCAAATGCCAGGGTGCTATTTCTAGACTCTGACCTCTCCTTCGGGCCCCACATCCAATCATTGGCTAAATATTACTGCTTAACCTCTGCAACATTTTCAGAATTCACCCCTTCCTGACTAACGACACCACAAAACAACTTATTCACTCCTTGATCATATCCTGCCTTAACTACTGCAACTACCTCCTCACTGGCCTACCTTTACACAGGCCCCTTAAGTCCATTATGAATGCTGCTGCTAGACTTCTACACCTTACTAAACAATTTGTGACTGCTGCCCCTCTCCGCCAATCTCTTCACTGGCTTCCACTCGCTCAACATATAAACTGAAAAATACTAACCACAACAAAGCCATCCACATTGCCCCCAGCTACATTACCAACCTCCTCTGCAGAGATTGCCCAAATATTCCACTCCGTTCCTCCCAGGACATCTTGCTCTCCATCTCCCTCGTTACCTCCTCCCATGCCCATCTCCAGGACTTCTCTAGAACCTCTCCCATTCCCTAGAAATCCTTACCTCAGTCAGTTTTGCCCGACTTGAGGCGATCCATGAAAAACCAAGTTAGACTTACAGGTAACTTGTTTTCCAGAATTCTTTCAGGACAGCACCTGAGAGATAGTGACTCCTCTCACTGAACCTTAGGAAACACCTTCTTCCTCCAGACTTTAAAGGGAGGCACCTCCCTATCATACCTCAGTTGTAGAAGAGAACCTCC